>JAKDEW010000078.1:1605000-2028639 GCA_021963965.1 Artemisiospiza belli | reverse complement strand
ATTATGGAAATTCCTAAATTAGCGCAGCAAAAACGAACAAAACCCAAATTATTAAATGTAATAAATTATGTAAATTTCTAAATTAACACAGCAAAAACAAAGCAGAAACAAATTCCTGAATTTATTAAATTATGGAAATTCCTAAAGCAACACAGCAAAACCAAACCAAAAACAAATTTATTACATGTATTAAATTATGGAAATTCCTAAAGCAACACAGCAAAACCAAACAGAAACCAAATTCCTACATTTATTAAATTTATTCAATTCTGTAAATTCCTAAAGAAACACAGCAAAACCAAACAAAAACCAAATTCCTAGAATTATTAAATTATGGAAATTCCTAAATTAGCACAGCAAAAATGAACAAAACCCAAATTCCTAAATGTATTAAATTATGGAAATTCCTAAATTAACACAGCAAAAACAAACCTAAACCCAAATTATTAAATTTAATAAATTATGTAAATTTCTAAATTAACACAGCAAAAACAAAGCAGAAACAAATTCCTGAATGTATTAAATTATGGAAATTCCTAAATCAACACAGCAAAACCAAACCAAAAACAAATTTATTACATGCATTAAATTATGGAAATTCCTAAAGTAACACAGCAAAAACAAACAGAAACCAAATTCCTACATTTATTAAATTTATTCAATTCTGTAAATTCCTAAAGAAACACAGCAAAACCAAACAAAAACCAAATTCCTAAAATTATTAAATTATGGAAATTCCTAAATTAGCACAGCAAAAATGAACAAAACCCAAATTCCTAAATGTATTAAATTATGGAAATTCCTAAATTAACACAGCAAAAACAAAAGCAGAAACAAATTCCTGAATTTATTAAATTATGGGAATTCCTAAAGCAACACACCAAAACCAAACCAAAAACAAATTTATTACATGTATTAAATTATGGAAATTCCTAAAGCAACACAGCAAAACCAAACCAAAAACAAATTTATTACATGCATTAAATTATGGAAATTCCTAAATTAGCACAGCAAAAACAAACAAAATCCAAATTCCTAAATGTATTAAATTATGGAAATTCCTAAAGCAACACAGCAAAACCAAACCAAAAACAAATTCCTAAATTTTTTAAATCATGGAAATTCCTAAAGTAACACAGCAAAAACAAACAAAACCAAATTCCTACATTTATTTAATTTATTAAATCATGAAAATTCCTAAATTAACACAGCAAAAACAAAGCAAGACCAAATTCCTAAATTTATTAAATAAATTAAATTATGGAAATTCTTAAACTAACACAGCAAAAACGAACAAAACCCAAATTCCTAACTTTATTCAATTATGGAAATTCCTAAATCAACACAGCAAAATCAAACCAAAAAGAAATTTATTACATTTATTAAATTATGGGAATTCCTAAATTAGCACAGCAAAAACAAGCAACAACAAATTCCTAAATTTGTTACATTTATTAAATTATGGAAATTCCTAAATTAGCACAGCAAAAACAAAGCAAGACCAAATTCCTACATTTATTAAATAAATTAAATTATGGAAATTCTTAAACTAACACAGCAAAAACAAACAAAACCCAAATTCCTAACTTTATTCAATTATGGAAATTCCTAACTCAACACAGCAAAATCAAACCAAAAAGAAATTTATTAAGTTTATTAAATTATGGGAATTCCTAAATTAGCACAGCAAGAACAAACCAAAAACAAATTCCTACATTTATTTAACTTATTAAATCACGTGAATTCCTAAATTAGCACAGCAAAAACAAGCAACAACAAATTCCTAAATTTGTTACATTTATTACGTTTATTAAATTATGGAAATTCCTAAATTAGCACAGCAAAAACACATTCCTAAATGTATTAAATCCATTAGTTTTATTAAATTATGTAAATTCCCAAATGAACACAGCAAAAACAAAGCAAAACCAAATTCCTAAATTTATTACATCTATTCAATTCTTGAAATTCCTTGAATTGAAATTGAAATTAAAAACAAAACAAACCCCAAAACCCCCCAAAAAACCCCAAACTTTCAGGCAGATCAATTCCGTGATCCTGCAGCCCAGAATTGGCTCTGGGAGGAAAAGAGAGGGAGAAGAACTTTACTGGAATAAAACAAAAATAAATAACAAAAAGGACATTATGGTTAAAAGAGAGCGTGCAATATTAATTTAAAAGCTCATTTTTAGGATTTTTCCCCTCTAACCCAGGAATTCCCAGAGTTTTGGGGTTGGTTCCATTTTGGATCCGTTGGAACAGGAGCAGCTCCCTCAGGAGCACAGAGCCAATACCCAGAACTTTACTGGAATAAAACAAAAATAAATCACAAAAAGGACATTATGGCTAAAAGAGAGCGTGCAATATTAATTAAAAACTCCTTTTTAGGATTTTTCCCCTCTAACCCAGGAATTCCCAGAGTTTTGGGGTTGGTTCCATTTTGGATCCGTTGGAACAGGAGCAGCTCCCTCAGGAGCACAGAGCCAATACCCAGAACTTCACTGGAATAAAACAAAAATAAATAACAAAAAGGACATTATGGTTAAAAGAGAGCGTGCAATATTAATTAAAAAACTCATTTTTAGGATTTTCCCCCTCTAACCCGGGAATTCCCAGAGTTTTGGGGTTGGTTCCATTTTGGATCCGTTGGAACAGGAGCAGCTCCCTCAGGAGCACAGAGCCAATACCCAGAACTTTACTGGCATAAAACAAAAATAAATCACAAAAAGGACATTATGGTTAAAAGAGAGCGTGCAATATTAATTTAAAAGCTCATTTTTAGGATTTTTCCCCTCTAACCCGGGAATTCCCAGAGTTTTGGGGTTGGTTCCATTTTGGATCCGTTGGAACAGGAGCAGCTCCCTCAGGAGCACAGAGCCAATACCCAGAACTTTACTGGCATAAAACAAAAATAAATAACAAAAAGGACATTATGGTTAAAAGAGAGGGTGCAATATTAATTTAAAACTCATTTTTAGGATTTTTCCCCTCTAACCCGGGAATTCCCAGAGTTTTGGGGTTGGTTCCATTTTGGATCCATTGGAACAGGAGCAGCTCCCTCAGGAGCACCGAGCCAATACCCAGAACTTTACTGGCATAAAACAAAAATAAATAACAAAAAGGACATTATGGCTAAAAGAGAGCGTGCAATATTAATTAAAAAGCTCATTTTTAGGATTTTCCCCCTCTAACCCGGGAATTCCCAGAGTTTTGGGGTTGGTTCCATTTTGGATCCGTTGGAACAGGAGCAGCTCCCTCAGGAGCACAGAGCCAATACCCAGAACTTTACTGGCATAAAACAAAAATAAATAACAAAAAGGACATTATGGTTAAAAGAGAGCGTGCAATATTAATTAAAAAGCTCATTTTTAGGATTTTTCCCCTCTAACCCGGGAATTCCCAGAGTTTTGGGGTTGGTTCCATTTTGGATCCGTTGGAACAGGAGCAGCTCCCTCAGGAGCACAGAGCCAATACCCACATCTATAGACATGCAAATAAAAGCAGCTGGAAAAAGGGCAAAATATCGGAATTTTTTAATAAAGAACAGTGCAATATTCATCAGCTCATCATTTCCTGTCATTTTAGATCCTGGAAAAATGAATAATTTTAATTTCCCAGCGGACACAGGAAAAGCTTCTGTACACATTGTGGCTTCTCAGAGCTGCTGCAGCAGCGAGGGCTTGGCTGGAAAATCTTATTTAGCTTTAAATTAATTGGATTTTGTTTTAATTTCCACGACTTCCACGCTCATCTGAAATGAAAAATGTGATTTCCTTGCCTTATTTGCTCTACTATTGTATTTTCTTGCCTTAAAAACTCTGGGGATGTTTTGTCTCGAAGGCAACAAACCCTGGAGAGATTGTTGGAAAAGAAGAGGAAAAGCCTAAGGATTAAAAGGAAAATATTTTTATATAATCCTGGTATTTTTGGAGATAGATTCAAGTATCTGAAGCTCCTTTAAAGGAATTTTTATCCCTCAGCAGCTCTTTCTTGTCACTACAGAAACTTCATTAACAATGCGAGATTTTGGCAATTCTGCTGCTCATAAAGTGACTTTTAAATTTACCACACACCATTAAATTCACTCAGAGCTCCATTTATGGAGGTTTAAATAAATTTAAAGAGATCCTCTTTAAATTGTGGGAAATGATTTCTTTTCCAAACCTTGCCCCAAGGTTGTCTTTAAAAGGGAGGTTTTTAGTGAGAAGATTGCTTGTGGGAGATTATGAGAGGTTTATAATTATTTTTTTTTTAAATTAATGAACTTCTGGGCAAGATCTTTTGCTGGTGTACAGTAAAAAAAATATCCAGGGAGAAAATAGATAAGTTCTTTTAAAAAGCTTTTAATAGCAGAATTAGAACAATTTTTGGAGCTGGTAATGCTTTGTGCTTCTATTGGCAGATTTTATCTGTGGGATAAAAGTGATTGGAAACTATAAAATCCTGGAATGGTTTTTAACCATTTTTAACCATTCCAATGGAAAATGGGAATTTAAAGCCCATCCAGGTCCAACCCTGACATCTTCCACCATCCCAGGGTGCTCCAAGCTGGCCTTGGATACTTCCAGGGATGGGGAATCCACAATTTCCCTGGAAAACCAGAGCCCTCAGAGGAAAGAATTAAAAAAAAAAAAATTCTAAGGTTATTTCTATGGTTGAACTTAATATTTAATGTGATTTTATACCCAAAATTTTAAATTTTATACAATATTTTTAAGGTTATTTCCATGGTTTAAATTAAGATTTAATGTGATTTTATACACACAATTTTATACAATATTTTTAAGGTTATTTCCATGGTTTAAATTAATATTTAATGTGATTTTATACGCAAAATTTTATACAATATTTTTAAGGTTATTTCTGTGGTTTAAATTAAGATTTAATGTGATTTTATACACAAAGTTTTATACAATATTTTTAAGGTTATTTCCATGGTTTAAATTATTATTTGATGTGATTTTATACGCAAAATTTTATACAATATTTTTAAGGTTATTTCCGTGGTTTAAATTAATATTTAATGTGATTTTATACACAACATTTTATACAATATTTTTAAGGTTATTTCCATGGTTTAAATTAATATTTAATGCGATTTTATACACAGGATATATCCCAAATTACAGATTCTTTTTTTGATTTGGAAATAATTTGAATTATTCTACATCATTTTGGTTTTAAAAGCTGAGTTGTGTGGAGGGGACCTTAAAGCCCAGCCAGTTATTTTTGTCCCAATTTGGAAATAATTTGAATTATTCGAAATCATTTTGGTTTTTAAAGCTGAATTGTGTGGAGCCACCTCAAAGCCTGGGTTCCTCCAGACCTGTGGTGGTTTTGCGGGAGGTATTTACAGAAATAATTTAAATTTTCTAATTACTGAAAAGCTGTGTACACTTCTGTGAGATACACCTGCGAAAGAGGAAAGAAACTGGAGAACTGAAATTTTAGGGTTTGTTTCTTCTCCTTGTCATTAAGAAAGAAAAGGTTGTGAGGGGAGGAGAAGCGTCCTAAAGGTTTTGGGTTGATTTTTATTACTTTTTTTCATTTTAGTTGCTGTTAATAAATTTCTCTTTATAACCTTTGGAACTTTTAAGTCTGCTTTGCCTTTCCTATTCCCATTTCCTGTTTCCTATTTAATATTTCCTGTTTCCTATTTCCCATTTCCTGTTTCCCGTTTCCCATTTCCTGTTTCCCATTTCCTGTTTCCTATTTCCCATTTCCCATTTCCTGTTTCCCATTTCCTGTTTCCTGTTCCTTATTTCCCATTTCCTGTTTCCTATTTCCCATTTCCTGTTTCCCATTTCCCATTTCTCATTTCCTGTTTCCAATTTCCTATTTCCCATTTCCTGTTTCCTGTTTCCGATTTCCATTTCCCATTTCCCATTTCCCATTTCTCATTTCCTGTTTCCAATTTCCTATTTCCCATTTCCCATTTCCTATTTCCATTTCCCATTTCCCATTTCCTGTTTCCTGTTTCCTATTTCCATTTCCCATTTCCCATTTCCTGTTTCCCGTTTCCGATTTCCATTTCCCATTTCCCATTTCCCATTTCCTGTTTCCTGTTTCCCATTCCTTATTTCCATTTCCCATTTCCCATTTCCCATTTCCTGTTTCCTATTTCCCATTTCCTCTTTCCTATTTCCAATTTCCCATTTCCCATTTCCTGTTTCCCATTTCCTGTTTCCTATTTCCAATTTCCCATTTCCCATTTCCTGTTTCCCATTTCCTGTTTCCTGTTTCCTATTTCCTGTTCCTTATTTCCAATTTCCTATTTCCCATTTCCCATTTCCTGTTTCCTGTTTCTGATTTCCATTTCCCATTTCCTGTTTCCTGTTTCCTATTTCCTGTTCCTTATTTCCAATTTCCCATTTCCCATTTCCCCTTTCCCATTCCTGCCTCCCAGCAGGACATAGGTGAGCACATCCAAGTGACTGCTCTGGTGATTAACCAACACTGAACCCACCACACTAATTAGCGCTCATTAACACTCAAATTAGCCAACCAAAACTGTTGAATATGAGACAGAACAATACAAACAACTCCATTTCAGAAGGTTCAAACTGTTTTTATTCCAGCATTGATGCTTTTTATACATTCTCACACAACTCATCAGTTTGCACTTCACTCATTGGTCACAGGAGACAAACAAGGTGCTCATTGAACGGGCAGTTGCAGTTTCTCTGATTTATCCTTCTGTCTGTCTTGGCTTCTGTGCCAGTGACCTGGGCAGGAAATTCTTTCAAGGGTAAATATGGATCCTCCTATTAAACATGGATCCTCTTATCAAACATGGATCCTCTTATGAAATATGGATCCTCCTATCAAACATGGGTCCTCTTCTCAAGCATGGATCCTTTTACCAAACATGGATCCTGTTATCAAACATGGATCCTCCTATTAAACATGGATCCTCTTATCAAACATGGATCCTCCTATTAAACATGGATCCTCTTATCAAACATGGATCCTGTTATCAAACATGGATCCTCCTATCAAACATGGATCCTCTTATCAAGCATGGATCCTCCTATCAAACATGGATCCTGTTCTCAAACATGGATCCTCTTCTTATCAAACATGGATCCTCTTATCAAACAGAGATGCTCTTATCAAGCATGAATCCTCTTCTTATCAAACACAGATCCTCTTCTAATCAAACATGGATCCTCTTATCAAACATGGATCATTCTATCAAATATGGATCCTCTTCTTATCAAACATGGATCCTCTTATCAAACAGAGATGCTCTTATCAAACATGGATCCTCTTCTCAAACATGGATTCTCTTATCAAGCATGAATCCTCTTCTTATCAAACACAGATCCTCTTCTAATCAAACATGGATCCCCTTATCAAACATGGATCTGTTATCAAACTTCTCTCTGGCTCACAGCAGTCACTGTGAAACCCCTTCCACACAACCCAAATCCAGCCTGGCCTGGCCCCTTCAGGGCTGGAAGCTGAAAGCAGAAATGTTCCACCTTGTTTGTGTTCAGAACGTTTCCATTGAGGATTGTCCTTCCCACCCAGGTTCCTCCCTGTTTGTGTTCAGAACGTTTCCATTGAGGATTGTCCTTCCCACCCAGGTTCCTCCCTGTTTGTGTTCAGAACGTTTCCATTGGGGATTGTCCTTCCCACCCAGGTTCCTCCCCGTTTATTTAAGAACATTTCCATTGAGGATTGTCCTTCCCACCCAGGTTCCTCACTGAACGTTTCCATTGGGGATTGTCCTTCCCACCCAGGTTCCTCCCCATTTATGTTCAGAACGTTTCCATTGAGGATTGTCCTTCCCACCCAGGTTCCTCACTGAACGTTTCCATTGAGGATTGTCCTTCCCACCCAGGTTCCTCCCTGTTTGTGTTCAGAACGTTTCCATTGAGGATTGTCCTTCACGTTTCCATTGGGGATTGTCCTTCTCACCCAGGTTCCTCCCTGTTTGTTTTCAGAACGTTTCCATTGAGGATTGTCCTTCCCACCCAGGTTCCTCCCTGTTTGTGTGGAGAACGTTTCCATTGAGGATTGTCCTTCCCACCCAGGTTCCTCCCCGTTTATGTTCAGAACGTTTCCATCAAGGATTGTCCTTCACCTTTCCATTGGGGATTGTCCTTCCCACCCAGGTTCCTCCCTGTTTGTGTGGAGAACATTTCCATTGAGGATTGTCCTTCCCACCCAGGTTCCTCCCCGTTTATGTGGAGAACGTTTCCATTGGGGATTGTCCTTCCCACCCAGGTTCCTCCCCGTTTATGTTCAGAACGTTTCCATTGAGGATTGTCCTTCCCACCCAGGTTCCTCCCTGTTTGTGTGGAGAACGTTTCCATTGAGGATTGTCCTTCACGTTTCCATTGAGGATTGTCCTTCCCACCCAGGTTCCTCCCTGATGGTGTTCAGAACGTTTCCATTGGGGATTGTCCTTCCCACCCAGGTTCCTCCCCGTTTATGTTCAGAACGTTTCCATTGAGGATTGTCCTTCACGTTTCCATTGAGGATTGTCCTTCCCACCCAGGTTCCTCCCTGTTTATGTGGAGAACGTTTCCATTGAGGATTGTCCTTCCCACCCAGGTTCCTCCCTGTTTGTGTGGAGAACGTTTCCATTGAGGATTGTCCTTCCCACCCACGTCTCTCCCCGTTGGTGTGGAGAACGTTTTCCTTGGGGATTGTCCTTCCCACCCAGGTTCCTCCCTGTTGGTGTGGAGAACGTTTCCATTGAGGATTGTCCTTCCCACCCAGGTTCCTCACTGAGCGTTTCCATTGGGGATTGTCCTTCCCACCCAGGTTCCTCCCCGTTTATGTTCAGAACGTTTCCATTGAGGATTGTCCTTCCCACCCAGGTTCCTCCCTGTTTGTGTGGAGAACGTTTCCATTGAGGATTGTCCTTCCCACCCAGGTTCCTCCCCGTTGGTGTGGAGAACGTTTTCCTTGGGGATTGTCCTTCCCACCCAGGTTCCTCCCTGTTTGTGTTCAGAACGTTTCCATTGAGGATTGTCCTTCCCACCCAGGTTCCTCCCCGTTTATGTTCAGAACGTTTCCATCAAGGATTGTCCTTCACGTTTCCATTGAGGATTGTCCTTCCCACCCAGGTTCCTCCCCATTTATGTTCAACGTTTCCATTGAGGATTATCCTTCCCACCCAGGTTCCTCACTGAACGTTTCCATTGAGGATTGTCCTTCCCACCCAGGTTCCTCCCCGTTGGTGTGGAGAACGTTTCCATTGGGGATTGTCCTTCCCACCCAGGTTCCTCCCTGTTTACGTTCAGAACGTTTCCATTGAGGATTGTCCTTCCCACCCAGGTTCCTCCCTGTTTATGTTCAGAACGTTTCCATTGAGGATTGTCCTTCCCACCCAGGTTCCTCCCTGTTTATGTGGAGAACGTTTCCATTGAGGATTGTCCTTCCCACCCAGGTTCCTCACTGAACGTTTCCATTGGGGATTGTCCTTCCCACCCAGGTTCCTCCCCGTTTATGTTCAGAACGTTTCCATTGAGGATTGTCCTTCCCACCCAGGTTCCTCACTGAACATTTCCATTGAGGATTGTCCTTCCCACCCAGGTTCCTCCCCGTTTATGTTCAGAACATTTCCATTGAGGATTGTCCTTCACGTTTCCATTGGGGATTGTCCTTCACACCCAGGTTCCTCCCTGTTTGTGTGGAGAACGTTTCCATTGAGGATTGTCCTTCCCACCCAGGTTCCTCCCTGTTTGTGTGGAGAACGTTTCCATTGAGGATTGTCCTTCCCACCCAGGTTCCTCCCTGTTGGTGTGGAGAACGTTTCCATTGGGGATTGTCCTTCCCACCCAGGTTCCTCCCCGTTTATGTTCAGAACGTTTCCATCAAGGATTTTCCTTCACGTTTCCATTGGGGATTGTCCTTCCCACCCAGGTTCCTCCCTGTTTGTGTTCAGAACGTTTCCATTGGGGATTGTCCTTCACGTTTCCATTGAGGATTGTCCTTCCCATCCAGGTTCCTCACTGAACGTTTCCATTGGGGATTGTCCTTCACACCCAGGTTCCTCCCTGTTTATGTTCAGAACGTTTCCATTGGGGATTGTTCCTTCACGTTTCCATTGAGGATTGTCCTTCCCACCCAGGTTCCTCCCTGTTTATGTTCAGAACGTTTCCATTGGGGATTGTCCTTCACGTTTCCATTGGGGATTGTCCTTCACACCCAGGTTCCTCCCTGTTGATGTTCAGAACGTTTCCACTGAGGATTGTCCTTCCCACCCAGGTTCCTCACTGAGCGTTTCCATTGAGGATTGTCCTTCCCACCCAGGTTCCTCCCCGTTGGTGTGGAGAACGTTTTCCTTGGGGATTGTCCTTCCCACCCAGGTTCCTCCCTGTTTGTGTTCAGAACGTTTCCATTGAGGATTGTCCTTCCCACCCAGGTTCCTCCCCGTTTATGTTCAGAACGTTTCCATTGAGGATTGTCCTTCACCTTTCCATTGGGGATTGTCCTTCCCACCCAGGTTCCTCCCCGTTTATGTTCAGAACGTTTCCATTGAGGATTGTCCTTCCCACCCAGGTTCCTCCCTGTTTATGTGGAGAACGTTTCCATTGAGGATTGTCCTTCCCACCCAGGTTCCTCCCCATTTATGTTCAGAACGTTTCCATTGGGGATTGTCCTTCCCACCCAGGTTCCTCACTAAACGTTTCCATTGAGGATTGTCCTTCCCACCCAGGTTCCTCACTGAACATTTCCATTGAGGATTGTCCTTCCCACCCAGATTCCTCCCCGTTTATGTTCAGAACGTTTCCATTGAGGATTGTCCTTCCCACCCAGGTTCCTCCCCGTTGGTGTTCAGAACGTTTCCATTGAGGATTGTCCTTCCCACCCAGGTTCCTCCCTGTTTACGTTCAGAACGTTTCCATTGAGGATTGTCCTTCCCACCCAGGTTCCTCCCTGTTGGTGTGGAGAACGTTTCCATTGAGGATTGTCCTTCCCACCCAGGTTCCTCACTGAACGTTTCCATTGAGGATTGTCCTTCCCACCCAGGTTCCTCCTTGATGGTGTTCAGAACGTTTCCATTGGGGATTGTCCTTCCCTCCCAGGTTCCTCCCTGTTTATGTTCAGAACGTTTCCATTGAGGATTGTCCTTCCCACCCAGGTTCCTCCTTGATGGTGTTCAGAACGTTTCCATTGGGGATTGTCCTTCCCTCCCAGGTTCCTCCCTGTTTATGTTCAGAACATTTCCATTGAGGATTGTCCTTCCCACCCAGGTTCCTCCGTGTTTGTGTTCAGAACGTTTCCATTGAGGATTGTCCTTCCCACCCAGGTTCCTCACTGAACGTTTCCATTGGGGATTATCCTTCCCACCCAGGTTCCTCCCCGTTGGTGTGGAGAACGTTTTCCTTGGGGATTGTCCTTCCCACCCAGGTTCCTCCCTGTTTATGTTCAGAACGTTTCCATTGAGGATTGTCCTTCACGTTTCCATTGGGGATTGTCCTTCCCACCCAGGTTCCTCCGTGTTTGTGTTCAGAACGTTTCCATTGAGGATTGTCCTTCCCACCCAGGTTCCTCACTGAACGTTTCCATTGGGGATTATCCTTCCCACCCAGGTTCCTCCCCGTTGGTGTGGAGAACGTTTTCCTTGGGGATTGTCCTTCCCACCCAGGTTCCTCCCTGTTTATGTTCAGAACGTTTCCATTGAGGATTGTCCTTCACGTTTCCATTGGGGATTGTCCTTCCCACCCAGGTTCCTCACTAAACGTTTCCATTGAGGATTGTCCTTCCCACCCAGGTTCCTCCCTGTTTATGTTCAGAACGTTTCCATTGGGGATTGTCCTTCCCACCCAGGTTCCTCCCTGTTTGTGTGGAGAACGTTTCCATCAAGGATTGTCCTTCACGTTTCCATTGAGGATTGTCCTTCCCACCCAGGTTCCTCCCTGTTGGTGTGGAGAACGTTTCCATCGAGGATTGTCCTTCACGTTTCCATTGGGGATTGTCCTTCACACCCAGGTTCCTCCCTGTTTGTGTGGAGAACGTTTCCATTGAGGATTGTCCTTCCCACCCAGGTTCCTCCCTGTTTGTGTGGAGAACGTTTCCATTGAGGATTGTCCTTCCCACCCAGGTTCCTCCCTGTTGGTGTGGAGAACGTTTCCATTGGGGATTGTCCTTCCCACCCAGGTTCCTCCCCGTTTATGTTCAGAACGTTTCCATCAAGGATTGTCCTTCACGTTTCCATTGGGGATTGTCCTTCCCACCCAGGTTCCTCCCTGTTTGTGTTCAGAACGTTTCCATTGGGGATTGTCCTTCACGTTTCCATTGAGGATTGTCCTTCCCATCCAGGTTCCTCACTGAACGTTTCCATTGGGGATTGTCCTTCACACCCAGGTTCCTCCCTGTTTATGTTCAGAACGTTTCCATTGGGGATTGTTCCTTCACGTTTCCATTGAGGATTGTCCTTCCCACCCAGGTTCCTCCCTGTTTATGTTCAGAACGTTTCCATTGGGGATTGTCCTTCACGTTTCCATTGGGGATTGTCCTTCACACCCAGGTTCCTCCCTGTTGATGTTCAGAACGTTTCCACTGAGGATTGTCCTTCCCACCCAGGTTCCTCACTGAGCGTTTCCATTGAGGATTGTCCTTCCCACCCAGGTTCCTCCCCGTTGGTGTGGAGAACGTTTTCCTTGGGGATTGTCCTTCCCACCCAGGTTCCTCCCTGTTTGTGTTCAGAACGTTTCCATTGAGGATTGTCCTTCCCACCCAGGTTCCTCCCCGTTTATGTTCAGAACGTTTCCATTGAGGATTGTCCTTCACCTTTCCATTGGGGATTGTCCTTCCCACCCAGGTTCCTCCCCGTTTATGTTCAGAACGTTTCCATTGAGGATTGTCCTTCCCACCCAGGTTCCTCCCTGTTTATGTGGAGAACGTTTCCATTGAGGATTGTCCTTCCCACCCAGGTTCCTCCCCATTTATGTTCAGAACGTTTCCATTGGGGATTGTCCTTCCCACCCAGGTTCCTCACTAAACGTTTCCATTGAGGATTGTCCTTCCCACCCAGGTTCCTCACTGAACATTTCCATTGAGGATTGTCCTTCCCACCCAGATTCCTCCCCGTTTATGTTCAGAACGTTTCCATTGAGGATTGTCCTTCCCACCCAGGTTCCTCCCCGTTGGTGTTCAGAACGTTTCCATTGAGGATTGTCCTTCCCACCCAGGTTCCTCCCTGTTTACGTTCAGAACGTTTCCATTGAGGATTGTCCTTCCCACCCAGGTTCCTCCCTGTTGGTGTGGAGAACGTTTCCATTGAGGATTGTCCTTCCCACCCAGGTTCCTCACTGAACGTTTCCATTGAGGATTGTCCTTCCCACCCAGGTTCCTCCTTGATGGTGTTCAGAACGTTTCCATTGGGGATTGTCCTTCCCTCCCAGGTTCCTCCCTGTTTATGTTCAGAACGTTTCCATTGAGGATTGTCCTTCCCACCCAGGTTCCTCCTTGATGGTGTTCAGAACGTTTCCATTGGGGATTGTCCTTCCCACCCAGGTTCCTCCGTGTTTGTGTTCAGAACGTTTCCATTGAGGATTGTCCTTCCCACCCAGGTTCCTCCCTGTTTATGTTCAGAACGTTTCCATTGGGGATTGTCCTTCCCACCCAGGTTCCTCCCTGTTTGTGTGGAGAACGTTTCCATCAAGGATTGTCCTTCACGTTTCCATTGGGGATTGTCCTTCCCACCCAGGTTCCTGGACCCAGCTGATCCCGGAGGAAAGGGCGGCTCCGTCCTACGGGGACCTCCTGCACATCTCCACCCACAACTACCCCCGGGACCTCCTGGACATGCTGACGGCAACGCCGGGCTCTGTGGTGAGGGGCACAGAGATATTAAATCATTAATTGATAATTGATATCAGTTATCAGCTGCTACCAAAGAAGGATGGAATTTTTTATATATATATAATTTTTTTAATTAATGTTTATTTATAAATAAATATTTCTTTTATTTCTATTTATGTGGCTATTTTATTTATATTAATGGGAATATTTTATTTATATTTATTTTATTCATTTTTATTGAGCAGTTTAATTTGCTCTGTCTCAGCCCATTAAACTGACATTAATTGATAATTGATAATTGATATCAGAGGTATCAGCTGATCCCAAAGCAGAATGGAATTTTTAATATAATTATATATATATATATATATATATATAAAATATATTTATATTTATTTATAAATATATTTATTTATTTTATTTCTATTTATGTGGCTGGTTTATTTCTATTTATTTTATTTATTTTCATTTCTATTTATGTGACCATTTAATTTCTATTTATTTAATTTCTATTTATTTTTATTTCTATTTATGTGACTCTTTTATTTCTATTTTTTTTCTATTTATTGAGCAGTTGGACTGTGCTCTGTCTCAGTCCATTAAATTGACATTAATTGATTAATTGATAATTACATTACATTGATAATTACATAAATTGATAAATTGATATCAGTGATATCACCTGATACCAAAGCAAGATGAAAATTTTACTAGAATTATTTATATATATATATATATATATATAAAAATATAATAATATAAATATATCTATCTATATATAATTATTTTATTTATATTAATTTATAAATATATATTTATTTCTATTTATGTGACTATTTTATTTCTATTTATTTTATTTATATTTATTGAGCAGTTTAATTTGTTCTGTCTCAGCCCATTAAATTGACATTAATTGATAATTGATAATTGATATCAGAGGTATCAGCTGATCCCAAAGCAAAATGAAATTTTTAATATAATTAGATATATATAAAATTATTTTATTTCTATTTATTTATAAATATATATTTCTTTTATTTCTATTTATTTCTATTTATTTTAATTTATGTGAATATTTCATTTCTATTTATTTAATTTCTGTTTATCGAGCGATTTCATTCACTTGATAAATTTATTTAATTTAATTTATTTCAATTTCTGTGACTATTTCATTTCTATCTATTTAATTTCGATTTACTGAGCAATTTCATTTGCTCTGTCTCAGCCCATGACATTAATTAATTAATTTATTGATAACAATTAATTGATATCAAGAAATTCCTTCTATCACAGAATTAAGGATGGGAATTCCTCCAGGATCATGGTCACCACTCAATCCTCATTTTTTACATGTCTTTCACCTTTTTTTCCACCTTTTTTCCACTTTTTTTCACTCTTTTTCACCTTTTTTCCACTTTTCCCAACATTTCCAGCCTTGACTCCACCACCAGAATTACAGATTTTCCATTGAGGAATTTTTCCCTAAAAAAGTTTTCCTCCTCTCAGGGAATTGTGGAATTTTTTTAATTCCTATGAACAAATTAAACTTCACCAGAGATCAAAAAATAAAAATAAATTTAAAAAAAAAATTATTTATCCACCTCATTAATCCTGCTGTTTCCTCAGGATATTTAAATTTAAACCCTCTGGAATAAAAAGGAGGACCCAAATCATTAAAATCAGCAGAAATAATTAAAAATTATGGATTAAAATTTTAATTTTTTATTTCTTTTTTCCCCAGGAAGAAGCTTCTCTGCACAGACGTTTCTCTGCAGCTCGGCAGGTGCTTCTGTCCCACAGGTAACCTGGGAAATTTCATTTAATTCCAATTTAATCCAATTTATTCCAATTTAATCCCAATTTAATTCCAATTCAATTCAATTTAATTCTAATTTAATTCCACTTTAATTCAAATTTAAATCCAATTTAATCCAATTTAATTCAATTTAATCCCAATTTAATCCCAATTTAGTCCCATTTTAATTCCAATGAAATCCAATTTATTTCCAGTTTATTTCCAATTTAATCCAATTTAATTCAATTTAATCCAATTTATTCCAATTTAATTCAATTTATTTCCAATTTAATCAAATTTATTCCAATTTAATCCAAATTTAGTCCAATTTAATCCAATTAATTCCAATTTCATTCCAATTTATTCCAATTTAATCCAATTTAATTCCTATTCTTTAAATCAAGAGTTAAACCAGAATTATATCAAGAATTAAATCAGAACTAAGGATTAAATCTTGAATTAGATCTAGAATTAAATCAAGAGTTACATCAAGAACTAAATCAGAATTAAATCAGAATTAAATCAGAATTAAATCAAGAATTAAATCAGAACTAAGGATTAAATCTTGAATTAGATCTAGAATTAAATCAAGAGTTAAACCAAGAACTAAATAAATAATTAAATTAAGGATTAAATCAAGATTAAAATCAAGAGTTACATCAAGAACTAAATCGGGATTAAATCAGGTTTAAATCAAGAGTTAAATCAGAATTAAATCAAGAATTCAATCAAGAATTCAATCAGAATTAAGAGTTATATCAGTGTTTAATCAAGAGTTAAATCAGAATTAAATTGAGTGAAATCAAGAATTAAGTCAATAATTAAATCAGAATTAAATTGGAATTAAATCAAGAACAAAATCAGAATTAAATCAGGTTTAAATCAAGGGTGAAATCAAGAATTAAATCAGAACTAAATCAAGTATTAAATCAGAATAAAATAATTATTTAAACACCCATTAAATCAAGAGCTAAATCAGAAATAGATCAAGAATTAAATAACAAATTAAATCAGGATTAAATCAGGGATCTAATCAAGAGTTAAATCAAGCATTAAATCAGAACAAAATCATTATTTAAATACCCATTAAATCAAGAGCTAAATCAGAATTAAATCAAGAGTTAAATCAGAATTAAATCAGGATTAAATCAAGAGTTAAATCAGAATTAAGAGTTAAATTGGGGTTAAATCAAGGGTTAAATCAAGAGTTAAATCAAGAATTAAATCAAGAGTTAAATCAAGGTTAAATCAAGAATAAAATCAGAATTAAATCGGGGTTAAATCAAGAGCTAAATAAAAGAGTTAAATAAAGAATTAAATCAGAATCAAATAATTATTTAAACACCCATTAAATCAAGAGTTAAATCAAGAGTAAAATCAAAAATCAAATCAAGAACTAAATCAAGAAATAAATCAAGAGTTAAATCAGAATTAAATCAGAACCAAATAATTAAACACCATTAAATCAAGAGTTAAATCAAGAATTAAATCAAGAATTGAATTAAGAGTTAAATCCAGAAATAAATCAAGAGTTATTAAATCAGAATTAAATCAAGAATTAAATCTGAATTAAGAACTAAATCAAGAATTAAATCAGGATTAAATAATTTCTGATTGACCTCACCTCTCTTGGGCTGTGCTAAATAATCTTTTTAAATCATCTCAATTTCTGATTAACCTCACCCCATTTGGGCTGTGCTAAATAGAAAAAATTAATCTCAGTTCCTGATTAACCTTAGCCCACGAAAATCTCAATTTCTGACTGATCTCACCCCCCTTGGGCTGTGCTAAATAGAAAAAATTAATCTCAGTTCCTGATTAACCTTACCCCACGAAAATCTCAATTTCTGATTATCTCACCCCCCTTGGGCTGTGCTAAAGAGAAAAAATTAATCTCAGTTCCTGATTAACCTTACCCCACGAAAATCTCAATTTCTGATTAACCTCACCCCATTTGGGCTGTGCTAAAGAGAAAAAATTAATCTCAGTTCCTGATTAACCTTAGCCCACGAAAATCTCAATTTCTGATTAACCTCACCCCATTTGGGCTGTGCTAAATAGAAAAAATTAATCTCAGTTCCTGATTAACCTTAGCCCACGAAAATCTCAATTTCTGATTATCTCACCCCATTTGGGCTGTGCTAAAGAGAAAAAATTAATCTCAGTTCCTGATTAACCTTAGCCCACGAAAATCTCAATTTCTGATTATCTCACCCCATTTGGGCTGTGCTAAATAGAAAAAATTAATCTCAGTTCCTGATTAACCTTACCCCACGAAAATCTCAATTTCTGATTATCTCACCCCCCTTGGGCTGTGCTAAATAGAAAAAATTAATCTCAGTTCCTGATTAACCTTACCCCACGAAAATCTCAATTTCTGATTATCTCACCCCCCTTGGGCTGTGCTAAATAGAAAAAATTAATCTCAGTTCCTGATTAACCTTACCCCACGAAAATCTCAATTTCTGACTGATCTCACCCCCCTTGGGCTGTGCTAAATAGAAAAAATTAATCTCAGTTCCTGATTAACCTTACCCCACGAAAATCTCAATTTCTGATTATCTCACCCCATTTGGGCTGTGCTAAATAGAAAAAATTAATCTCAGTTCCTGATTAACCTTACCCCATGAAAATCTCAATTTCTGATTATCTCACCCCATTTGGGCTGTGCTAAATAGAAAAAATTAATCTCAGTTCCTGATTAACCTTACCCCACGAAAATCTCAATTTCTGATTATCTCACCCCATTTGGGCTGTGCTAAATAGAAAAAATTAATCTCAGTTCCTGATTAACCTTAGCCCACGAAAATCTCAATTTCTGATTATCTCACCCCATTTGGGCTGTGCTAAATAGAAAAAATTAATCTCAGTTCCTGATTAACCTTAGCCCACGAAAATCTCAATTTCTGATTATCTCACCCCATTTGGGCTGTGCTAAATAGAAAAAATTAATCTCAGTTCCTGATTAACCTTAGCCCACGAAAATCTCAATTTCTGATTATCTCACCCCATTTGGGCTGTGCTAAAGAGAAAAAAATTAATCTCAGTTCCTGATTAACCTTAGCCCACGAAAATCTCAATTTCTGATTATCTCACCCCATTTGGGCTGTGCTAAATAGAAAAAATTAATCTCAGTTCCTGATTAACCTTACCCCACGAAAATCTCAATTTCTGATTATCTCACCCCCCTTGGGCTGTGCTAAATAGAAAAAATTAATCTCAGTTCCTGATTAACCTTACCCCACGAAAATCTCAATTTCTGACTGATCTCACCCCATTTGGGCTGTGCTAAATAGAAAAAATTAATCTCAGTTCCTGATTAACCTTACCCCACGAAAATCTCAATTTCTGATTATCTCACCCCATTTGGGCTGTGCTAAATAGAAAAAATTAATCTCAGTTCCTGATTAACCTTAGCCCACGAAAATCTCAATTTCTGATTATCTCACCCCATTTGGGCTGTGCTAAATAGAAAAAATTAATCTCAGTTCCTGATTAACCTTAGCCCACGAAAATCTCAATTTCTGATTATCTCACCCCCCTTGGGCTGTGCTAAATAGAAAAAATTAATCTCAGTTCCTGATTAACCTTAGCCCACGAAAATCTCAATTTCTGATTATCTCACCCCATTTGGGCTGTGCTAAATAGAAAAAATTAATCTCAGTTCCTGATTAACCTTAGCCCACGAAAATCTCAATTTCTGATTATCTCACCCCCCTTGGGCTGTGCTAAATAGAAAAAATTAATCTCAGTTCCTGATTAACCTTACCCCACGAAAATCTCAATTTCTGACTGATCTCACCCCATTTGGGCTGTGCTAAATAGAAAAAATTAATCTCAGTTCCTGATTAACCTTAGCCCACGAAAATCTCAATTTCTGATTATCTCACCCCCCTTGGGCTGTGCTACCTAAATGAAAATCTCCATTTCTCTCCGAGCAATGGCCCCGTCCCGCCCTGCTCAAAAATTGGATTTTTGCGCTCGCAGGGCCATGGACCCCGAGTGCGAGTCCTCGCTGCAGCAGCTGCCCCGGCCCGTGCCCCCGCTGCCCTCGGGCATCAGCCGGGCCCACTCGCAGAGCAGGTGAGGCACCTTCATCATCATCATCGTCATCTTCATCATCATCATTATCATTATTATTATTATTAACCTGGGAGGGCAGCGTCAAACTCACCTGGCTCAGGTGGGAATTCCTGTACAGGGCCACCTCAGAGAGCAGGTGAGGCATCTTCATCATCATCATCATCGTCGTCATCATCATCATCATCATCATCATCCTCATTAACATGGGAGGGCAGCAGCAAACTCACCTGGAATTCAGGTGGGAATTCCTGTAAAGGGCCCCCTCAGAGAGCAGGTGAGGCACCTTCATCATCATCATCGTCATCGTCATCATCATCATCATCATTATCATTATTATTATTATTATTAACCTGGGAGGGCAGCCTCAAACTCACCTGGAATTCAGGTGGGAATTCCTGGGCAGAGCCCCCTCGGAGAGCAGGTGAGGCACCTTCATCATCATCATCGTCATCATCATCGTCATCATTATCATTATTATTATTATTAACCTGGGAGGGCAGCGTCAAACTCACCTGGCTCAGGTGGGAATTCCTGTACAGGGCCCCCTCAGAGAGCAGGTGAGGCACCTTCATCATCATCGTCGTCATCCTCATCCTCATCCTCATCATCATCATCATTGTCATCATCATTGTCATCATTATTAACATTAACCTGGGGGGGGCAGCAAACTCACCTGGCTCAGGTGGGAGTTCCTGGGCAGGGCCCCCTCGGAGAGCAGGTGAGGCATCATCATCGTCATCATCATCGTAATCATCATCATCGTCATCATTGTCATCATCATTATCATTATTATTATTATTAACCTGGGAGGGCAGCCGCAAACTCACCTGGCTCAGGTGGGAATTCCTGAGCAGGGCCCCTGGGAGAGCAGGTGAGCACACCTGGATGGGAGGAAGGGCATTAAACCATCACCATCATCATCATCATCAACATCATCATCATTGTCATTAACATGGGGGGGCAGCCGCAAACTCACCTGGCTCAGGTGGGAATTCCTGTACAGGGCCCCCTCGGAGAGCAGGTGAGGCACCTTCATCATCATCGTCGTCATCATCATCCTCATCCTCATCATCATCGTCATTGTCATCATTATTAACATTAACCTGGGGGGGCAGCAAACTCACCTGGCTCAGGTGGGAGTTCCTGGGCAGGGCCCCCTCGGAGAGCAGGTGAGGCATCTTCTTCATCATCATCGTCATCATCATCGTAATCATCATCATCGTCATCATTGTCATCATCATTATCATTATTATTATTATTAACCTGGGAGGGCAGCCGCAAACTCACCTGGCTCAGGTGGGAATTCCTGGGCAGAGCCCCCTTGGAGAGCAGGTGAGGCATCTTCATCATCATCATCCTCATCGTCATCATCATTGTCATCATTATTAACATTAACCTGGGGGGGGCAGCAAACTCACCTGGCTCAGGTGGGAGTTCCTGGGCAGGGCCCCCTCGGAGAGCAGGTGAGGCACCATCATCATCATCATCATCATCATCATCATCATTGTCATCCTCATCATCATCCTCATCCTCATCATCATCCTCATCGTCATTAACATGGCGGGGGGCAACCTCAAACTCACCTGGCTCAGGTGGGAATTCCTGGGCAGGGTCACTTCAGAGAGCAGCTGAGGCACCTTCATCATCATCATCATCATCATCATCACCATCATCCTCGTCATCATCATCATCATCATCATTAACATGGGGGGGCAGCCGCAAACACACCTGGCTCAGGTGGGAATTCCTGTACAGGGGCACCTCAGAGAGCAGCTGAGGCACCTTCATCATCGTCATCAACATCGTCATCATCATCATCATCATTATCATCCTCATCATCATCATCCTCCTCATCATCATCATCATTATTATTAACCCGGGGTGGGGGCAGCAGCAAACTCACCTGACACAGGTAGGAATTCCTGAGCAGGGTCACCTCGGAGAGCAGGTGAGGCACCTTCATCATCATCATCATCACCATCATCCTCATCCTCATCATCATCATCATCATCCTCATCATCATCATCATTAACATTAACATGGGGGGGCAGCAGCCAACTCACCTGGCTCAGGTGGGAATTGGAACCACAGGCAGGGATTTTCCAGAGATTTTTTTGGAGGGGATATTTGAAGATATTTGATATTTGATATTTGAAAGAAACTTGGTGCAGGTGTGGAAAAATAGAGTTGGAGTAACAAATATGGGTTTAAAACCAGAGTTATTCTCTCTTTACATGATTAACACAGTTGGTGTTGAGTAGGATTTGAGAGAGATCATGATTCAAGAATTGAACCCAAAATCTTGAAATTGGTCCTTAAATGGCACCAGGTGCTTCCACAGGAAGGGATTTTCAAGAGCTTTCTGTGTAGGAGATATTTGAAGATATTTGATATTTGAAAGATATTTGATATTTGAAAGATATTTGATATTTGAAAGAAACTTGGTGCAGATGTGAAAAACCAGAATTGGAGTGAGAAATATGGTTATAAAACCAGAGTTATTCTCTCTTTACATGAGTAGCACACATGATTGATGCTGAGTGGCATTTGGGAGATACCATCTCAAGAATGGAACCAAAAATCTTGAAGTTGGTGGTCCTTAAATGGCACCAGGAGCTCCCACAGGGAGGGATTTTCAAGAGCTTTCTGTGTAGGACATATTTGAAAGATATTTGATATTTGACAGATATTTGAAGGAAACTTGGTGCAGGTGTGGAAAACCAGAATTGGAATGAGAAATATGGTTATAAAAAAAGAGTTATTCCCTCATGATGTGATTAGCACAGTTGGTGCTGAGTGGAATTTGGGAGAGGTCATATTTGAGGAATTAAACCAAAAATCTTGAAGTTGGTGGTCCTTAAATTGCCAAGGTGCTCCCACAGGAAGGGATGTTCAATTCCCTTTGTAGGAACTTGTAGGGGACGTTTGAAGGAGAAAAGGTGCTGAAAGAAACTTGGTGCAGGTGTGGAAAAATAGAGTTGGAGTAACAAATATGGGTTTAAAACCAGAGTTATTTCTCTCTTTACATGATTAGCACAGTTGGTGCTGAGTAAAATTTGAGAGAGATAATGATTCAAGAATGGAACTAAAAACCTTGAAATTGGTGGTCCTCAAATTGCCAAGGTGCTCCCACAGCAAGGGATTTTCAAGAGTTTTGTTTGTAGGGGAAAAGGCGCTGAAAGAAACTTGGTGCAGGTGTAGAAAACCAGAACTGGAGTGGGAAATATGGTTATAAAACCAGAGTTATTCCCTCTTACGTGATTAGCAGAGTTCCTGCTGTGTGGCATTTGGGAGATGTCATGAGTTTGAAAATCCTCAAGAATTGAATCAAGAATTTTGAAGTTGGTGGTCCTTAAATGGCACCAGGAGCTCCACAGGAAGGGATTTTCAAGAGTTTCCTTTTGTAGAGGAAAAGGCGCTGAAAGAAACTTGGTGCAGGTGTAGAAAACCAGAACTGGAGTGGGAAATATGATTTTAAAAATGAGTCATTCTCTCTTGATGTGATTAGCACAGTTGCTGCTGAGTGGCATTTGGGACATATCATGAGACACAAAATCCTCAATAATCGAACCAAAAATCTTGAAGTTGGTCGTCCTTAAATGGCACCATGAGCTCCCACAGGAAGGGATTTTCAAGAGCTTTCTGTGTAGGGTAAAAGATGAAGAAAGAAACTCGGTGCAGACGTGGAAAACCAGAATTGGAGTGAGAAATATGGTTATAAAACCAGAATTATTCCCTCTTAGTTATTCCCTCTTATGTGATTAATACACCTGCTGCTGAGTGGCATTTGGGAGATGTCATGAGCTTGAAATTCCTCAAGAATCTTGAAATTGGTTGTCCTTAAATTGCCAAGGTGCTCCCACAGGAAGGGATTTTCAAAAGTTTTGTTTGTAAGGGAAAAAGGTGCTGAAAGAAACTGGTGCAGGTGTAGAAAACCAGACCCTCTTTTAAAGCAGGACTCTTTTAACCCCGGAATTTTGCCCCCACAGCTTCATGGAGCTGGGGCGGGCCTGGAGACAGGTGTTCGTCCCTCCCGAGACTGTCCTGCCCGGGCTGGAGCAGCTGCTGTGGCCCAAGCTGCCGCTGCCCCAGAGGCACCTGTCCGCAGCCGGGCTGGGCGTGCACACCTGGAGCGCCTGGAACGAGCCCCCGGAGAGCTCCGAGCCAGGTGGGTGCGAGGGGAGGGATCGTACAGATCATCCAGTGCCACGGGAGGGACAGTGCCCACCGCTCCGGGGAGAGCCGAGCCGGGTGCGTGTGAGGGGAGGGATCGTACAGATCATCCCTGGCACGGGCAGGGACAGTTCCCGCCGTCCCGGGCAGAGCCCCGAGCCGGGTGGGTGTGAGGGGAGGCACCACAGAGATCAGCCCTGGCACGGGCAGGGACAGCTCCCACCGTCCCAGAGTGCCCCGAGCCGGGTGGGTGTGAGGGGAGGTACTGCAGAGATTATCCCTGGCATGGGCAGGGACAATGCCCGCCGTCCTGGGCAGAGCCGAGCCAGGTGGGTGCGAGGGGAGGGATCGTACAGATCATCCAGTGCCACGGGAGGGACAGTGCCCACCGCTCCGGGGAGAGCCGAGCCGGGTGGGTGTGAGGGGAGGCACCGGAGGGACAGTTCCCAACATCCCGGGGGGCCCCGAGCCGGGTGCGTGTGAGGGGAGGGATCGTACAGATCACCCAGTACCACGGGAGGGACAATGCCCGCCGTCCTGGGCAGAGCCGAGCCAGGTGGGTGCGAGGGGAGGGATCGTACAGATCACCCAGTACCACGGGAGGGACAATGCCCGCCGTCCTGGGGAAAGCCAGGCCAGGTGGGTGTGAGGGGAGGGATCACAGAGATCATCCGGTGCCACGGGAGGGACAGTTCCCAACATCCCGGAGAGCCCCGAGCCAGGTGCGTGTGAGGGGAGGCACCGCAGGGACAGTTCCCACCGTCCTGGGGAGAGCCGGGCCAGGTGCGTGTGAGGGGAGGCACCGTACAGATCACCCAGTGCCACGGGCAGGGACAATTCCCAGCATCCCGGGGAGCCCCGAGCCACGTGGGTGTGAGGGGAGGGATGGTACAGATCAGCCCTGGCACGGGCAGGGACAGTGCCCATCTTCCCAGAGAGCCCCGAGCCAGGTGCGTGTGAGGGGAGGGATGGTAGAGATCATCCAGTGCCGCGGTAGGGACAGTGCCCACCGTCCCGGGGAGAGCCGAGCCAGGTGCGTGTGAGGGGAGGGATCGTAGAGATCAGCCCTGGCATGGGCAGGGACAATGCCCGCCGTCCCGGAGAGCCCCGAGCCAGGTGCGTGTGAGGGGAGGGACCGGAGGGACAGTTCCCACCGTGCCGGGGAGCCCCGAGCCGGGTGCGTGTGAGGGGAGGGATCGTACAGATCATCCAGTGCCACGGGAGGGACAATGCCCGCAGTCCTGGGGAAAGCCAGGCCAGGTGGGTGTGAGGGGAGGGATCACAGAGATCATCCGGTGCCACGGGAGGGACAGTTCCCAACATCCCGGAGAGCCCCGAGCCAGGTGGGTGTGAGGGGAGGCACTGCAGGGACAGTTCCCGCCGTGCCGGGGAGCCCCGAGCCGGGTGCGTGTGAGGGGAGGGATCGTACAGATCACCCAGTGCCACCCTCTGCCAGGGCAGGGACAGTTCCGGCCGTCCTGGGGGAGCCCCGAGCCGGGTGGGTGTGAAGGGAGGGATCGTAGACATCACCCAGTGCCACAGGAGGGACAGTGCCCACCGTCCCAGGGAGAGCCGAGCCACACACAGGGCTGGAATCGCAAATAGCCCACAATTGCAAATATTCAAATACTCCAAATATTCCAAAATTCCAGAATTCGAAATATTAAGAAGTCCAGAATTCCAGAATATTCCAGAATTCGAAATATTAAGAAGTCCAGAATTCCAGAATATTCCAGAATTCGAAATATTAAGAAGTCCAGAATTCCAGAACATTCCAGAATTCCAAATATTAAAAAAAAAACAGAATTCAAAAAAAATCCAGAGTTCCAAATATTAAAAATTCCAGAATGTCATATATCCCAGAATTTCATATATCCCAGAATTGCAAATATTAAAATATTCCAGAATTGCAAATATTTAAAAATTTCCAGAATTCCAAATATTAAAATATTCCAGAATTACAAATATTCAAAACTTCCAGAATTCCAAATATTCAAAACTTCCAAATATTCAGATATCTCATAATTTAAAAAAAAATCCATAATTCCAAATATTCCAGAATTCCAAATATTAAAAAATTCCAGAATACCAAAGATATTCCAGAGTTCCAAAGATGTTCCAGAATTCCAAAATATTCCAGAATTTCAAATATTCCAGTATCCCAGAATTCCAAAAATTCCAAATATTAAAAAATTCCAAATATTAAAAAATTCCAGAATGCCAAATCTTCTGGAAGTCCAAATATTCCAGAATTCCAGAAACTCCAGAATTCCAAATAGTTTTAAAATCCAGAATTCCAAATATTAAAAAATTCAAATTATTCAAACATTTAAAAATTCCAAATATTCCAGAATTCCAAATATAAAAAAAACCCCATAATTCCAAATATTGCAGAATTCCAAATACTAAAATCCCAAATATTAATTTTATTATTAAATTCCAAATATTAAAAACCCCAGCGACTGCTTAGAGTGGATGAATGGAGCCATTCCCCCCAGAACCCCTGGGAACCTGTGTTCAATTCTCCCTTTCCATTGGAATAACCTCCTTTTTCCTTCTGTGAATAAACTCATTTTTCCTTCTTTTTCCTTTTTTTCCCTCTTTTCCCTTGTTTTTGCTGCAGAGGAGGAGGAGGCTGCAGGGAAAGGAGGAGCCCCAAGGAAATGCAGCCAGGCCGTGTCGGGGTGCTCCCCCGGGCCCCACTGCCAGTCCCGGCGGGTCCTGCCCCCCATCACCCCCCGATGGACCAGCAGCACCTCCTGAGAGCCCAACTCCTCTTTGCAAGCCTGCTTTTCACACCTTTCTCTGCTAAATATATCCAATATTGTTGGTAGATCTGTTTGTCATTAACTCCCCAAAGCAACAACTCCTGGAAGCACTCACAGCCCAATTCCTGCCTTTGTAATCCTGATTTTCACCCCTTTCTCTGCTAAATATATCCAATATTGTTGTTAGATCCACTTCTCATTAACTCCCCAAAACAACAAACACAAAAAAAGTGAATTTCTGTATTTTCCAAAGCCCAATTCCTGATTTTCACCCCTTTCTCTACAAAATATATCCAATATTGTTGTTAGATCCCTTTCTCATTAACTCCCCAAAGCAACAACTCCTGAGAGCCCCTCCCAGCCCAATTCCTCTTTCCAACCCTGCTTTTCACACCTCTCTCTACAAAATACATCCAATATTGTTGGTAGATCCATTTGTCATTAACTCCTTAAAGCAGCAACTCCTGAGAGCCCCCCCAGCCCAATTCCTGCCTTTGTATCCCTGATTTGCATCCCTTTCTCTGCTAAATATATCCAATATTGTTGTTAGATCCACTTCTCATTAACTCCCCGAAACAACAACAAAAAAAAGTGAATTTCTGTATTTTCCAAGGCCCAATTACTGATTTTCACCCCTTTCTCTACAAAATACATCAAATATTACTGCTGGATCCATTTCTGATTAACTCCCCAAAACAACAAAAAAAAAGGTGAATTTCTGTATTTTCCAAAGCCCAAGTCCTGATTTTCACCCATTTTTCTGAAAAATATATCCAATATTATTGCTGGATCCATTTCTCATTAACTCCCCAAAACAACAACAAAAAATGCTAATTATTTATAACTTTATTAAAAATTTCTGTATTTTCCAAAGCCCAATTCCTGATCTTCATCCCTTTCTCTGCTAAATATATCCAATATTGTTGCTGGATCTATTTCTCATTAACTCCCCAAAACAACAACAAAAAAGGTGATTTAAATAATAGTTTTATTAAATATTTCTGTTCTTTATAGTTTTATTAAATATTTCTGTATTTTCCAATGCCCAATTCCTGATTTTCACCTCTTTCTCTGCTAAATATATCAAATATCATTGCTGCACCCATTTCTCATTAACTCCCCAAAACAACAAAAAAAATGCTTTTTGTTTATAACTTTATTAAATATTTCTGTATTTTCCAAAGCCCAATTCCTGATCTTCATCCGTTTATCTGCAAAATATATAAAATATTATTGCTGCACCCATTTCTCATTAACTCCCCAAAACAACAAAAATGCTATTTATTTATAACTTTATTAAATATTTCTGTATTTTCCAAAGCACAATTCCTGCTTTTCATCCCTTTCTCTGCTAAATATATCAAATATTATTGCTGGATTCATTTCTCATTAACTCCCAAAAACAACAACAAAAGAGGTGATTTAATTAATAGTTTTATTAAATATTTCTGTTCTTGATAGTCTTATTAAATATTTCTGTATTTTCCAAAGCCCAATTCCTGATTTTCTGATTTCTGGATCCATTTCTCATTAACTCCCCAAAACAACAACAAACAAATGCTATTTATTTATAGCTTTATTAAAAATTTCTGTATTTTCCAAAGCCCAATTCCTGATCTTCATCCCTTTATCTGCAAAATATATCAAATATTATTGCTGGATCCATTTCTCATTGACTCCACAAAACAACAAAAAAAAGGTGATTTATTTATAATTTTATTAAATATTTCTGTATTTTCCAACACTTAATTCCTGCTTTTCACCACTTTCTCTGCTAAATATATCAAATATCATTGCTGGATTCATTATCATTAACTCCCCAAAACAACAACAAAAAAGGTGATTTATTTATAGTTTTATTAAATATTTCTGTTCTTTATAGTTTTATTAAATATTTCTGTATTTTCCAATGCCCAATTCCTGCTTTTCATCCCTTTCTCTGCCAAAAATATCAAATATTATTGCTGGATTCATTATCATTAACTCCCAAAAACAACAACAAAAAAAGTTGATTTAATTAATAGTTTTATTAAATATTTCTGTTCTTTATAGTTTTATTAAATATTTCTGTATTTTCCAATGCCCAATTCCTGCTTTTCACCCCTTTCTCTGCTAAATATATCAAATATCATTGCTGCAACCCATTTCTCATTAACTCCCCAAAACAACAACAAAAAAGGTGATTTAATTAATAGTTTTATTAAATATTTCTGTTCTTTATAGTTTTATTAAATATTTCTGTATTTTCCAAAGCCCAATTCCTGATTTTCTGATTTCTGGATCCATTTCTCATTAACTCCCCAAAACAACAAAAATGCTATTTATTTATAACTTTATTAAAAATTTCTGTATTTTCCAAAGCCCAATTACTGATCTTCATCCCTTTATCTGCTAAATATATCAAATATTATTGCTGCACCCATTTCTCATTAACTCCCCAAAAACAACAACAAAAAGGTGATTTAATTACGGTTTTATTAAATATTTCTGTTCTTTATAGTTTTATTAAATATTTCTGTATTTTCCAAAGCCCAATTCCTGCTTTTCACCCCTTTCTCTGCTAAATATATCCAATATTACTGCTGCACCCATTTCTCATTAACTCCCCAAAACAACAAAAAAATGCTTTTTATTTATAACTTTATTAAAAAGTTATTTCCCCAAACCAGAAATGATTTCCCTCAGCACTCTCAGCTGGGAGATGGGGGAGATTTTTTTCTTTTCCTAGCATGGAATTGTATCTTTCATTAATTTTATGGATTTAATTGAGCTGTGGAAGCACCAGGGCTGCTGATAATATTGGCTGTGTTGTAGGGCTGGTGAATTATTTAGAAAGGGGATTTTGGGAAATGTTCAGAGGGAAATTGGGAGTGAAAACCAGTTCAAAGTTGGGGTTTTTTTTTAATAAAATGTGGTTGAGTCACAATTATTTGATTTGCAAGTGGATTTAAAGAACCCAGCAAGGAGCCATCAGCAAAAATGAGAATTGTTGAGAGCAGGAAATGAGTGAAGATTTGTGTTTTCACAAGAAATAAAACTCCTAAATTAACATTTTTCCTGTTAATTTTCATTGCCTTCCACTTCCAGAGCCTTTTCCCTCAGCAGGTTCCTCCTCCCTGCACAGAAAATTGAATTTTTGGCCCAATTTGGAGCCATGGAAGAGCCAAAGGTTTTGTTGGTGAAATTGCATTAATTGCACCAAAGCAGCTCAGGGTGAGCAACTCAGGGAGTTACAAAATTTTGTTTCAGGGAGACAAAAATTCCAAAGATTTTCAGGAATCGCTTCCCACAGAGGAGGATCCTCAAGCTGAGGATCAGCAGCTCTTCCAAGGCTCCAGATTTTTGTGTGGTGGATTTTTTTGGGCAGAATGAGCAACGATTCCTTAGCCCTGGGGCACAGGGGAGCTCAGAGGAAAAAAATGCAAAATTTGGGTGGGATTTTTTGGCCATAGTGGGGGATTTTGGGCAGTTTAGTGATGTCAGTGCTGGACTGGACAGAAAATCCACCCAAAATTCAGCAGCAAACCAGGAATGGTGGGGTGGGAAGGGACCTTAAATCCCATCCAGTGTCCAGGGACGCCTCCCACCATCCCAGGGTGCCCCAATCCTTCCTTGGCCACTGCAGGGATCAGGGGCAGCCCCAGCTGCTCTGGGAATCCCTTCCCAAAATCCCACCCCAGGCTCCCTCTCCAGGGAATTCCCTCCATTCCCAGCTCTCCCAGCCTGCCATTGGATCCATCTCCACCCCGACTCCTCTCTAGGAAGGAATTTTGGGGTCTGGGGGCTTCACTGGGAACCTCAGCACTCCAGGAAGGGTCTCCCTTCCCTTTGCCATCCCCAACTTCCATAAAAATCCCTGGGGATGGATTCTGAGTGTCCCAAATCCCAGAATGGTTTGGGTGGGAAGGGACCTCCAAGCTCATTCCAGGGACACCTCCCCAATCCCAGGCTGCTCCAATCCTTCCTTGGCCACTGCAGGGATCAGGGGCAGCCCCAGCTGCTCTGGGAATCCCTTCCCAAAATCCCACCCCAGGCTCCCTCTCCAGGGAATTCCCTCCATTCCTGTTGAAAGCGAAGGGAGACGACCCATCTTGTTGTTGATCAGCATCGACTCCGATTTATTGATCAAATCAGTCATCTTTTATAACAGTGTTAATTAACTTCACGCATATTGCAAAACCCGAGCTCACGACAGGTTACAGAGAAAACTCGAACCCCTCCTTTTGTTTACAATACCCGTGGTTGTTTATTGAAACCAAAAATTAGTGTTCTCACTGTGATATGAAAAGTTCTCAAAACCTTCATATCTGTTCCCAGAGCAGCCAAGGGCTGTTATGAGAAGACTGTCTGAGAATCCTGCTGTTTATAGAAAAGGTGCCTGAGAACCTGGTTATTTACTAAATCAAGCCTGGGAACTGCTGCTTCACAGCTGCCTTTTACTTTCCCATCAGCTGCTCACCTTCATGGCCTCTTTCTTTAAGCCATGCTTGAACCAGGCTCTCCACACATGCCCAGCTCTCCCAGCCTGGCATTGGATCCATCCCCACCCCGACTCCTCTCTAGGAAGGAATTTTGGGATCTGGGGGCTTCACTGGGAACCTCAGCACTCCAGGAAGGGTCTCCCTTCCCTTTGCCATCCCCAGCTTCCATAAAAATCCCTGGGGATGGATTCTGAGTGTCCCAAATCCCAGAATGGTTTGGGTGGGAAGGGCCCTTCAAGCCCATCCCATTCCAAACCCACTGTTATGAATCAGAAGCTTGACTAGGCCAATATTCAGCAGCAATCAATTTATTAATTAATATGGTAAAGTGTGAGCAATGCAGCGCTGGGTACAGTGGGGGAAGTTTTCCCTCCACCTGCACACCAATAATTGGAGGTTACAGGTATTTCTAGGGGTACTCATCAGCTTTCTCAGCACTTTCTATTTCCAATTTTTTTACCCATCAGCAATTTTTATTCCAAATTATCACATCACAATTCTGTACACTATTGTGATTTAATTTCTCAGGATGTATCTCAAAAGGAGGATCCCAGATGGTGACAGTCCAGTTTCCCTTTGGTCAAAAACCATAAATCCTTGATGTGATGTTCATCTTCCTTTCTCAAGCTGTTTTTTCTGCTTCAATAAGGCCTGAGACAAGCATATTTCCTTTCTATATATTCCAAAGCTATAGTTTCAAGGATACAAGTAATATTCTAAAATCATACTTCAAAAGGTTATTATTGCAGAACTCTTTGTGGATTAAATGCAGGCCAACAGCAACATCTTTAACACTTTAATTCCAAGGCTCCTAAATCATCTAGGGTTAATTTGCCAACAACAGATAGGTTCCAAGGCCTTTTTCCATGCTTTATTCTCCTCAGTTATTATTAGAATTCACAGCTCTCCCATTGTCGGGGTCCACACATTTCACATTCACAACTACTCACATCGCCCGTTTGTGTCTGACACGAAACACAACTTTGTATTTCACACCACCATCCCGGGCTGCTCCAAATCCTTCCCTGGCCATTGCAGGGATCAGGGGCAGCCCCAGCTGCTCTGGCAGTGCCAGCCCAGGCAGGAATTCCTCATTGCCAAGATGCCACCCATGGCTGCCCTCTGGCAGTGGGAGCCATTCCCTGGGTGCTGTCCCTGCAGGCCTTGTCCCCAGTCCCTCTGCAGCTCTGCTGGAGCCCCTGCAGGCCCTGCAATGTGCTGGGAGCTCTCCCTGGAGCCTTCCCTGCTCCAGGGGAACATTCCCAGCTCTCCCAGCCTGCCATTGGATCCATCTCCTCTCCAAGACATTCATGGACCCAGGGCCTTCACTGGGAATCTCAGCAAACCATGAAGGGTCTCCCTTCCCTTCTCCTCTCTTTTCTCTCCCCATTTCCCATAAAAATCCCTCTGAATGGATTCTGAGTGTGCCAAATCCCAGAATGGTTTGGGTGGGAAGGGCCCTTCAAGCCCATCCCATTCCAATGCCACCATCCCAGGCTGCTCCAGCCTGGCCTTGGGCACTGCAGGGATCAGGGGCAGCCCCAGCTGCTCTGGCAGTGCCAGCCCAGGCAGGAATTCCTCATTGCCAAGATGCCACCCATGGCTGCCCTCTGGCAGTGGGAGCCATTCCCTGGGTGCTGTCCCTGCAGGCCTTGTCCCCAGTCCCTCTGCAGCTCTGCTGGAGCCCCTGCAGGCCCTGCAATGTGCTGGGAGCTCTCCCTGGAGCCTTCCCTGCTCCAGGTGAGCACCCCCAGCTCTCCCTTTCAATAATAATTATTCTTTGGAAATCTTTGGCACGGCATCCTTAGGAACCGCCTCTAGCTGGCGTTTTGGGGTCACTAAATAACCCCAAAAAGTCAATTATGGGTTGCTCCCCGCCACAACCAGCGCCGGAGCCGCGCCTCCTCCTGACGCCACCTCAGCGCCGCCATCACATTTTTCAGACCAGAACTACAACTCCCATCGTGCCCCGCGGCGGGGCGCTCGCCGGGAGCCGCGCTGAGGCGGCGCGGAGCCTGCCGGGAGTTGTAGTTGCGGTTCCCGGGAGCGAACTACCGGCGGCCGGAGGAAGCGGGGGCGGCGGGGCCGGCGCCGGGAGCGGGGCAGAGCCCCGGGATCGGGATGCGGCCGCGGCCCGGGACGCCGCCTCGTTGCCTGGAGCGACACCATGCACCCGGCCGTGGCGGTGGGGCTGGTGTTCGGCGGCTGCTGCAGCAACGTGGTGTTCCTGGAGCTGCTGGCCAGGTGCGGGGCCGCGGGGAGGGTTTGGGGGGGGATAAAGGGTCAGGGGAGCCCATGGCAGTGGGATCGGGGTGAGGCCTCAGCGTGTGTGAGGGGAGCAGCGGTGCCACGGTGGCTGTGGGGGATTGGGGGGATTTGGGCTGCGGGGGCACTGAGGGGGTTTCACCCCTCAGGCCTTGGTGTCCCTCATGGAGGAGCCCAGAGCTGGATCATCGCCTGTGTCCCCTCAGTGGGTTTGGGGGTTTGGGGGTTTTGGGGGTGTGCCCTGCCTGTGGCCGTGTCGGTGACCTGTCCGGGCATGGGGATGTCCCCTCCCTGCTGTCCCCATGCCGGGCAGCGCTGAAATCCCCGAGACGAGACAGGAGCTGTGCCCGGGGACAGCAGGGAGTGTTCTGCACCTGGGAGTGCGAGATTGGAGTCTGGGAATGTTCTCCAGCTGGGATCGTCACTCTGCAAAGTCACCGAGTCCCCTTGATTGCCAGCTTGGAGGCTGATGGTTTTGGGGATGTCATCTTCCTCATCCTGATATTCATGGGATCTCACCTTCCTCACCCCTATGTTTTTGGGGATCTCAGTTTCCTCATCCTGATGTTTTTGGGGATCTCACCTTCCTCCCCGTGATGATTTTGTGGCTCTCACCTTCCTCACCCTGATGTTCTTTGGGATCTCACCTTCCTCGTCCTGATGTTTTTGGGGATCTCACCTTCCTCACCCTGGTATTTCTGGGGATCTCACCTTCCCCCACCTGGTGTTTTTGGGGCTCTCACCTTTCTCACTCACCCTGGTGATTTTGGGGATCTCACCTTCCTCCCCCCGATATTCATGGGATCTCACCTTCCTCACCCCAATGTTTTTGGGGATCTCGGTTTCCTCATCCTAATGATTTTGAGGATCTCACTTTCCTCACTCACCTGCCTGATAATTTGGGGCTCTCACCTTCCTCACTCACCCCAATGCTTTTGGGGATCTCACCTTCCTCACCCTGATGGTTTTGGGGATCTCACCTTCCTCACTTACCTTGATGTTTGTGGGGCTCTCACCTTCCTCACTCACCCTGATGTTTTTGGGGCTCTCATCCTCCTCACTCACCCTGATGTTTTTGGGGCTCTCACCTCCCTCATCTCGATGATTTGGGGGATCTCACCTTCCTCACTCACCCTGATAATTTTGGGATCTCACCTTTCCTCACCCCAATGTTTTTGAGGATCTCACCTACCTCATCCTTATGATTTTGGGGCTCTCACCTTCCTCACTCACCCTGATAATTTTGGGATCTCACCTTCCTCATCCTGATGATTTTGGGGATCTCACCTTCCTCACTCACCATGACAATTTTGGGGCTCTCACCTTCCTCACTCACCCCAATGCTTTTGGGGATCTCACCTTCCTCATCCTGATGATTTTGGGATCGCACCTTCCTCATCCTGATGATTTTGGGATCTCACCTTCCTCACTCACCCTGGTGTTTTTGGGGATCTCACCTTTCCTCACCCCAATGTTTTTGAGGATCTCACCTTCCTCATCCTGATGATTTTGGGGATCTCACCTTCCTAATCCTGATGTTTTTGGGGATCTCACCTTCCTCACTCACCCTGATAATTTTGGGATCTCACCTTCCTCACCCTGATAATTTTGGGATCTCACCTTCTTCACCCCAATGTTTTTGGGGCTCTCACCTTCTTCACTCTGATGAACCTTCTTCACCCTGGTGTTTTTGGGGCTCTCACCTTCTTCACCCCAATGTTTTTGGGGCTCTCACCTTCCTCACTCTGATGATTTTAGGGATCTCACCTTCCTCACTCATCCTGGTGATTTTGGGGCTCTCGCTTTCCTCACTCCAGTGTTTATGAGGATCTCACCTTCCTCACTCTGATGATTTTGGGGCTCTCAACTTCCTCATCTCGATGATTTGGGGGATCTCACCTTCCTCTCTCATCCAGATGTTTTTGGGGCTCTCACCTTCCTCATCCTGATGATTTTGGGGATCTCACCTTCCTCACTCACCCTGATGTTTTTGGGGATCTCACCTTCCTCACCCTGGTGTTTTTGGGCTCTCACCTCCCTCACTCACCCAGATGGTTTTGGGGATCTCACATTCCTCACCCCAGTGTCCTTGGGGATCTCACCTTCCTCATCCTGATGATTTTGGGGATCTCACCTTCCTCACTTACCTTGATGTTTTTGGGGATCTCACCTTCCTCACTCACCCTGATAATTTTGGGATCTCACCTTCTTCACCCTGGTGTTTTTGGGGCTCTCACCTTCCTCACTCTGATGATTTTGGGGCTCTCAGCTTCCTCATCTCGATGATTTGGGGGATCTCACCTTCCTCTCTCATCCAGATGTTTTTGGGGCTCCCACCTTCCTCACTCACCCCAATGCTTTTGGGGATCTCACCTTCCTCATCCTGATGATTTTGGGGATCTCACCTTCCTCACTCACCCTGGTGTTTTTGGGGATCTCACCTTCCTCATCCTGATGATTTTGGGATCTCACCTTCCTCATCCTGATGATTTTGGGATCTCACCTTCCTCACTCACCCTGATAATTTTGGGATCTCACCTTTCCTCACCCCAATGCTTTTGGGGATCTCACCTTCCTCATCCTGATGATTTTGGGGATCTCACCTTCCTCACCCCAGTGTTTATGAGGATCTCACCTTCCTCACTCACCCTGATAATTTTGGGATCTCACCTTTCCTCACCCCGATGTTTTTGAGGATCTCACCTTCCTCATCCTGATGATTTTGGGATCTCACCTTTCCTCACCCCGATGTTTTTGGGGATCTCACCTTCCTCATCCTGATGATTTTGGGATCTCACCTTCCTCACTCACCCTGATAATTTTGGGATCTCACCTTTCCTCACCCCAATGTTTTTGGGGCTCTCATCTTCCTCATCCTGATGATTTTGGGATGTCACCTTCCTCACCCTGATGATTTTGGGATGTCACCTTCCTCACTCACCCTGATGTTTTTGGGGCTCTCATCTTCCTCACTCCCTCCGGTGTTTTTGGGCTCTCACCTTCCTCTCTCATCCAGATGTTTTTGGGTCTCTCACCTTCTTTTGGGGATCTCACCTTCCTCATCCTGATGATTTTGGGGCTCTCACCTTCCTCACTCACCCTGGTATTTTTGGGGATCTCACCTTCCTCACTCACCCTGATAATTTTGGGATCTCACCCCAATGCTTTTGGGGATCTCACCTTCCTCATCCTAATAATTTTGGGGATCTCACCTTCCTCATCCTGATGATTTGGGGATCTCACCTTCCTCACCCCAATGTTTATGAGGATCTCACCTTCCTCACTCACCCTGATAATTTTGGGATCTCACCTTTCCTCACCCCGATGTTTTTGGGGATCTCACCTTTCCTCCCCCTGATGATTTTGGGGCTCTCACTTTCCTCACTCACCCTGGTATTTTTGGGGATCTCACCTTTCCTCCCCCTGATGATTTTGGGGCTCTCACCTTCCTCGCCCTGCTGGAGGAAGGCTGGCAGGGTTTGGGCAGCCTGACTGGGAGCAGGGCGATGCCTGAACTGGTTTGGTGTGTGACACCCAGTGAGTCACTGTGGGGCTGCACCCTGAGCCCTCCCTTCATCCCTGCCAGCCCATCCAAATCCCAAATACAGAGGAAAAAGGGGCTGCAAAACCCCTTTGGGTTGGGATATTTGCTCCAATCTAAATCCAGAAGCAGTTCCTGGAGGAAGGGAGTTGTGTGAGGAGTTGTTTTTCCTCTCAGGGATTGCTCCAATCTCTGCCTTTCCTGCCTGAATGACAGAGGAGGAATGAACCCTTTGGAAGCAAAAAAAAAAAAAACTTTTGGATTTGGCTCTTTTTTTTGCCACTCACGTATCCTCCAAGCAAACCTTAAACCAAAATATTTGGCCCTGTTCAAAGACTGAATTATTCAAAGGTGGCTGAAACCCAGAGGAGCAAATTCCAGAAGTCCAATTGCAGACAGCAAGGAAAAGCTGCTTTGCACACAAAACCTCTTTCAAGCAGCACCTCCCATCCACTTCCAAAATTCCTCCACTCCTAACACCTCAATTCCTGTGCCTTTTACTTGCCCTGCTCGCCTTTAGCCCCAAAATTGGGATAATTTCATTATTTCGTTGAGTTTTAGAAGGAAAATTCCCCCTGCAGAGGAATATTGATATTCCCAATATCCCAACTCTGATATTCCCATAAAACAAGCAAAATCCTGGAGCAGGATGCCAGGAAAAGGCAGTGGAGGAGTAGCAAAGGTGAAGAAATTGGGAAGGAATTTGCTCAGGATTTATAAATAAAGCAAAGGAATGAGAATTGTTTAATCTGGAAATTGCTGAGGGCACAGAAAAAGCTTTAAATCTGTGGAGAGTGGCTGCGGGGCAGAGGAGAGAAATATTCCTGCTGGATCGTGGAGGCAGAACAAGAAATCTCCAGCTTCTTGATTGAAGGGGCTCAAATTGCTGTGGAAGGGACAAAAATCAGATTTTCTCCCTTTCCATGGGGTGAATTTGGAGAGAGTGCAAGGAAATTTCTTGCTGGGCTGATTCTTCCCCGTTGTCCACAGCTGAAGCAGACCTTGGGTTGGCAGATCAGGATTAATCTCATTTTTTTAGGTGGATGTGAGTGAGGATTGTGAGGCACAAAAGGAGCCCAGAATTCTTATCTGTGTCTTATCAGCCAGCCCAGGGCTGTGGGAGGAGGCAGAGCCCAGCCTGGGGTTATCCCAGCTCCTTCCTTGTGATCCTCTCTGCAGCTGAGAGGCTGCAGATAAGGCTGGAGATAAGATTGGCCATCCTGCAGCTTCAAGGTCACTTTTTCTCGGGAGCTTTTGAACCTTTCAGCTCCAGGGTTGAAGTTTGATGGATGATGAAGTTTTATTGATAGTGAAGTTTTATTGATAGTGAAGTTTTATTGATAGTGAAGTTGTATTGATAGCGAAGTTTTATTGATAGTGAAGTTGTATTGATAGTGAATTTTTATTGATAGTGAAGTTGTATTGATAGTGAATTTTTATTGATAATTCTTCTGGGAAGAATGTGGGGATTGCCAGGTGGGCAGAGGGAAGAGGCTCAGGGTGAAATCCCTGGGATTTGATTTTTCCAGTTAAAAAAAAAATCCCCTTTTGCTTTCTCAGCCCTGCCTTCCCCAGGTGCTGCTGCTGCTCCTCAGAGCCCTGTGGGGTGACACAGGAGAATTTGGAGGGGACAGCTTGGAAATTCCTGGTTTCCAGAGCGTTTCCCAGCTTGAATCCTGCAAATCTGCACCCAGGGTGTTCCATGGGCTCTCCCAGGAATGCTTGGCCTCAGTTTCTGTCTTGTCGAAGAAAAAAATGGAAATATTGCCAAAATCCCTGCGTCTCCCACTTGTCATTGTCTGCCCTGTCCCAGCCTGCTCTGAAATCCTTCCCTGCTCCTGCAGCTGCCCAGGGAGCCTTGGTTTGGATTCCCTGCAGGAATTCCTGTTGCCACAGGAGAAATGTTTGGTTTGCTCCGAGATTGTGGCGTTCCTGCACTCCTGGATCCCTCCAAAAAGGGACTCAGAGGGTCCCTGCTGAGCTCTGACAGAATTTTGTGCATTTTGGAACCTGCTGGAGTTAAAAAGATCCATGGATGTGACATGGGATTTCTGCCAGGAATTTTTGGGGCTCCTGTGAGGAGTTTTGGTCACTCCTAAAATTCAAACCAAAGGAATATTTGGCATCCAGAAATCCCAATTTTGGTCCATTCTAGAATTCACAATTAAAGGGATTTTTGGCTTGGAAATCCCAGTTTTGGTCCATTCCAGAATTCACAGCCAAAGGGATTTTTTGGATTGGAAATCCCAGTTTTGGTCCATTCTAGAATTCCCAACCAAAGGGATTTTTTGGCTTGGAAATCCCAATTTTGGTTCATTCTAGAATTCCCAACCAAAGGGATTTTTGGCATCCAGAAATCCCAGTTTTGGTCACTCCTAGAATTCCCAACCAAAGGGATTTTTGGCACCCAGAAATCTCAGTTTTGGTCCATTCTAGAATTCAAAACCAAAGGGGTTTTTGGCATCCAGAAATCCCAGTTTTGGTCCATTGTTTAATTCACAACCAAAGGGATTTTTTGGCTTGGAAATCCCAGTTTTGCTCCATTCCAGAATTCACAACCAAAGGGATTTTTGGCATCCAGAAATCCCAGTTTTGGTCCATTCTAGAATTCCCAACCAAAGGGATTTTTGGCATCCAGAAATCCCAGTTTTGGTCCATTCCAGAATTCACAGCCAAAGGGGTTTTTGGCATCCAGAAATCTCAGTTTTGGTCACTTTAGAATTCACAACCAAAGGGATTTTTTGGCTTGGAAATCTCAGTTTTGGTCCATTCTAGAATTCCCAACCAAAGGGATTTTTGGCACCCAGAAATCCCAGTTTTGGTCACTTTAGAATTCACAACCAAAGGGATTTTTGGCATCCAGAAATCCCAATTTTGGTCCATTCCAGAATTCACAGCCAAAGGGATTTTTTGGCTTGGAAATCTCAGTTTTGGTCCATTCTAGAATTCCCAACCAAAGGGATTTTTGGCACCCAGAAATCCCAGTTTTGGTCCATTGTTTAATTCACAACCAAAGGGGTTTTTGGCACCCAGAAATCTCAGTTTTGATCCATTCTAGAATTCACAACCAAAGGGATTTTTGGCACCCAGAAATCCCAGTTTTGGTCAGTCCCAGAATTCAAACCAAAGGGATTTTTGGCATCCAGAAATCCCAATTTTGGTCCATTCTAGAATTCCCAACCAAAGGGATTTTTGGCACTCAGAAATCCCAGTTTTGGTCACTTTAGAATTCATAACCAAAGGGATTTTTGGCACCCAGAAATCCCAGTTTTGGTCCATTCCAGAATTCAAACCAAAGGGATTTTTGGCGCCCAGAAATCCCAGTTTTGGTCCATTGTTTAATTCACAACCAAAAGGATTTTTGGCAGCCAGAAATCTCAGTTTTGGTCCATTCTAGAATTCCCAACCAAAGGGATTTTTGGCATCCAGAAATCCCAGTTTTGGTCCATTCTAGAATTCCCAACCAAAGGGATTTTTGGCGCCCTGAAATCCCAGTTTTGGTCCAATCCAGAATTCACAACCAAAGGGATTTTTTGGCTTGGAAATCCCAGTTTTGGTCCATTCTAGAATTCCCAACCAAAGGGATTTTTGGCACCCAGAAATCCCAATTTTGATCCATTCTGTAATTCACAATTAAAGGGATTTTTGGCACCCAGAAATCCCAGTTTTGGTCCATTCTAGAATTCACAACCAAAGGGATTTTTGGCATCCAGAAATCCCAATTTTGGTCCATTCTTTAATTCCCAACCAAAGGGATTTTTGGCATCCAGAAATCCCAATTCTGGTCCATTCTAGAATTCACAATTAAAGGGATTTTTGGCTTGGAAATCCCAGTTTTGGTCCATTCCAGAATTCACAGCCAAAGGGATTTTTGGCACCCAGAAATCCCAGTTTTGGTCACTCCCAGAATTCACAACCAAAGGGATTTTTTGGCTTGGAAATCCCAGTTTTGGTCCATTCCAGAATTCCCAACCAAAGGGGTTTTTGGCACCCAGAAATCTCAGTTTTGGTCACTCCCAGAATTCAAACCAAAGGGATTTTTGGCATCCAGAAATCCCAGTCTTGGTCCATTCTGTAATTCACAATTAAAGGGATTTTTGGCATCCTGAAATCCCAGTTTTGGTCCATTCTAGAATTCACAACCAAAGGGATTTTTGGCATCCTGAAATCCCAGTTTTGGTCACTTTAGAATTCACAGCCAAAGGGATTTTTTGGCTTGGAAATCTCAGTTTTGGTCCATTCTAGAATTCCCAACCAAAGGGATTTTTGGCACCCAGAAATCCCAGTTTTGGTCACTTTAGAATTCACAGCCAAAGGGATTTTTGGCATCCAGAAATCCCAATTTTGGTCCATTCCAGAATTCACAACCAAAGGGATTTTTTGGCTTGGAAATCCCAGTTTTGGTCCATTCCAGAATTCACAACCAAAGGGATTTTTGGCGCCCAGAAATCCCAGTTTTGGTCCAATCCAGAATTCACAACCAAAGGGGTTTTTGGCACCCAGAAATCTCAGTTTTGGTCACTTTAGAATTCACAACCAAAGGGATTTTTGGCATCCAGAAATCCCAGTTTTGGTCCATTCCAGAATTCACAACCAAAGGGATTTTTGGCGCCCAGAAATCCCAGTTTTGGTCCATTCCAGAATTCCCAACCAAAGGGATTTTTGGCATCCTGAAATCCCAGTTTTGGTCCATTCCAGAATTCACAACCAAAGGGATTTTTGGCATCCTGAAATCCCAATTTTGGTCCATTCTGTAATTCCCAACCAAAGGGATTTTTGGCGCCCAGAAATCCCAGTTTTGGTCCATTGTTTAATTCACAACCAAAAGGATTTTTGGCACCCAGAAATCTCAGTTTTGGTCACTTTAGAATTCCCAACCAAAGGGATTTTTGGCATCCAGAAATCTCAGTTTTGATCCATTCTAGAATTCCCAACCAAAGGGATTTTTTGGCTTGGAAATCCCAATTTTGGTTCATTCTAGAATTCCCAACCAAAGGGATTTTTGGCACCCAGAAATCCCAGTTTTGGTCCATTCTAGAATTCACAACCAAAGGGATTTTTTGCTTGGAAATCCCAGTTTTGGTCCATTCTAGAATTCAAACCAAAGGGATTTTTGGCGCCCAGAAATCTCAGTTTTGGTCACTCCTAGAATTCACAACCAAAGGGATTTTTGGCATCCAGAAATCCCAGTTTTGGTCCATTGTTTAATTCACAACCAAAGGAATTTTTGGCTTGGAAATCCCAATTTTGGTCCATTCTAGAATTTCAAACCAAAGGGGTTTTTGGCATCCAGAAATCCCAGTTTTGGTCACTCCTAGAATTCCCAACCAAAGGGATTTTTGGCACCCAGAAATCCCAGTTTTGGTCACTTTAGAATTCACAGCCAAAGGGATTTTTGGCATCCAGAAATCCCAGTTTTGGTCCATTCTAGAATTCACAATGGGGTTTTTTGGCACCCAGAAATCCCAGAGGAGCTGAAGCTCTTTTAGAGGAAACTGAGCAAAGCTGCCCCAGCACAGCGCTGACCTTGGCACAGCAGCAATGAGGAATGTTGAATTTCCAGCTGCATTTTCCCCCTGGAAATTCAGATTACACAAACTCAGCAGCTTTTGGGAAGGGACAGAATCCCCTAAAGGCAATTCCCATGGGAAAAGGGGACATCCAGCAGGGTTTGTGTCACTCCTGGCCCCACTGAGCTGTTCCTGTTGGGAAATGTGGAGGGAAATCCCTGCAGGAGATTGGGCAAGCTCAGGTGGAAAAGGATTGGGGTGTGGGAAAGGGATTGGGAAAGGGATTGGGGTGTGGGAAAGGGATTGGGGTGTGGGAAAGGGATTGGGGTGTGGGAAAGGGATTGGGGTGTGGGAAAGGGATTGGGAAAGGGATTGGGGTAGGGAAAAGGGATTGGGGTGTGGGAAAGGGATTGGGGTGTGGGAAAGGGATTGGGGAAAGGGATTGGGGTGTGGGAATTGGGATTGGGGTGTGGGAATTGGGATTGGGGTGTGGGAATTGGGATTGGGGTGTGGGAAAGGGATTGGGGTGTGGGAAAGGGATTGGGGTGTGGGAAAGGGATTGGGGTGTGGGAAAGGGATTGGATATGGGAAAGGGATTGGGGTGTGGAAAGGGATTGGGGTGTGGGAAAGGGATTGGGGTGTGGGAAAGGGATTGGGGTGTGGGAAAGGGATTGGGGAATGGGAAAGGGATTGGGGTGTGGGAAAGGGGTTGGGGTGTGGGAAAGGGATTGGGGTGTGGGAAAGGGATTGGGGAAAGGGATTGGGGTGTGGGAATTGGGATTGGGGTGTGGGAATTGGGATTGGGGTGTGGGAATTGGGATTGGGGTGTGGGAAAGGGATTGGGGTGTGGGAAAGGGATTGGGGTGTGGGAAAGGGATTGGGGTGTGGGAAAGGGATTGGGGAATGGGAAAGGGATTGGGGTGTGGGAAAGGGGTTGGGGTGTGGGAAAGGGATTGGGGTATGGGAAAGGGATTGGGGTGTGGGAAAGGGATTGGGGTGTGGGAAAGGGATTGGGGAATGGGAAAGGGATTGGGGTGTGGGAAAGGGATTGGGGAATGGGAAAGGGATTGGGGTGTGGGAAAGGGATTGGGGAATGGAAAAGGGATTGGGAAAGGGATTGGGGTGTGGGAAAGGGATTGGGGAATGGAAAAGGGATTGGGAAAGGGATTGGGGTGTGGGAAAGGGATTGGGGTGTGGGAAAAGGGATTGGGGTGTGGGAAAGGGATTGGGAAAGGGATTGGGGTGTGGAAAAGGGATTGGGGGTGTGGGAGAGGGATTGGGGTGTGGGAGAGGGATTGGGGTGTGGGAATAGGGATTGGGGTGTGGGAAAGGGATTGGGGAGTGGAAAAGGGATTGGGGTGTGGGAAAGGAATTGTGGGAAAGGGATTGGGGAATGGGAAAGGGATTGGGGTGTGGGAAAGGGATTGGGGAATGGGAAAGGGATTGGGGTGTGGGAGAGGGATTGGGGTGTGGGAAAGGGATTGGGGTGTGGAAATAGGGATTGGGGTATGGAAAGGGATTAGGGAATGGGAAAGGGATTGGGGAATGGCAAAAGGATTGGATTGTGGGAAAGGGATTGGGGAATGGGAACAGGGATTGGGGTGTGGGAAAGGGATTGGGGTGAGGGAAAGGGATTGGGGTGTGGGAAAGGGATTGGGGTGTGGGAAAGGGATTGGGGTGTGGGAAAGGGATTGGGGTGTGGGAAAGGGATTGGGAAAGGGATTGGGGTGTGGGAAAGGGATTGGGGAATGGGAAAGGGATTGGGGTGTGGGAAAGGGATTGGGGTTTGGGAAAGGGATTGGGGTGTGGGAAAGGGATTGGGGAATTGGAAAGGGATTGGGGTGTGGGAAAGGGATTGGGGTGTGGGAAAGGGATTGGGGTGTGGGAATAGGGATTGGGGTGTGGATATAGGGATTGGGGTGTGGGAAAGGGATTGGGGTATGGGAAAGGGATTGGGGTTTGGGAAAGGGATTGGGGTGTGGGAAAGGGATTGGGGAATTGGAAAGGGATTGGGGTGTGGGAAAGGGATTGGGGAATGGAAATAGGGATTGGGGTGTGGGAGAGGGATTGGGGTGTGGGAAAGGGATTGGGGTGTGGGAGATGGATTGGATTGTGGGAATTGGGATTGGGGTGTGGGAATTGGGATTGGGGTGTGGGAATTGGGATTGGGGTGTGGGAAAGGGATTGGGGAATGGAAAAGGGATTGGGGTGTGGGAAAGGGATTGGGGTGTGGGAAAGGGATTGGGGAATGGAAATAGGGGTTGGGGTGTGGGAAAGGGATTGTGGGAATTGGGATTGTGGTGTGGGAAAAGGATTGTGGTGTGGGGAAAGGGATTGGGGTGTGGGAAAGGGATTGGGGTGTGGGAAAGGGATTGGGGTGTGGAAAAGGGATTGGGGTGTGGGAAAGGGATTGGGGTGTGGAAAAGGGATTGGGGTGTGGGAATAGGGACAGGATTCTGGAAAAAGGGATTGGATTATGGAAAAAGATATAGGATTTTGGAAAAAGGGATTGGGTTATGGAAAAGGGATTGGATTCTGAAGGAAGGGACAGGATTATGAAAAAAGGGATGGGATTATAGAAAAAGGGACAGGATTTTGGGAATAGGGTTAGAATTCTGGGAGTAGGGGTAGGATTTTGGGAAAAGGGACAGGGTTCTGGCAAAAGGGGATAGGATTCTGGGAATAGAGACAGGATTTTGGAAAAAGGGACGGGGTTCTGGGAACAGGGACAGGATTCTGGAAAAAGGGACAGGATTATGGGATATAGGGACAGGATTCTGGAAAAAGGGACAGGATTATGGGAATAGGGACAGGATTATGGGAATGAGGACAGGATTCTGGGAAAAGGGATGGGATTCTGGAAAAAGGGGTAGGATTTTGGGAAAAGGGACAGGATTCTGGGAACAAGGAAGGGATTTCGGAAAAAGAGATAGGATTCTGGGAAAGGGACAGGATTCTGGATAAAGGGATAGGAGTTTGGAAAAAGGGATTGGATTATGGAAAAGGGATTGGATTCTGGAGAAAGGGACAGGATTGTGAAAAAAGGGATGGGATTATAGAAAAAGGGATGGGATTATAGAAAAAGGGATGGGATTTTGGGAATAGGGATAGAATTCTGGGAGTAGGGATGGGATTCTGGAAAACAGGATAGGATTATAGAAAAAGGGGATAGGATTATGGGAGAAGGGACAGGATTCTGGGAAAGGGATTGGATTGTGGGAATAAGGACAGCATTGTGGGAATAGGGATAGGATTTTGGAAAAAGGGACGGGATTATGAAAAATGGGAAAGGATTATGAAAAAAGGGATGGGATTATGCAAAAAGGGATGGGATTTTGGCAAAAGGGATAGGATTATAGATAAAGAGACAGGAATTTGGCAAAAGGGACAGGATTCTGGGAACAGGGCCAGGGTTCCCCCCCATTGGTTGGGTGCCAGTGTCATTTCTCCGTGGCTGCTGTGACCCCTGTCTCTCCCTGGCCGCAGGCAGTTCCCAGGCTGTGGGAACATTGTCACCTTCTCCCAGTTCCTGTTCATTGCTGTGGAAGGTTTCATCTTCGAGGCCAACTTCGGCAGGAAGCGCCCGGCCATCCCCATCAGGTACAGCCCCAGAAGGGTCACCTGCATCTCTCTCTGATCTCCAAAAAGCTTCTCATCAAATGGATTTTCCACTCGTCCTCTGGAAATCCCAGCCACGCTCTGCAGAGCCACGTTGGGAAGCTGTCGGGCTGGATAAAATCCACACTCGTTTATCAGGAATTTTCAATGGGAAGTTGCCATTCCCTGTCACGGGAACAGGGCAGAGGTTGTTGTGCCTCAAGAGCTTTTTGTGTCTGGGATTTGGTGTGGTGGGAGTGGGAAGGGAAAGTTTTCCTGGAAAATCCCCCAAATTCACCTCACATTTCTGCACTGGTGACAGAGCCAAGAGCCCTGCTGTGCTCCAGAGCTCTCTGTGCCTTCCTGAGGGGCCTCTCAGCATCTCAGGGAGGTTCCTGCCCATCTCCCAGGTGTTTTCTCCCTGTTTCAGGAACTATTTCATCATGGTGGCCATGTTCTTCACCGTCAGCGTGGTCAATAACTACGCCCTCAACCTGAACATCGCCATGCCGCTGCACATGATCTTCCGCTCGGTGAGCTCCCTCCTCTTCCTCCTCATCATCCTCGTCCTCCTCTTCCTCCTGGGGCTCCCATTCCATCCTTGCTGCTGGAGCTGTCCCTGCTCCACGTGTCCTGAGAGCACCAAGCCCCTGTGGAGATCCCGAGCTCCAGCCCTGCTCCAAAGGTTTCACCTGATGGAGTTGATCATTAAATTCCAGATTAATGGACAGGCAGGGAAACAGGCTCAGGCTTGGGAATTGCAGAGCTGAGGGGGAAGGGGCAGTGACAAAAACAATCCCAGGCTCTGGCTGGGATCCAGCTTTCCCTGCCACCTGGTGGGTCATGTTCTGGTCTTGAACATTGCAGGTCATGGATTTGGGATTTGGGATTAATTCCACCTGCACAAGTCTTTGCTTTGGGAAAAAAAAATTAAACTGCATCTTACCTTAACTGTGGATGAGTGCCAGGCTAAAAGATTTTTTAAACCCCAAGGAAATGAAGCCCCAGCTGTTGGGAATAACAGAATCTCCTGGTGGGAGCTCTTTCCCCACAGCACATCCTGGGGGTGGAACAGCTGGAATCAGGAGAGGTTCTGAAGGATAAAACCAGCCCAGGGTTTTTCCCATGCCTGGGAATGGGATGGGGACACAGGAATGTGGGAATGGGGACACAGGAATGGGATGGGGACACAGGAACATGGGAATGGGGACACAGGAATGGGATGGGGACACAGGAACATGGGAGTGGGATGGGGACACAGGAATGGGATGGGGACACAGGAATGTGGGAATGGGGACATAGGAATGTGGGAATGGGGACACAGGAACCTGGGATGGGGACACAGGAACCTGGAATGGGGACACAGGAATGGGATGGGGACACAGGAATGGGATGGGGACACAGGAATGTGGGAATGGGGACACAGGAATGGGATGGGGACACAGGGATTTGGGCATGGGGACACAGGAATGAGGGAATGGGATGGGGACACGGGAACCTGGGAATGGGATGGGGACACAGGAATGTGGGAATGGGGACAAAGGAACCTGGGAATGGGGACACAGGAATGTGGGATGGGGACACAGGAATGGGATGGGGACACAGGAATGAGGGAATGGGGACACAGGAACCTGGGAATGGGGACACAGGAACCTGGGATGGGGACACAGGAATGGGATGGGGACACAGGAACCTGGAATAGGATGGGGACACAGGAACCTGGGAATGGGGACACAGGAACCTGGGAATGGGGGACATAGGAACTTGGGATGGGGACACAGGAATGGGATGGGGACACAGGAATGAGGGAATGGGATGGGGACACAGGGATTTGGGAATGGGGACACAGGAACCTGGAATGGGCACACTGAAGGAACCTGGGAATGGGGACACAGGAATGTGGGAATGGGGACACAGGAACCTGGGATGGGAATGGGGACACAGAAATGTGGGAATGGGGACATAGGAACCTGGAATGGGATGGGGACACAGGAACCTGGAATGGGGACACAGGAATGGGATGGGGACACAGGAATGTGGGAATGGGGACAAAGGAACCTGGAATGGGGACACAGGAATGGAATGGGGACACAGGAATGGGATGGGGACACGGGAACCTGGGATTGGGGACACAGGAATGGAATGGGGACACAGGAATGGGATGGGGACACAGGGATTTGGGCATGGGGGCACAGGAATGAGGGAATGGGATGGGGACACAGGGATTTGGGAATTTTATAGGGACACAGGAATGGGATGGGGACACAGGAATGGGAAGGGGACACAGGAATGTGGGGATGGGATGGGGACAGAGGAATGCAGTAATGGGATGGGAGCACAGGAGCCTGGGAATGGGGACACAGGAACCTGGGACTGGGGACACAGGAACCTGGGAATGGGGACACAGGAACCTGGGATGGGAAGGGGACACTGCAGGAGCCCTGTCCCACATGAACTCTGGGGGTGCTGCTGCTCCTGCAGCCAGTCCTGGAGCTGGGCTCCTGGTCCCAGTTACACCAGTGGGATTTGCTGCAGGGTGGGTGGGATTTCCAGAGGGGTTTGGGTTCTGTCACACACTGGGAAAAAAGAAAGAGAAGGTTCCCTGGCCAGGAGATCCAATCCTGGTTCCCAAGCTCCCCTTCTCCCCTTCTCCTGCATGAAGGGACTCACAATCATGGAGTCACTGAGGCAGGAAAAGAACTTTAAACTCCTGGAGTCCGACCATTCCCAGCACTGCCAGGCCAGCACTGCCGCCTGTCCCCAGTGCCACATCCACAGGGCTGGGACAGCCCTCTCAGGGCAGGAGTTTTCCCAAAATCCAACCTCAGGGAAGCTGTTCCTTCTCCCTGTCACTTTTCCTGCTCCAGGCTGGAGTTTCTCTTGGTGTTCTTGCAGTTTGGGATGAGCATCCCAGGCTGGGCAATTCTGGCCTCTGACCTCCTGCTTTGGTTTTCTCTTCTTTTTTTTTTTTATATTTTTTTTATTCCCCCAGGGTTCTCTCATAGCAAGCATGGCTCTAGGGATCATCATCCTGAAGAAAAGGTAAATCCCAAACTTCCTCTCTTCAGGGAATGCTCTGCATTAAATCCTGCTGTGGGTGTTTTGTGCCATCACTTTTCCTGTTGAATATTCTGATTTTCATGGTGGGAAAGTGGGACAGAGAGCAGGGCACAGAGGCTGGAACAGCTCCTTGTGCATCTCCACCTCTCCCTCCTCCCTTGGCTGGAATTTTGGGCTGGGAAGAGATTTTCCACAGCTGTGTGGATAACACAATAATAACATGCTGATAACATGCTGATAACACATTGATAAGGCTGAGCTGTGCCTGCACAGAGTCAAGGCTGGAGCTGTGGGATGAACTGGGAGAAGGGTTAGGATAAATTCTGGGAGAAAAGGTTTTTGGGGTGCTGAGCTGGCCCTGCCAGGGTTAGGGGTGGGAGTGTGCCCCTTATGCCAGGTTTGGAGCAGGGATGGATGTGGAGCAGGTGGGGTTGGTGACGTGTCCCTTGTCCCCTGTGCATAACACACTGATAACACATTGATCATACATTAATAACATGCTGATAACATGCTGATAACACATCGATAAGGCTGAGCTGTGCCTGCACAGAGTCGAGGCTGGAGCTGTGGGATAAACTGGGAGAAGGGTTGGGATAAATTCTGGGAGAAAAGGTTCTTGGGTGCTGAGCTGGCCCTGCCAGGGTTAGGGGTGGGAATGTGCCCCTTATGCCAGGTTTGGAGCAGGGATGGATGTGAGCCAGGCAGGGTTGGTGACGTGTCCCTTGTCCCCTGTGCGTAACACACTGAAAACACATTGATCATACATTAAAAACATGCTGATAACATGCTGATAACATGCTGATAACATGCTGATAACACATTAATAACACATTGATAAGTCAGAGCTGTGCCTGCACAGAGTCGAGGCTGGAGCTGTGGGATGAACTGGGAGAAGTGTTGGGATAAACTGGGATAAATGTGGGGAGAAAAGCTTGGAGGTGCTGATCTGCAGTCAGCTGGCCCTGCCAGGGTTAGGGGTGGGAATGTGCCCCTGATGCCAGGTTTGGAGCAGGGATGGATGTGGGGCAGGTGGGGTTGGTGACGTGTCCCTTGTCCCCTGTGCATAACACACGGATAACAAATTGATCATACATTAATAACATGCTGATAACATGCTGATAACACATTAATAACACATTGATAAGTCAGAGCTGTGCCTGCACAGAGTCGAGGCTGGAGCTGTGGGATAAACTGGGAGAAGGGTTGGGATAAACTGGGATAAATGTGGGGAGAAAAGCTGGGAGGTGCTGATCTGCAGTCACCTGGCCCTGCCAGGGTTAGGGGTGGGAGTGTGCCCCTGATGCCAGGTTTGGAGCAGGGCTGGATGTGAGCCAGGCAGGGTTGGTGACGTGTCCCTTGTCCCCTGTGCGTAACACACTGAAAACACATTGATCATACATTGATAACATGCTGATAACATGCTGATAACACATTAATAACACATTGATAATTCTGAGCTGTGCCTGCACAGAGTCAAGGCTGGAGCTGTGGGATAAAGTGGGATAAATTTGGGGAGAAAAGGTTCTTGAGGTGCTGAGCTGGAGTCAGCTGGCCCTGCCAGGGTTAGGGGTGGGAGTGTCCCCCTTTTCCCAGGTTTGGAGCAGGGCTGGATGTGAGCCAGGCAGGTTGGTGACGTGTCCCTTGTCCCCTGTGCAGGTACAGCGTGTCCAAGTACAGCTCCATAGCCCTGGTGTCCCTGGGCATCTTCACCTGCACCTTCATGTCTGCAAAGCAAGTGGTAAGCACGGCAAGGGACAACCTCAGCAATTCCCTCTGTCTGATTTTTCATGGAGGTGTCTCCTTCCTCTGCATCTGCTCCCTTTTCCTCCTGGTTCTATTTTCCTGTGGGATTTCATTAATTATTAATTAATTAATTAATGACACTTGTTCACGCTGCTTTTTGGGAATAAATCTCATTTTTCTGTCTCAGAGGTAACAGAAAGAAGCTGCTTTTCCTTGCCTTGTGTAAAAAAAGGCAGGAGCAGGTGAATCCTAAACAAAAATCCACCAGAAATCTTCCTTCTTTCCATCCCACAAGAGGTTGTTGCCTTTCAGGCTGGATTTTTTCCAGCCTGACCTTTAAATGAAGTGTCTGTGCTGGGAGAGCAGGAGGGAGGGAAGCAAATCCACGTGGAACCTACTCAGAGCTGTCCCTGGGCCAGCACCCACACACAGCCTGACCCCATCAGCTGGTGACAAAAAATGGCACAGAGTGACAATTGGTGCACTCAATCCAGCTCAGAGGGGTTGGCAATGAAGGGGAGCAGTCACAGCCCCAAATCCCCCTTCATCCCACAGCCCCAAATTCCCCTTCACCCCACAGCACCAAATTCCCCTTCATCCCACAGCCCCAAATTCCCCATCATCCCACTGCCCCAAATTCCCCCTCATCCCACAGCCCCAAATTCCCCTTCATCCCTGAGCCCCAAATTCCTCAGCATCCCACAGCCCCAAATTCCCCATCATCCCACAGCCCCAAATTCCCCATCATTCCACAGCCCCAAATTCCCCTTCATCCCACAGCCCCAAATTCCCCTTCATCCCACAGCCCCAAATTCCCCAGCATCCCACAGCCCCAAATTCCCCTTCATCCCACAGCCCCAAATTCCCCTTCATCCCACAGCCCCAAATTCCCCAGCATCCCACAGCCCCAAATTCCCCTTCATCCCACAGCCCCAAATTCCCCTTCATCCCACAGCCCCAAATTCCCCTTCATCCCACAGCCCCAAATTCCCCCTCATTCCACAGCCCCAAATTCTCCATCATCCCACAGCCCCAAATTCTCCATCATCCCACAGCCCCAAATTCTCCATCATTCCACAGCCCCAAATTCCCCTTCATCCCATAGCCCCAAATTCCCCTTCATCCCACAGCCCCAAATTCTCCATCATTCCCAGCACAGACCCACAGCCTGTCCCCATCAGCTGGTGACAAAAAATGGCACAAAATGACAATTGTTGCATTTAATCCATCTTAGAGTGGTTGGGAATGAAGGGAGGTGTCACAGCCCCAAATTCTCCATCATCCCACAGCCCCAAATTCCCCTTCATCCCACAGCCCCAAATTCTCCTTCATCCCACAGCCCCAAATTCCCCTTCATCCCACAGCCCCAAATTCTCCTTCATCCCACAGCCCCAAATTCCCCCTCATCCCACAGCCCCACATTCCCCTTCACCCCACAGCCCCACATTCCCCTTCACCCCACAGCCCCACATTCCCCTTCATCCCACAGCCCCAAATTCCCCTTCATCCCACAGCCCCAAATTCCCCTTCATCCCACAGCCCCAAATTCCCCCTCATCCCACAGCCCCAAATTCCCCTTCATCCCACAGCCCCACATTCCCCTTCACCCCACAGCCCCACATTCCCCTTCACCCCACAGCCCCACATTCCCCTTCATCCCACAGCCCCAAATTCCCCTTCATCCCACAGCCCCAAATTCCCCTTCATCCCACAGCCCCAAATTCCCCTTCATCCCACAGCCCCAAATTCCCCAGCATCCCACAGCCCCAAATTCCCCTTCATCCCACAGCCCCAAATTCCCCAGCATCCCACAGCCCCAAATTCCCCTTCATCCCACAGCCCCAAATTCCCCTTCATCCCACAGCCCCAAATTCCCCTTCATCCCACAGCCCCAAATTCCCCATCATTCCACAGCCCCAAATTCCCCCTCATCCCACAGCCCCAAATTCCCCCTCATCCCACAGCCCCAAATTCCCCTTTATCCCACAGCCCCAAATTCCCCTTCATCCCAGAGCCCCAAATTCCCCTTCATCCCACAGCCCCAAATTCCCCCTCATCCCACAGCCCCAAATTCCCCTTCATCCCACAGCCCCAAATTCCCCTTCATCCCACAGCCCCAAATTCTTCATCATTCCACAGCCCCAAATTCCCCTTCACCCCACAGCCCCAAATTCCCCTTCATTCCACAGCCCCAAATTCCCCTTCATCCCACAGCCCCAAATTCCCCTTCTTTCCACAGCCCCAAATTCCCCTTCATCCCACAGCCCCAAATTCCCCTTCACCCCACAGCCCCAAATTCCCCTTCATCCCACAGCCCCAAATTCCCCTTCATCCCACAGCCCCAAATTCCCCTTCATCCCACAGCCCCAAATTCCCCTTCATCCCACAGCCCCAAATTCCCCTTTATCCCACAGCCCCAAATTCCCCTTCATCCCACAGCCCCAAATTCCCCAGCATCCCACAGCCCCAAATTCCCCACCATCCCACAGCCCCAAATTCTCCAGCATCCCACAGCCCCAAATTCTCCATCATCCCACAGCCCCAAATTCCCCACCATCCCACAGCCCCAAATTCTCCAGCATCCCACAGCCCCACATTCCCCTTCATCCCACAGCCCCAAATTCTCCAGCATCCCACAGCCCCAAATTCCCCACCATCCCACAGCCCCAAATTCCCCATCATCCCACAGCCCCAAATTCCCCTTCATCCCACAGCCCCAAATTCCCCCTCATCCCACAGCCCCACATTCCCCTTCACCCCACAGCCCCACATTCCCCTTCACCCCAGAGCTTTCCCCCTCAGGGGCTGGGGAGGGCTGGGCTCTGCAGCCTGGGCTCTGAGCTCATCCTGAGCAGCTCCCAGCAGGGCTGAGCCTGGGGTGGAGCTGAGGGAAAGGGGAATAAATCTGATTGTCCTGGAGCACGGGGAGGGAGCTGAGGCAGCTCCAGCTGGAGTTGTGCCCTCAGCCTCATCTCCTCCATTTCTTGACAATGAGTCTGGTTTAGGTCTGGTTTAGGTCTGGTTTAGGTCTGGTTTTAGGACTGGTTTTAGCTCCTGATGGGCTTGGCCAGGGCTCTTATTCCTTCCTAGAGAGTCAGCTCTGGGATTGGGGAGACAGGAACCTGGGGATGGGGACACAGGAACCTGGGGATGGGGACACAGAAACCTGGGAATGGGGACACAGGAACCTGGGAATGAGATGGGGACACAGGGATCTGGGGATGGGATGGGGACACAGGAACCTGGGAATGGGGACACAGGAATGAGATGGGGGCACAGCAACATGGGAGTGGGATGGGGACACAGGAATGCAGGAATGGGATGGGGACACAGGAACATGGGAGTGGGGACACAGGAATGCAGGAATGGGGACACAGGAATGTGGGAATGGGGACACAGGAGCCTGAGGATGGGATGGAGACATAGGAATGTAGGAATGGGGACAGAGGAACACAGGAATGGGATGGGGACACAGGAATGTGGGAATGGGATGGGGACACAGGAACCTGGGATGTGGACACAGGAATGGGATGGGGACACGGGAACCTGGGATGTGGACACAGGAATGGGATGGGGACACAGGAACCTGGAATGGGGACACAGGAGCCTGGGGATGGGATGGGATGGGATGGAGACATAGGAATGTAGGAATGGGGACAGAGGAACACAGGAATGGGATGGGGACACAGGAATGTGGGAATGGGATGGGGACACAGGAACCTGGGATGTGGACACAGGAATGGGATGGGGACACGGGAACCTGGGATGTGGACACAGGAATGGGATGGGGACACAGGAACCTGGAATGGGGACACAGGAGCCTGGGGATGGGATGGGATGGGATGGAGACATAGGAATGTGGGAATGGGGACAGAGGAACCTGGGAATGGGATGGGGACACAGGAACCTGGGATGTGGACACAGGAATGGGATGGGGACACAGCAATGTGGGAACGGGATGGGGACACAGGGATTTGGGAATGGCCTGGGGACACAGGAACCTGGGGATGGGATGAAGGTACATCCCACACAGGGATCTGGGAATGAGCTGGCTTTGAGGGCTTGAAAAGCAACACTGATGATTTTTGTGGTTAACAGAGTTCAGTCTCATCAAACCAGGCCGTTCCTTTCAGGAAAAACCCTGATTTGATCAGACTCTGCCGTTTTCTGCTGGGATCTCTGCGTTCCCTGGAGCAGGGTGGGAAGCCTGGGGCTGCTGCAGGGACCTGGTGGCTCTTGGTGACTCTTGTGTCTCCCCTCAGGCGTCTGACTCCAGCTCAAAGGAAGAGGATGGACCCCAGGCTTTCCTCTGGTGGCTGCTGGGTATGTGAGGGCCACATTTCTGGGATGCTGGCGGGATTCTGGGAATTCTCCTGGCAAAGGCAGCCCTGCCTGGAGGAGAGAGGGAGGGAGAGGGGCTGGGGCTGCTCCAGGTGTTCCTCAGCACAGGATTTCACAGATGAGGCTTGATCTGTGGTTTCCTGCCTCCACCCTGGGTGTGTTGGTGGCCCTTTGGGAAATCTGGGATTGATTGTTATCAGTAGTGGCACAAACTGCATCCCTGGTACTTTTAAGGGATCTCTTGGAGACCTGTAATCAAATCCCAAAATCATTACCAGTTTTATTACCAACTCTGGGCAGTTTGTTTGGTGTTTTTTTTTTCCCTGAAAGCCAAATTTGGTGATTTGGGCTGTGCTTCCCTTGCAGGCATTGCTGCCCTCACCTTTGCCCTGCTGATGTCTGCCAGGATGGGCATTTTCCAGGAGACTCTGTACAAGAGATTTGGGAAGCACTCCAAGGAAGCTCTGTTCTACAACGTGAGTCCTGGGCTCCCCCTGCTCCAGGCTCCCTTCACAGGGCTCTGAGGGTGAGGCATGAGGAGCTGACTCCATGTTTCACAAGGCTGATTTATTATTTTATGATATATATTATATTATAACTACACTAAAAGAATAGAAGAAAGGATTTCATCTGAAGGCTGGCTAAGAATAGAATAGCAAAGAATGATAACAAAGGTTTGTGGCTCAGCTCTCTGTCCGAGCCAGCTGACTGTGATTGGCCATTAATTAGAAACAACCATATGAGACCAATCCCAGATGCACCTGTTGCATTCCACAGCAGCAGATAACCATTGTTTACATTTTGTTCCTGAGGCCTCTCAGCTTCTCAGGAGAAAAAATCCCAAGGAAAGGATTTTCCATAAAAGATGTCTGGGACACGCTTCCACTCCTGCATTGGGCACAAAAAGGATCCCTGATCTCTGATCCAGCTGCTCTGATCCAGCTGCTCTGATCCAGCTGCTGTGATCCAGCTGCTTTCCAGCAGGGGTTTTGGGTGGATTCCCCTCCCCTGATCCCACCCTGGGTTTGTTTCTCCCCCAGCACGCGTTGCCGCTCCCTGGGTTCCTGCTCCTGGCTCCCAACATTTACCAGCACGCCGTGCTCTTCAGCCAGTCTGGTGAGTGCTGGGCTGGGGCATCCCTGCTCCTGGGCCTCCCCATCCTCTGGGAAATCCTCTGGGAAGTTCATTCCTGCATTTGTGCATGCTGGCATCTTGGGGCGTTCCAGGCCTTTTGGATTTGGAGGAATTTCAGGAGGGAATTCCTGCCTGGGCTGGCACTGCCAGAGCAGCTGGGGCTGCCCCTGATCCCTGCAGTGCCCAAGGCCAGGCTGGAGCAGCCTGGGGTGGTGGCATTGGAATGGGATGGGCTTGAAGGGCCCTTCCCACCCAAACCATTCTGGGATTTGGGACACTCCGAATCCATCCAGAGGGATTTTTATGGAAAATGGGGAGAGAAAAGAGAGGAGAAGGGAAGGGAGACCCTTCATGGTTTGCTGAGATTCCCAGTGAAGCCCCTGGGTCCATGAATGTGTTGGAGAGGAGATGGATCCAATGCCAGGCTGGGAGAGCTGGGAATGTTCCCCTGGAGCAGGGAAGGCTCCAGGGAGAGCTCCCAGCACATTGCAGGGCCTGCAGGGGCTCCAGCAGAGCTGCAGAGGGACTGGGGACAAGGCCTGCAGGGACAGCACCCAGGGAATGGCTCCCACTGCCAGAGGGCAGCCATGGGTGGCATCTTGGCAATGAGGAATTCCTGCCTGGGCTGGCACTGCCAGAGCAGCTGGGGCTGCCCCTGATCCCTGCAGTGCCCAAGGCCAGGCTGGAGCAGCCTGGGATGGTGGCATTGGAATGGGATGGGCTTGAAGGGCCCTTCCCACCCAAACCATTCTGGGATTTGGGACACTCAGAATCCATCCCCAGGGATTTTTATGGAAGTTGGGGATGGAGAAGGGAAGGGAGACCCTTCCTGGAGTGCTGAGGTTCCCAGTGAAGCCCCCAGATCCCAAAATTCCTTCCTAGAGAGGAGTCGGGGTGGGGATGGATCCAATGGCAGGCTGGGAGAGCTGGGAATGGAGGGAATTCCCTGGAGAGGGAGCCTGGGGTGGGATTTTGGGAAGGGATTCCCAGAGCAGCTGGGGCTGCCCCTGATCCCTGCAATGCCCAAGGCCAGGCTGGACACTGGGGCTGGAGCAGCCTGGGACAAGGGGAGGTGTCCCTGCCATGGATGGGGTGGAATTTAAGGAACCATTCCATAATTCCCTGTTTAAAACCCAAGTTTCTTACCAATTCCCACACACCCACCACATCCAAGAGTGATCCCTGGGAAAAGGAACATGGGAGCTCAGGAATGGGAGCACCAGGACCTGATCCTCAATCAGAGATGTCAACATGGACCTGCTGGGGTTTGTTTTTTTTGCTGGTGCTCCCCAGGATTTGCTGTGGGAACAGAGTGAATTCCTCTGACAGAGGAGAGCACGACAGAGCTTTTCTCCTCATATTTTCCCTTATTTTCCATCCTTCCCTCTGGAATTGCAGGCTGTGTAAGGCTGCAGGGAGTCCTGGATCATGGTTAGGCTCGGCAAGGAGAGAGGCTCCTCCAGCAGTGACCTCATCCCGTCCTTTTTCCTTTTTTCCCTTTTTTTTCCCTTTTTTTTTCCCTGCAGAGCTGTTCCAGGTGCCGGTGATCGGCCTGACCCTGCCCATCATGTGGTTCTACCTCCTGATGAACGTCATCACCCAGTATCCTTTATATCCCTGATCCCACCTTCTGTGGGGTGGCACAGCAGGGCTGGGGCTGCCTTCCTCAGTCCTTGGAGTCCTCCCTGCCCTCAGGAGCTGCTCTTGGTGTAATTCCAAAAATACGAGGAAAGGGAACTTTGGTTTTTTAGGTTGGACCTCAAAGGTCCAAAGATCTGAAAGGTCTCTCCCAGCCTGGTTTGTTCTGGGATTCTGGGACTCCTGCTCCATGGAAGTGGAGGAGTTTGGAACTTCAAACTCAGCTCCAGCTGCTCCAGTGGGGGAATCAGATTTTGGATGTCCCTGAGTTTGGTGTGTCCCATTCCAAACCAGCTGATCCCAGGAGGGAATTCCCCCATCCACACCAGGCTGCCCATCCCCTGCTCCTTCCCATTCCCAAAGGGAATCCCCAGTCTCTATCCCTGCTCTCCCTTACCTGCTTCTCTCAGGAGGAAAATCCTTGGAGGCTTCCCTGCCGTTGGTGTAACTCTGAAAATATGCGGAAAGGGAACTTTGGTTTTTTAGGCTGGACTCAGTGATCTCAAAGGTCTTTTCCAGCCTGGTTCATTGTGGGATTATGGAACTCCTGCTCCATGGAAATTGAGGAGTTTGGAGCTTCCAACTCAGCTCCAGCTGCTCCAGTGGGGGAATCAGATTTTGGATGTCCCTGAGTTTGGTGTGTCCCATTCCAAACCAGCTGATCCCAGGAGGGAATTCCCCCATCCACACCAGGCTGCCCATCCCCTGCTCCTCCCCATTCCCAAAGGGAATCCCCAGTCTCTATCCCTGCTCTCCCTTACCTGCTTCTCTCAGGAGGAAAATCCTTGGAGGCTTCCCTGCCGTTGGTGTAACTCTGAAAATATGGGGAAAGGGAACTTTGGTTTTTTAGGCTGGACTCAGTGATCTCAAAGGTCTTTTCCAGCCTGGTTCATTGTGGGATTATGGAACTCCTGCTCCATGGAAATTGAGGAGTTTGGAGCTTCTAACTCAGCCCTGGCTGCTCCAGTGGGGGAATCTGGGATTTGGGGTTTCCCTGAGTTCATAGCATCCTGTTCCAACCCATCTGATCCCAGGAGGGAATTCCCCCATCCACACCAGGCTGCCCATCCCCTGCTCCTCCCCATTCCCAGAGGGAATCCCAGTCTCCACACCTGCTGTCCCTTAGCTGCTGCTCCCAGGTACGTCTGCATCCGCGGCGTGTTCATCCTGACCACGGAGTGCACGTCCCTGACGGTCACCCTGGTGGTGACGCTGCGCAAGTTCGTCAGCCTCATCTTCTCCATCCTGTACTTCCAGAACCCCTTCACGGGCTGGCACTGGCTGGGCACGGCCTTTGTCTTCGTGGGCACGCTGATGTACACGGAGCTGTGGCACAGCCTGGGGCCGCTCCTGGCGCGCTGCCGGGGCCGCGCCCGGCCCAAGGAGCAGTGAGAGCAGGGAATTCCCGCTGGGAGCTGTTGGTTGTGTGCCAGAGCAGAGCAGGGAGCCCCCCAGTCCAGGGGGTGTTTTTGTACCAGGGGAGGTGTTGGCTGTGCCAAGCTCCTGGGAGAATGGGGAGCCTGCACTGGGAACCTGGGGAAAGGATCACGGAGAAACAATCTGGGCATTTTTTGTGAGTTGGCATTTTTTTAGGTGACCCCTTTTGCTTCCTTCTTTTTTTTTCTTTTTTTTTTTCCCATTGGAATAACCCTTTTTAAGGAGAAGCTGATCCAGAGGTTTGTTGGGAGCCCAACTTCCATGGCTGTTGGATCAGCTGGACCCTGAGCCGGTCTGGTGCCATCCTTTAATCATCCCGGTTGTCTGGAGCCGATGGCTGAGCCCCATTCCAGCGGGAATCCCTGATCCCTGTGCTGGCAGGATGTGGGACACAGCCCCAGCTGGAGCTCCCAGTCTGCCCAGGGCGCCCTGGCTGTCCCCTCCCTTGGGATCAGCTTCCTCGTGGCTTTTGTGCCAGCCTGGCACAGGCTCCTTGTCCCTCAGTGTCACCCCTGGATGCTATTCCTGGAGTTTCCCTGCAGTTTTCCTGGAGCAGCTGTCCCCGCTCAGCTGGGGACGTGGAGGGATGAAGGAGGTTTAATAGCAATGATGGAAAAATGATGGAAAAAATTCCCAAAGTGATGGAAAGGCAGCACCTCCCTGCCGGGCATTCCCTGAGCCAAGGCCACCTTTCCAAAACTTCCTCTGGTTTTATCATTTGCTTGGGATAATCCCCAGCTTCCCACGGCCTCATCCCTGCTGGGAGCAGAGCGGGAAAAGGGAGAGGTTCCATCTGTGCTGGGAGCACTGGTTTAGCCCCAGCCCCAAATCCCAGTGTGGGAAAAGGGAATTCCATCCCACCCAGAGCCAGCGTGGCGCTGCCAGGACCTGCAGCTCCATCCTAATGTTCTGAAGGATTTTTTTTTTCCCAGTTCCCATTTTTCCTGAGCCTCCTGATTGTGGGATCCAGGGATTGTGGGATCCAGGGATTGTGGGATCCAGGGATTGTTGGATCCAGGGATTGTGGGATCCAGTGATTGTGGGATCCAGGGATTGTGGGATCCAGGGACTGTAGGATCCAGTGATTGCTTTATCCAGGGATTGTTGGATCCAGGGATTGTGGGATCCAGGGATTGTGGGATCCAGTGATTGCTTTATCCAGGGATTGTGGGATCCAGGGGTTTTATCCAGGGGCTGTAGGATCCAGGGGTTTTATCCAGGGGCTGTAGGATCCAGGGATTTTTTTTATCCAGGAATTGTAGGATCCAGGTTTTTTTTTTTTATCCAGGAATTGCAGGATCCAGGGATTTTTTAAATCCAGGAATTGTAGGATCCAGGGATTGTTTTATCCAGGGGCTGTAGGATCCAGGGATTGTTTTAATCCAGGAATTGTAGGATCCAGGGATTGTTTTATCCAGGGGCTGTAGAATCCAGGGATTGTTTTAATCCAGGAATTGTAGGATCCAGGGATTGTTTTATCCAGGGATTGTGGGATCCAGGGATTGTTTTATCCAGGGATTGTGGGATCCAGGGGTTTGGGATCCAGGGATTGTTTTATCCAGGGATTTGGGATCCAGGGATTGCTTTATCCAGGGGTTTTATCCAGGGATTTCAGGATCCAAGGATTGTTTGATCCAGGGATTTGGGATCCAGAGATGGTTTTATCCAGGAATTGCAGGATCCAGGGATTTTTTAAATCCAGGAATTGTAGGATCCAGGGATTGTGGGATCCAGGGGTTTTATCCAGGGATTGCAGGATCCAGGGATTTGGGATCCAGGGATTTGGGATCCAGGGATTGCAGGATCCAGGGATTTGGGATCCAGGGATTGTTTGATCCAGGGATTTGGGATCCAGGGATTGTTTGATCCAGGGATTTGGGACCCAGGGGCTGAGCAGAGCTGACACGGAGCTGCTCCCAGGTGTAACATTTGTGCATCCTCTGGGTCCCTCCTCCTCTCCAGGACCTTGCACGTTGTCCCCAATTCCCATGAGACACGGGAATTTGGGGGGATTTGGGCACTCCAGATTTTTTGGTTTTTTACCATGTGCTTTTCACTCCCAACACATCAACCTGGGGTTGTTTGTTGCTGTCAGGGGCATTTTTAAACTTCCTGGTGTGATTGAGCGCGTTTGGAATATTTATGGAGCGGCAGAGGGGCCTGGTTAGCCAAAATTAATTAATTAATTAACCCCCTCGAGGCTGGGGCTGCTGATTGGTGTGGGGTTGATGTCCGGGCAGAGATCACAGCACCTATTTTTTAGCAGAGGCTGGAGGAGGGAAGGAGCCCGGCGGCTTTTGGGGTGGCCGGTGGGGTTTGGGAGGGTTTGGGGTGGATTTTTTAAAGGGAAATAAAGAAATCTGTGTCCTCTCCAAAGGCTGCTGGGGCGTCTCGTTCTGTGCTTCGCCGTGGCGGGAAAATCCGGGGAGTCGTGGAATGGTTCAGGTGGGAAAAGCCCTCTGAGGTCATCCAGCCGTTCCCAGCAGTGCCAGGGCCACCACTGATGACTGTCCCCAAGTGCCACCACTGATCAATGTTCTCAAATGCCACTACTGATCAATGTCCCCAAGTGCCACCACTGATCAGTGTCCCCAAGTGCCACCACTGGGCTTTGTCCCCAACTGCCACCACTGATTGGTGTCCCCAAGTGCCACCACTGGACTTTGTCCCCAAGTGCCACCACTAACAAATGTCCTCAAGTGCCACCTCCACTGGGATTTGTCCCCAACTGCCACCACTAATCAATGTCCCCAACTCCACTAGGCTTTGGCCCCAAGTGCCACCACCAGTCAATGTCCCCAAATGTCACATGCACTGATCAATGTCCTCAAGTGCCACCTTCACTGGGCTTTGTCCCCAAGTGACATCACTGATCAATGTCCCCAGGTGCCACCTCCACTGGGCTTTGTCCCCAAGTGCCACCACCGATGAATGTCCCCAAGTGCCACCTCCACTGGGCTTTGTCCCCAAGTGCCACCACCAATCAATGTCCCCCAAGTGCCACCTCCACTGGGCTTTGTCCTCAATTGCCACCACTAATGAATGTCCCCAAGTGCCACCTCCACTGGGCTTTGTCCCCAAGTGCCACCACCAATCAATGTCCCCCAAGTGCCACCATTGATCAATGTCCCCAAGTGCCACCTCCACTGGGCTTTGTCCTCAATTGCCACCACTAATGAATGTCCCCAAGTGCCACCTCCACTGGGCTTTGTCCCCAAGTGCCACCTCCACTGGGCTTTGTCCTCAATTGCCACCACTAATGAATGTCCCCAGGTGCCACCTCCAGTGGGCTTTATCCCCAAGTGCCACCACTAATCAATGTCCCCAGGTGCCACCTCCACTGGGGTTTGTCCCCAAGTGCCACCAATCAATGTCCCCCAAGTGCCACCACTAATCAATGTCCCCAAGTGCCACCTCTACTGGGCTTTGTCCCCAAGTGCCACCTTCACTGGGCTTTGTCCCCAAGTGCCACCACTAATCAATGTCCCCAAGTGCCACCTCCACTGGGCTTTGTCCCCAAGTGCCGCCACCAATCAATGTCCCCCAAGTGCCACCACTAATGAATGTCCCCAAGTGCCACCTCCACTGGGCTTTGTCCTCAATTGCCACCACTAATGAATGTCCCCAAGTGCCACCTCCACTGGGCTTTGTCCCCAAGTGCCACCTCCACTGGGCTTTGTCCATGAGTGCCACCACTAATCAATGTCCCCAAGTGCCACCTCCACTGGGCTTTGTCCCCAAGTGCCACCACTGATGAATGTCCCCAAGTGCCACCACTAATCAATGTCCCCAAGTGCAACCTCCACTGGGCTTTGTCCCCAAGTGCCACCACTAATCAATGTCCCCAAGTGCCACCTCCACTGGGCTTTGTCCCCAAGTGCCGCCACCAATCAATGTCCCCCAAGTGCCACCATTGATCAATGTCCCCAAGTGCCACCTCCACTGGGCTTTGTCCATGAGTGCCACCACTAATCAATGTCCCCAAGTGCCACCTCCAGTGGGCTTTATCCCCAAGTGCCACCACTAATCAATGTCCCCAGGTGCCACCTCCACTGGGCTTTGGAGTCCCCCACGGATGGGGACTCCACTGCCCTGTCCCAACCCTTCCCGTGAGGAATTTTTCCATGAATGTCCAATCTGAGGACAACTCACCATTCCTCTCTAATATGAGAGAAAACAGCAAAGACTCAGCCTGGCTGGGTGGGGTTCTGGAGAAGTATCAGGTTTTCTTTTTCTTTGCTCGGCTGTTTAGGTGGCCTGGAAAGGCCCAGGGTGGCCTTGGACAGTCCGAAGCTTCAAAAGACGAGAAGAGACTTCTGATCTTTCTCGGTCTCGGTGTTTATTAATTGTTTATCTAAAAGATTTTCTTTCAGCCCAACAGAGGTCTGTTCAGCAGCCAGCCATGAGCACACTGCGAGCCCCCGGGGCGGTCACTTATCTTTATACTTGAAGTTGCGTATACAATATTTACAATTTCTCCCCAATACCTTATACCCTTATTAACCAGTGCACCTCTAGTAATAACCAATCCCAAAGTGCCACCATCACCACAGAAGATGGAGGCCAAGAAGAAGAAGAAGAAGGACAGGACACACCCCAATTCCTCCATCTTACTTCTTCAGACCCCCCTGTACAGAAATCCTAAACCTTGTGTCTCACACTCTAATTAACTTATTCCTTCACCATTCACCCTGGTGAAATCCTCCCATCTTCATACAGTCGTCGTCGTCTGTGTGGGATCAAAGTCCAGCCACCAGGCACTTCTGGCAACATTCCAGGACTCCCGAGCCCCCCAAGGGTGGTCTCGGACACTCTGTATCTCAGTCCTGAGGGGCTGAGATCCCACAGAGAAGATCCTGTAGGGGGATACGGTGTGGGTCAATGAAGGTGGTACAGAATGTCATCTCCTAAAGAGTTGCAGCTGGGTTAATTATTAAGGATCAGGGGCAGGCCTGATGTTAACAGGCAGCACCTGAAGCTAAAAAGAGCAGTGTTATAAAAGAGTGGATTGGTGGGAACTGCAGTCAGCTGGCTGTGGTGAGGACCAGGAACAGTCAGTGCTGGAGGAGCTGCCTGTGAGAAACATCAAGGAGGTACAAAACTCTGGTGATATGGAATCCTTGCACCATAATGACAATGGAACACTCGATAGCTGAGACAACAAATGGTGACCCCGATGTGATTTGGGACTAAATTATATTGTCTTGTGGATTCGGGATGACCCGTGGATTCAGGGCTAAACTATGTAACTCCATGGATTCAGGGAACCAAGATTTGACCGGATAACCCTGTGGATTCAGGGAAACCAGATTAGACCGTATAACCCCGTGGATTTGGGGAAAAGGCCTTGAATACCAAACTATTGGTAAAATATATCAATTACAGCTATTAGTGTTTGTTAAATATGAGTATAAAAGATTTTGAAGATAAGTACTTTGTAAACTGAGGAAAGCTGCAAAACTGAACCAACACTCAAAAATATATATATTTGTACTGTAATATGTTGTCTGAACACTTGTATAACTCTTAGTTCTAAATGAAATATATGAATGTGTGGTAATGTCGATTTATTTGAATATGTACTTCTGGAAATGCTGCAACTCTTTGATGAAAGGAGAAAGGGGGAATTGTAGGGAGATACAGTATGGGTAAATGAAGGTGATATAGAATGTAATCTTATCCCCAAGGAGTTGCAGCTGGGTTAATTATTAAGGATCAGGGGCAGGCCTGATGTTAACAGGCCACAGCTGTAGCCAATAAGAGCAGTGGTATAAAAGAGTGGATTGGTGGGAACTGCAGTCAGCTGGCTGCTGCAAGGACCAGGAACAGTCAGTGCTGAGAGGAGCTGCCTACGAGAAACATGGAGGAGGAATGAAACTCTGGTGATAAGGAATCTTTGCTCCATAATGATAGGAGAACTCTTGATATCTGACACAACCAATGGTGACCCCGATGTGATTTGGGACTAAACTTTATAACCCCGTGGATTCGGGGAACCAAGATTTGACCGTATAACCCCTGTGGATTTGGGGAAAAGGACTTGAATACCAAACTATTGGTAAAATATATCAATTACAGCTATTAGTGTTTGTTAAATATGAATATAAAAGATTTTGAAGATAAGCACTTTGTAAACTGAGGAAAGCTGCAAAACTGAACCAACACTCAGAAATATATATATTTGTACTGCAATATGTTGTCTGAACACTTGTATAACTCTTAGTTCTAAATGAAATATAAGGATGTGTGATAATGTCAATTTATTTGAATATGTACTTCTGGAAATGCTGCAACTCTTTGATGAAAGGAGAAAGGGGGAATTGTAGGGAGATACAGTATGGGTAAATGAAGGTGATATAGAATGTAATCTTATCCCCAAGGAGTTGCAGCTGGGTTAATTATTAAGGATTAGGGGCAGGCCTGATGTTAACAGGCCACAGCTGTAGCCAGTCAGAGCAGTGTTATAAAGAGTGGATTGGTGGGAACTGCAGTCAGCTGGCTGCTGCAAGGACCAGGAACGGTCAGTGCTGAGAGGAGCTGCCTACGAGAAACATGGAGGAGGTGTGAAACTCTGGTGATAAGGAATCTTTGCACCGTAATGATAATGGAACTCTTGATACAGAAGACAGCACATAGTCTGGGAAGGGAGCATGAGAGAGGGAATGGCAGAAAAGCTGAGGGAGGAAAGGCAAGAAATCCATAATTTGTTGAGTCCAGGAAATTCAGCTTCTCCCTGGTGTTTTTAAAATCCCCTTTACTATTTCCACGCAAGGGCTGCGTTCCCTGGCCCACGTATGGGATCTCACAGGTGGAAGTATTGGAAGTTCAGGACTCAAGAATTGATTCAAAAATAGTAGATTATTTTCCAACATTATTCTCTGAAACAAATGCAAGGGAACCCCTGCTCATAGAAAACAAATAATTTCTTTTTACAGTGGGAAATAAGATGAATATTTATCCTCAGATCTGTAGAGTCCAAATAAAGATACAATTCCTGCACTGGGAAAGTTTAAAATTTCCTGTAAATAGGAGAAGATGGAAGTGCTGAGACCACTCAGGAGGCACAAGGATTTTGCACAGTTCTGTACCCCAGGATGAGGAAATTCTGGGAAAACTTGGTTGGTTTTATGCAGGAGGAGCAACTCCCAAGAGTGGAGAGCTGGGTGTGAAGGTGGAAGTGGACTTGGCTGGGAGAGCTGGGCAGGGATGGAAGCAAAAGGAAAGAGAGACTGACATGGCTGGAATTCTGCATCCAGGTCTGGATCCCACAGCAGCAGCACCTGGAGAGAGCCCAGAGGAATCCATGGAGCTGCTCCAGGGCTGGAGCCAGGCTGGGAGAGCTGGGAATGTTCCCCTGGAGCAGGGAAGGCTCCAGGGAGAGCTCCCAGCACATGGCAGGGCCTGCAGGGGCTCCAGCAGAGCTGCAGAGGGACTGGGGACAAGGCCTGCAGGGACAGCACCCAGGGAATGGCTCCCACTGCCAGAGGGCAGCCATGGGTGGCATCTTGGCAATGAGGAATTCCTGCCTGGGCTGGCACTGCCAGAGCAGCTGGGGCTGCCCCTGATCCCTGCAGTGCCCAAGGCCAGGCTGGAGCAGCCTGGGATGGTGGCATTGGAATGGGATGGGCTTGAAGGGCCCTTCCCACCCAAACCATTCTGGGATTTGGGACACTCAGAATCCATCCCCAGGGATTTTTATGGAAGTTGGGGATGTCAAAGGGAAGGGAGACCCTTCCTGGAGTGCTGAGGTTCCCAGTGAAGCCCCCAGACCCCAAAATCCCTTCCTAGAGAGGAGTCGGGGTGGGGATGGATCCAATGCCAGGCTGGGAGAGCTGGGAATGGAGGGAATTCCCTGGAGAGGGAGCCTGGGGTGGGATTTTGGGAAGGGATTCCCAGAGCAGCTGGGGCTGCCCCTGATCCCTGCAGTGCCCAAGGAAGGACTGGAGCAGCCTGAGATGGTGGTGTGTGCCCAGAGGGTGGAAGTGGAGGAGTTTGAGGTCCCTTCCCACCCAAACCATTCCAGGATTCCAGCTGAGGACACAAACAGAGACTCAGCCCCATCATGAGGGAAAACCAGGGATCAGATCCTGGGGTTTGGAATTCTCCCCGTTGTTTTTGTTGCTGTGGAGGGGTGAGTATTTATGGGGAAAATGAAATCCTTTTTGGTGCCTGAATCCCAAACTGATCCAAGCCTGCTGGGACAGACACCTCCTGTCCTGAATCCCTCAGCTCCAGAACTTTCCATCTCAAAACTTCACTTTTTTTGGAAATGCGCCCAGCAGGAATTCCAGAGGAATTCCCCAATTCCACCCCTGGAATTTTGCAGCCGGAGGAGTTTTTCCTTCCTCTCTTGGGAAGATTTTCTGGTTTTTGGCTTTAAATTCCCCCTGTTTGTGTTCTATCATGTCACTTAAAAATAACCAAAATAACCTGGCAATATTTTAGGAGCTTTTGAAGGGCTGAATCTCCTCTCTTTAAGTTTTCCCATTCTTGGGATTATTTATTCCATCAAAAATTTCCCGCTTCCCCAACTCTTCTTCCTGCTCCCTCCTCAGCAGAGAGGGATTTTTCCCAGAGAATTTTTTTCCAGGAATTCCAGTTATTTTCTAAAATGTGTCTCATTTTTGGAGCTTTCTGAGCTCAGCATTCCAGAAATTATCCCTGGTTCTCTGGATGGAGAGGAGAAATTCCTGTTATCCCAAACATTTCATTTTCCCTGAGATCCAGGAGATTTTTTTTCACTCCTGAGATTTTCCCTTTGTCCAAAGCTCCAGGCTCCTTTCTTTTCATCAATTTTTATATTCCCCCAATTTTTTTATTCCTTTTATTTTCCTCTGCCAAGTTTTTTTGGTTTTTTTTTTTTTTTTTTTTGAGAGATGAATTCCAATTTTTTTTCTTGCTGCTCCAACTGCCTGTGTGTGTTGGAACTTGTCAAAAATAAAGCCTAAAAACTCCAGGCATATTTTGGGGGAAAAATTTGAAATAACTCAATTTTTTTTTTTTTTTTTGTTTTAAACCCTCTGCCCCTTCCTCCCCCTCATTCCTCAAGGTTGTTAAATTTGACATCCCTGTAAATGAGCTGGAAAAGCTCCAAGCTGAAGTTTGGAAAACCTCCCTGAATCGGATTTGTCTCTCCACGCTTTAGACAAGAGACTTTCCAGAGGTGATTGATGGGAATCTTTCCCATTAAAATTCCCTAAAAACACACAAAAATGAAGAAAATATATTTTCATAATTTTTAACCGTTTTATTTTTAACTGTTTTATTTTTCTTTTCCTTATCCAGAAGTGAATCAGAGCCATCTATATCCAAACATGTTTGGATTTGGAATTTCGGCCTTCAGTGGGATCTAAGGGAACCATGCCTAAAATGTTTTTTCTCTGGGCTTTGTGTCTTGGTTTTTTTTTTTTTTTAATTTTTCTCCAAATTTTTCTGCTTTTACCTCCCACATTTGGGAATTTGAGCCCTTTTCAACCTCATGGAACCAAATTTTAGTTTGGAAAATTTGGAAATTTGAGCTCTTCTCAACCTCATGGAACCAAATTTTAGTTTCAATTCATTGCAGGACTTACAGTGGTTTGGAAAATTTGGGAATTCAAGCTCTTCCCAAACTCATGGAACAAAGTTTTAATTTGGAAAACTTGGAAATTTGAGCTCTTCCCAACCTCATGGAAGGTTTGGAAAAGTTGGGAATTTGAGCTCTTCCTGATCCTCATGGAACTAAACTTTCATTTCACAGCACTGCAGGATGTGGAGGATTTGGAAAATTTGGGAATTTGAGTTCTTCCCGACCCTATGGAACAAAATTTTAGTTTGGAAAATTTGGGAATTCAAACTCTTCCCAACCTAATAGAACTAAATTTTAGTTTGGAAAATTTGGGAATTTGAGCTCTTCCCGAGCTCGTGGAACCAAACTTCAGTTTCAGTTCACTGCAGGATGTGGAGGGTTTGGAAAATTTGGAAATTCAAGTTCTTCCTGATCTCATGGAACAAAATTTTAGTTTGGAAAATTTGGGAATTCAAGCTCTTCCCAACCTAATGGAATCAAAGTTTAGTTCAGTTCACTGCAGGACGTGGAGGGGTTTGGAAAATTTGGGAATTCAAACTTTTCCTGACCTGAGTGCCACATCCAGGAATTCCTTGGACCCTTTCCTTTTCCCTTGGAGCCAGCAGACCCTCACACCTTCATTCTAAAACACCTCTAATTAATCCAATTTTTCCATAAATTACTCAGTTTTTCCATAAATTACTCCAATTGTCCATAAATTACTCAAGATTTGCATAAATTACTGAAGTTTTAATAAATTACTCAATTTTTCCATCAATTACTCAATTTTTCCATAAATTACTCAATTTCTTAGTAAATTACACTGTTTGTCCATAAATTACTCCAGTTGTCCGTAAATTACACAATTTTCCCATAAATTACTCAATTTTTCCATAAATTACCTTCTCCCCTTTGGCCCCCACGGTTTCCCTGCAGCTCAGCCTCCAGGGAATCCCATTTTCCTGTGGATTTTCCAGGTTTTTCCAGCCCCACAGGCACTGACAGCATTCCCAAGCAGTTCTCCCAGATTTTACAAACCCAAATCATGGAACCATGGGATGATTTCGGTTGGAAAACACCTCCAGGATCACCAAGTCCACCCCTGAATACCCTAAACCACGTTGCCAAGTGTCACATCCAATTTTTTATTTTTTGACATTTCCAGGGATGGAGACTCCACAATTTCACTGGAAAACCTGTCCCAATTCCATCAGTGAAGGAATTTTTCATGAAATCCAGCCTGAAGGAATTTTTCCCAAAATCCAACCTGAACCTCCTCTGGCACAACTTGAGGCCTTTTCCAACCTCATCCCATCCCGAGATTCCTGGGAGAACAGACCCAACCCAAAACCTCCTTCCAGGGAATTTTGGGATTTTCCCTCGTGCAAGAATCGAGCGGCAACAATTTAAACCAAGGACTGAGGTTGGAAACCCCAAGGAGAGGAGATAAAAAGTGGGATAAAAAAACTGTGGGAATCATCACCAAATGACTTGGAGAAGATTAAAAAATAAAATTTAATTGTTAAAAAATGCAAATATTCCCAGAAGTTCCTGCAGGATGGTGAATGGAAACACATTCCAAGGTGCATCCAGGAAATCCCTGAGTTGTGGAAGGATGGAGCTTCTCCAGGTGCTTTTCCTGCTCCTCCACTCCCGTTATCCCTGGAGAAACAAACCCCGACCTCCTCCTATGGCTTTTCCCAACATCTTTTGCTTTTGCAGGAATATTTCCCTGGAGTGGCAACAATTTAAACCAAGGATTGAGGTTGGAAACCTCAAGGAGAGGAGATAAAAAGTGGGATAAAAAAACTGTGGGAATCATCACCACAGGACCTGGACAAGGTTAAAAAATAAAGTTTAATGGTTAAAAAATGCAAATATTCCCAGAAGTTCCTACAGGGTGGTGAATGGAAACACATTCCGAGGTGTATCCAGGAAATCCCTGAGTTGTGGAAGGATGGAGCTTCTCCAGGTGCTTTTCCTGCTCCTCCACTCCCGTTATCCCTGGAGAAACAAACCCCAACCTCCTCCCATGACTTTTCCCAACATCTGCTGCTTTTGCAGGAATATTTCCCTGGAGTGGCAACAATTTAAACCAAGGATTGAGGTTGGAACCTTCAAGGAGAGGAGATAAAAAATGGGATAAAAACCTGTGGGTATGATCAGCACAGAACCTGGAGAAGATTAAAAAATAAAATTTAATGGTTAAAAAATGTAAATATTCCCAGAAGTTCCTGCAGGGTGCTGAATGGAAACACATTCCAAGGTGCATCCAGGAAATCCCTGGGTTGTAGAAGGATGGAGCTTCTCCAGGTGCTTTTCCTGCTCCTCCACTCCCATTATCCATGGAGGAACAAACCCCGACCTCCTCCCATGACTTTTCCCAACATCTGCTGCTTTTGCAGGAATATTTCCCTGGAGTGGCAACAATTTAAACCAAGGACTGAGGTTGGAAACCTCAAGGAGAGGACATAAAAACTGGGATAAAAACCTGTGGGAATCATCACCAAATGACTTGGAGAAGATTAAAAAATAAAATTTAATTGTTAAAAAATGTAAATATTCCCAGAAGTTCCTGCAGGATGGTGAATGGAAACACATTCCAAGGTGCATCCAGGAAATCCCTGGGTTGTGGAAGGATGGAGCTTCTCCAGGTGCTTTTCCTGCTTTTCCACTCCCGTTATCCCTGGAGAAACAAACCCCGACCTCCTCCTATGGCTTTTCCCAACATCTGCTGCTTTTGCAGGAATATTTCCCTGGAGTGGCAACAATTTAAACCAAGGATTGAGGTTGGAAACCTCAAGGACAGGGGATAAAAAGTGGGATAAAAACCTGTGGGTATGATCAGCACAGAACCTGGAGAAGGTTAAAAAATAAAATTTAATGGTTAAAAAATGCAAATATTCCCAGAAGTTCCAGCAGGGTGGCGAATGGAAACACATTCTGAGATGTATCCAGGAAATCCCTGAGTTGTGGAAGGATGGAGCTTCTCCAGGTGCTTTTCCTGCTTTTCCACTCCCGTTATCCCTGGAGAAACAAACCCCGACCTCCTCCCATGACTTTTCCCAACATCTGCTGCTTTTGCAGGAATATTTCCCTGGAGTGGCAACAATTTAAACCAAGGATTGAGGTTGGAAACCCCAAGGAGAGGAGATAAAAAGTGGGATAAAAAAACTGTGGGAATCATCACCACAGGACCTGGAGAAGGTTAAAAAGTAAAATTTAATGGTTAAAAAATGTAAATATTCCCAGAAGTTCCTGCAGGATGGTGAATGGAAACACATTCCAAGGTGCATCCAGGAAATCCCTGGATTGTGGAAGGATGGAGCTTCTCCAGGTGCTTTTCCACTCCCGTTATCCCTGGAGAAACAAACCCCGACCTCCTCCCATGACTTTTCCCAACATCTGCTGCTTTTGCAGGAATATTTCCCTGGAGTGGCAACAATTTAAACCAAGGATTGAGGTTGGAACCTTCAAGGAGAGGAGATAAAAAATGGGATAAAAACCTGTGGGTATGATCAGCACAGAACCTGGAGAAGGTTAAAAAACAAAATTTAATTGTTAAAAAATGTAAATATTCCCAGAAGTTCCTGCAGGGTGGCGAATGGAAACACATTCCAAGGTGCATCCAGGAAATCCCTGGGTTGTGGAAGGATGGAGCTTCTCCAGGTGCTTTTCCTGCTTTTCCACTCCCGTTATCCCTGGAGAAACAAACCCCGACCTCCTCCTATGGCTTTTCCCAACATCTGCTGCTTTTGCAGGAATATTTCCCTGGAGTGGCAACAATTTAAACCAAGGATTGAGGTTGGAACCTTCAAGGAGAGGAGATAAAAAATGGGATAAAAACCTGTGGGTATGATCAGCACAGAACCTGGAGAAGGTTAAAAAATAAAATTTAATGGTTAAAACATTTAAATATTTCCAGAAGTTCCTGCAGGGTGGCGAATGGAAACACATTCCGAGGTGCATCCAGGAAATCCCTGGGTTGTGGAAGGATGGAGCTTCTCCAGGTGCTTCTCCTGCTTTTCCACTCCCATTATCCATGGAGGAACAAACCCCGACCTCCTCCCGTGACTTTTCCCAACATCTTTTGCTTTTTCAGGAATATTTCCCTGGAGTGGCAACAATTTAAGCCAAGGATTGAGGTTGGAAACCTCAAGGAGAGGAGATAAAAAGTGGGATAAAAAACTGTGGGAATCATCACCAAATGACTTGGAGAAGATTAAAAAATAAAATTTAATTGTTAAAAAATGCAAATATTCCCAGAAGTTCCTACAGGGTGCTGAATGGAAACACATTCCAAGGTGCATCCAGGAAATCCCTGGATTGTGGAAGGATGGAGCTTCTCCAGGTGCTTTTCCTGCTCCTCCACTCCCATTATCCATGGAGGAACAAACCCCGACCTCCTCCCATGACTTTTCCCAACATCTGCTGCTTTTGCAGGAATATTTCCCTGGAGTGGCAACAATTTAAACCAAGGACTGAGGTTGGAAACCTCAAGGTAAGGACATAAAAAGTGGGATAAAAAAACTGTGGGAATCATCACCACAGGACCTGGAGAAGGTTAAAAAATAAAATTTAATTGTTAAAAAATGGAACTATTCCCAGAAGTTCCTGCAGGGTGGCGAATGGGAACACATTCCAAGGTGCATCCAGGAAATCCCTGGGTTGTGGAAGGATGGAGCTTCTCCAGGTGCTTTTCCTGCTTTTCCACTCCCGTTATCCCTGGAGAAACAAACCCCGACCTCCTCCTATGGCTTTTCCCAACATCTGCTGCTTTTGCAGGAATATTTCCCTGGAGTGGCAACAATTTAAACCAAGGATTGAGGTTGGAAACCTCAAGGAGAGGAGATAAAAAGTGGGATAAAAACCTGTGGGAATCATCACCACAGGACCTGGAGAAGGTTAAAAAATAAAATTTAATTGTTAAAAAATGGAACTATTCCCAGAAGTTCCTGCAGGGTGGCGAATGGGAACACATTCCAAGGTGCATCCAGGAAATCCCTGGGTTGTGGAAGGATGGAGCTTCTCCAGGTGCTTTTCCTGCTTTTCCACTCCCGTTATCCCCGGAGAAACAAACCCCAACCTCCTCCCATGACTTTTCCCAACATCTTCTGCTTTTGCAGGAATATTTCCCTGGAGTGGCAACAATTTAAACCAAGGACTGAGGTTGGAAACCCCAAGGAGAGGAGATAAAAAGTGGGATAAAAAAACTGTGGGAATCATCACCACAGGACCTGGAGAAGGTTAAAAAATAAAATTTAATGGTTAAAAAATGCAAATATTCCCAGAAGTTCCTGCAGCGTGGCGAATGGAAACACATTCCAAGGTGCATCCAGGAAATCCCTGGGTTGTGGAAGGATGGAGCTTCTCCAGGTGCTTTTCCTGCTTTTCCACTCCCATTATCCATGGAGGAACAAACCCCGACCTCCTCCCGTGACTTTTCCCAACATCTGCTGCTTTTGCAGGAATATTTCCCTGGAGTGGCAACAATTTAAACCAAGGATTGAGGTTGGAAACCCCAAGGAGAGGAGATAAAAAGTGGGATAAAAAAACTGTGGGAATCATCACCACAGGACCTGGAGAAGGTTAAAAAATAAAGTTTAATGGTTAAAAAATGGAACTATTTCCAGAAGTTCCTGCAGGGTGGTGAATGGAAACACATTCTGAGGTGCATCCAGGAAATCCCTGGGTTGTGGAAGGATGGAGCTTCTCCAGGTGCTTCTCCTGCTCCTCCACTCCCGTTATTTTCCCCTCATCCCTCGCTCCCAACATCTGCTGCCTTTGCAGGAAAATTTCCCTGGCACAACTGCAGCTCCCTGGCAGCACCAGAGGCAGCAGGGTTCACTCCCTGCTCCTTGGTTTTCCCTGGAATCTGCAGGATTTTCGGTGCATCCCGGAGGGCTCAGCTCCTTTGCTATCTGAGGGTGAAACATCTCGAAAATGCTGAATTTTGGATGCTCCCCTTGTGTCTCCCCTGGAGCAGGTGAGTGAAAAACGGGGAAAATCTCTGGAAAAATGGGGAGGGGAAAACTCTGTTGTAGTCCCTGCCCTCCAAAGTGAGGACAGGAGATGAGGTTGGGATTCTGGAATTGTGCAAAATTGGAATTGTGCAAAAAAATACTGCAAAGGGGGAAAAATGAGATTTATTCTTTTCTTGTTACTGGGTTTTTACTTCTCGTGAATTTCCAGACTGGTAAATCCGACTTGGAGCAAAAAATATCTGGAAAGGGACAAAAATTTAAAAGAGATCTGGGAGGTTCCTTAAATATTCCTTGGGACACTTGGACTCAGGAGGATTATGCAAATTTAGGGATAATTTGCTTCCTTCCTTGCATTAAATCAAATCCTGCTTTTTAATATTTGCAGGGAGGATAAAATCTGAAGTGGAAGTTTAAATTCTCACCCACAGGAGTGGCTCTGGTTATTTTTAGGGATGACTGGCTGGTTTTGCCATTGGATAAATTAGAATTCCAGGCTGGCAGCAGCTGGGGTCCTGTGCCGTGGCTGGGGTGGGTGGCTGTCACCATGAGGGGACAGTTTTGTGTCCCCCACTTTTATCCTTCTCCACTTATTTTTATTCCAAAAAACAAGCTCAGCCTGATGTTGTTCCATGGCAGAAATTGGGATTTTATCCTTCTGGTTTCCACCTCATTCCTTGTGGAACAGCCACAAATTTCATCCCATGGAAAAGCAAAATCCAAACCCCAGGAAGGACAGGTGACAGCGGCCACCCTTGCTTTGTTCAGGAAATGCAGACAAGAATGCCTAAAAAAATATTTATTTTATTTTATTGCCATTATTCTTTTCCCTTTCCAAGTCTTTTAGTCCTGGCATAGTAATATTATTTAAAAATTATGAATATCCTAACAGGAATTCCTGGCAATTCCAGAGCAGCTGGGGCTGCCCCTGATCCCTGCAATGCCCAAGGAAGGATTGGAGAAATCTGGGATGGTGGCATTGGAATGGGATGGGCTTGAAGGGCCCTTCCCACCCAAACCATTCTGGGATTTGGGACACTCAGAATCCATCCCCAGGGATTTTTATGGAAGTTGGGGATGGCAAAGGGAAGGGAGACCCTTCCTGGAGTGCTGAGGTTCCCAGTGAAGCCCCCAAATCCCAAAATTCCTTCCTAGAGAGGAGTCGGGGTGGGGATGGATCCAATGGCAGGCTGGGAGAGCTGGGGATGTGTGCAGAGCCTGGTTCAAGCATGGCTTAAAGAAAGAGGCCATGAAGGTGAGCAGCTGATGGGAAAGTAAAAGGCAGCTGTGAAGCAGCAGCTCCCAGGCTTGATTTAGTAAATAATCAGGTTCTCAGGCACCTTTTCTATAAACAGCAGGATTCTCAGACAGTCTTCTCATAACAGTCCTTGGCTGCTCTGGGAACAGATATGAAGGTTTTGAGAATTTTTCATATCACTGTGAGAACACTAATTTTGGTTTCAATAAACAACCACGGGTATTGTAAACAAAAGGAGGGGTTCGAGTTTTCTCTGTAACCTGTCGTGAGCTCGGGTTTTGCAATATGCACGAAGTTAATTAACACTGTTATAAAAGATGACTGATTTGATCAATAAATCGGAGTCGATGCTGATCAACAACAAGATGGGTCGTTTACCTTCGCTTTCAACAGGAATGGAGGGAATTCCCTGGAGAGGGAGCCTGGGGTGGAATTTTGGGAAGGGATTCCCAGAGCAGCTGGGGCTGCCCCTGATCCCTGCAGTGCCCAAGGCCAGGCTGGAGCAGCCTGGGATGGTGGCATTGGAATGGGATGGGCTTGAAGGGCCCTTCCCACCCAAACCATTCTGGGATTTGGGACACTCAGAATCCACCCCGAGGGATTTTTATGGAAGTTGGGGATGGCAAAGGGAAGGGAGACCCTTCCTGGAGTGCTGAGGTTCCCAGTGAAGGCCCCAGATCCCAAAATTCCTTCCTAGAGAGGAGTCGGGGTTGGGATGGATCCAATGGCAGGCTGGGAGAGCTGGGAATGGAGGGAATTCCCTGGAGAGGGAGCCTGGGGTGGGATTTTGGGAAGGGATTCCCAGAGCAGCTGGGGCTGCCCCTGATCCCTGCAATGGCCAAGGTTGGGCACTGGGGCTGGAGCAGCCTGGGATGGTGGAAGGGTTGGAACTGGGTGGGCTTTGAGGTCCCTTCCAACTCATTCTGGGATTCTGGAATTCTACACCACCTTTGTTGGGTTTTCCATGGAGCAAAGTGCCAAGTCCAGCAAGGAAAACAACTGGGAACACAATTTAGGACCGGAGCAAAAGTCACTCCAGCGATTTGGGGGCCAAATTTATCAAACAAGAGCCCTTATCTCGAAGTGGGGCTGATAAGAACAATCCTACGAGCTGGAAATCCTCAAAGCTCCACAGGGCTGTGAGACCTCATGGAGCATCTTCACTCCAGCTGCTCTTGGTCCCATCTCCCATCCCAAAATGTCATTTTTGGGTCCTCCCTCAGGGCCTCAGGAAGAACAGTGGGACAGAAACAGGGCTGGGGGCACTCCTGGTGTTTTTCCAGAGGTGCTTTGGGATCAGAAAACGCTGCTGGATCTTTCCAGGTTTTTATCTTATGGATGAGGAGTGGCTGCCAGGACTTTTAGCTCAATATGAAACCAGAATTCCAGCAGATGGGAACCCTTCCCTCTCCAGAGGGGTTGGCATTCCGGGAAGTGCTGAGTGCTCCTCTTTGTTTGCCTTGCCTTGTTCCCATTGATTGCTCCAAAATATTCCTGATGTCTCCAGGAGCTGAGGAGCCTGGCTTGGAAACCTCCCAGCATGGTTTATTTTTGTGCTTTCCATTTGGCCTGACTTTGGTGTTCCCCCTTCTTGGTTTTTTTTTTTTTTTCACAATTAAAGAATTCATTTTGTTCTTCACCCCTGCCCTGGGCCTTTGGTGGAGCCTGTTTGGCCGCAGGTTTTGGGAATAAAATAATGGAATTGTTCAGCTCCAGGTGTCCCATCACACCTGTCCAGAGCCCAGCATGAAAATTCCACATGGCCCGAGCCCACATCCATGGGGAAAAGTCACCAATCCCAACATTGATGGGGAGGGACACCTCCCACTGTCCCAGGCTGCTCCAGCCCCAGTGCCCAACCTTGGGCACTGCAGGGATCAGGGGCAGCCCCAGCTGCTCTGGGAATCCCTTCCCAAAATCCCACCCCAGGCTCCCTCTCCAGGGAATTCCCTCCATTCCCAGCTCTCCCAGCCTGCCATTGGATCCATCCCCACCCCGACTCCTCTCTAGGAAGGAATTTTGGCATCTGGGGCCTTCACTGGCAATCTCAGCACTCCAGGAAGGGTCTCCCTTCCCTTTGCCATCCCCAACTTCCATAAAAATCCCTCGGGATGGATTCTGAGTGTCCCAAATCCCAGAATGGTTTGGGTGGGAAGGGCCCTTCAAGCCCATCCCATTCCAATGCCACCATCCCAGGCTGCTCCAGCCTGGCCTTGGGCACTGCAGGGATCAGGGGCAGCCCCAGCTGCTCTGGCAGTGCCAGCCCAGGCAGGAATTCCTCATTGCCAAGATGCCACCCATGGCTGCCCTCTGGCAGTGGGAGCCATTCCCTGGGTGCTGTCCCTGCAGGCCTTGTCCCCAGTCCCTCTGCAGCTCTGCTGGAGCCCCTGCAGGCCCTGCAATGTGCTGGGAGCTCTCCCTGGATCCCTCCCTGCTCCAGGGGAACATTCCCAGCTCTCCCAGCCTGGCTCCAGCCCTGCAGCAGCTCCATGGATTCCTCTGGATTTGCTCCAGGGTGTCCCCAAGTGCCACATCTCCACCTCTTCCCAACCCCTGCAGGGTTAAACCCCTCTGGGCCTGGGTTAAACCCACAACTCCTCATCCTGCGGCGTTTTTGGGAGCCCCAATCCTGTCAGGAATTGTGCTGGAGCTGCACAAAGAGCTCCTGATTGCCCCACTCCGGGGTTTGGCAGTGGATCCAGCTGCTGAATGCGGCTCCGATTGCAATTAGGCCCATTCAGCTCCCTAACGAGGCATTCAGGGCTCCGGGAGCTCTGCAGGCTTTAATTAGGCTCAGTTGTTAGGCCTGAGTTTATGGAGTGCTCTTCTAAAGCCTGGGATCAGCACCAGTCCCTAAAACTGGGGTCATCCTGGAGAGTTTGGAGGCAAAAATTATCTGAAAGGGAGGAAAAATTGTGGATATTTCTGGGCAGGAATCGGTTAATTCCTGGGATTTTCTGCTGGAGTGAGGGAACATCGGCTCAAGTGATTTCCCTGCAGGGAAGAGCAAAATTCCACCTCTCCCAGCCTCCAAAGCCGCGGATGTTTGAACACCTGGGAGCTGATGGGTGATTTAAATCCCTTTTAGCAGCTCTTTGAGGCTCTCGTTTATTAACGGGGCCCTGCAGATCCTGTGGCCTCACCTGGAGCCAGGTGGGGCTGGGATTCCCTGGAATTTTTTCTCCATTTTCTCAAGCCGATGTGTTCCTGCTCACCCTGGAGGCTCCAGGTTCTCCCTTTTCCTCTGTCCTTGACCTTTTTGGCCCGTTTAGCTCCTGGCCAGGGGATTTTGGGGATGGATGGGACCCACCAGGGTGAGATGTGCTCCTCAGCAGCCCTGCAATCCCCAGCACCCCGGGCACGGAAATCCTCCATGCAGGTCCCTGCTCCAGACAGGAAAACTGATGGGATTTTGGGATGTGGGGGCTCTAATTCTTCTAATTCTCTGTTTTATTTTTCCTGAGCTGAAACCTCCTCTGTTTGTGTGGTGGGAGCTCCAGGGGTGGCTGGGTTGGGGTTTTCCCAATGGCTGGAAGCTGCCTTGGGATGCAGCTCCGGATTTGGCTGCAGGAGGTGAGGAGAGAATTCAGATTTATTCCCTTGATCATGCTTGGAGCTGGGGTTCAGAATTCAGATTTATTCCCTTGATCGTGTTTGGAGCTGGGGTTCAGAATTCAGATTTATTCCCTTGATCATGCTTGGAGCTGGGGTTCAGAATTCAGATTTATTCCCTTGATCGTGTTTGGAGCTGGGTGTGAAAACTCAGATTTATTTCTGGGATCCTGTTTGGTCCACAAGAGTTGGATTTCCAATGAATTCCTGTGATCCTGTTTGGAGCTGAGAGGAGAATTCAGATTTATTCCTGGGATTCTGCTTGGTCCCAGGAAAGTGAGAATTCCAATGAATTCCTGTGATCCTGTTTGGAGCTGAGGGGAGAATTCCAATTTATTCCCTTGATCCTGTTTGGAGTTGAGAACTCAGATTTGTTCCTGGGGTCCTGTTTGGTCCCAGGACTGTGAGAATTCAGATTTATTCCTGGGATCCTGTTTGGTCCCAGGACAGTGAGAATTCCAATTTATTCCTGGGATCCTGTTTGGAGCCAGGGCTGAGAATTCAGATTTATTCCCTTGATCCTGTTTGGAATAGAGGGGAAAATTCAGATTTATTCCTGGGATCCTGTTTGGTCCCAGGACAGTGAGAATTCAGATTTATTCCTGGGATCCTGTTTGGAGCTGTGGTTCAGAATTCAGATTTATTCCCTTGATCCTGTTTGGAGCTGTGGTTCAGAATTCAGATTTATTCATGGGATCCTGTTTGAAATTGGGGTTGAGAATTCCAATTTATTCCTGGGATCCTGTTTGGAGCTGGGGCTGAGAATTCAGATTTATTCCCTTGATCCTGTTTGGAGCTGTGGTTCAGAATTCAGATTTATTCATGGGATCCTGTTTGAAATTGGGGTTGAGAATTCAGATTTATTCCTGGGATCTTGTTTGGAGCTGAGGGAAAATTTCAGATTTATTCCCTTGATCCTGCTTGGAGCTGTGGTTCAGAATTCAGATTTATTCCTGGGATCCTGTTTGGTCCCAGGAGAGTGAGAATTCCAATTTACACCTGGATCCTGTTTGGAGCTAAGTGAAAAATTCAGATTTATTTCCTTAATCCTGTTTGGAGCTGAGGGGAGAATTCCAATTAATTCCTGGGATCCTGCTTGGAGTTGTGGTTCAGAATTCCGATTAATTCCTGTGATCCTGTTCGGAGCTGCTCTCCCTCCCCAGGAATTCCCACGGATGTGTCCCACTCCTTCCCTGCCCACCTGACCCGGAGCTTTGGGGTCTCTGCCCTGTCCCCACCCCACGGAGCCCGGTGTGGTGCTCGGGCCCTTTTTGGGGTCATTTCCCAACATTTGACCCTTCACTCCCCTCCCGGCCTCCAGTTCTCCATGCAGGACACAATTCTGCGGAAATGTGGGGAGAGGAGATAAATCAGGATTTCATTTCTGCTGCCCCCACTCGCGCCCCCAGCAATGTCAGACTCCCACATTTTACCATAAATCACATTTTCCCCCCCAATCCTGCTGTTTTCCCCCCTCTCCAGGTGCTGATACCTGGAGTTTTCATCTCCCCTGGGAACAAATTCCCCCCTTTCCCTGCGCCGGCCCCTTCCCTCGCAAACATCCCAGTTATTTTATCATCGTTCTATGCCCACGAGGTAAAAATATTTTAATTTTTTTTTTTTCTTCCCCTTTTCCCCTCCTTTTCTCCCCGCTTTTCCATTCCCGCATTCCTGCCGGGAGCGTGCGGGGTGGCATCCCCTGCCTGCCCCGTTCTCCCCGTCCGTCCGTCCGTCCGTCTGTCCGTCCGTCCAGGGGAGGAAGGGCAGCTGGAAGGGGGGGCCCGCCTGGAGCAGCCCCTCCTCCCGCCTCAGAATTCCTGATTTTCTGCTTTTCCCCAGCCCCGGGAAGTTTTCTCCGCCTCGGATTTCCCGGTGCGGGGGGACCCCGGGGACGCTCCTGGGAACGGGGGAGAAGCCGGGTGAGCAGCGCGGTCCGTCCGTCTGTCTGTCTGTGTCTGTTTGTCCGTCCAGGGTTTTGGGTTTATTTTTTGGGGTTTTTTTTTTGTTTGTTTGTTTTTTTGCCACTCTTTGGTCTCAGGTTGCAGTTAAAGAACCGCGGAAGGGAAAGGGGCTGGGGGAGGAGGAAGAGGAGGAAGAGGAAGCAGCAGCTCCCAAGGGGGAGGATGAGGAGGGAGAGGAGGATGAGGAGCAGCAGCAGCTCCGAATGAGGAAACTGAGGAGGGAGAGGAGGATGAGGAGGGAGCAGCTCCCGATGGGAAGGAAGAGGAGGATGAGGAGGGAGCAGCTCCTGAGGAAGAAGAGGATGAGGAGGCAACGGCTTCTGATGGGGGAAGATGAAGAGGATGAGGAAGGGAGCAGCTTCCGATGAGGAGGAAGAGGAGGCAGCAACTCCTGAGGAAGCGGAGGATGAGGAGGAAGCAGCTTCTGATGAGGAGGAAGAGGAGGATAGGGAGGAAGAGGAGGATGAGGAGTCAACATCTTCTATGGGAAGAGGAGGATGAGGAAGGGAGCAGCTTCTGATGGGAAGGATGAGGAGGCAGCAGCTCCTGAGGAAGAGGAGGATGAGGAGACAAGCTTCTGATGGGGAAGATGAAGAGGATGAGGAGGCTGCAGCTCCCAGGGGAGAGGATGAAGAGGATGAGGAGAATGAGGAGCAGCAGCTTCCAAAGGGATGAGGAAGATAAGGAGGCAGCAATTCCAGATGAGGAGAATGAGGAAGAGGATGATGAGGAGGCAGCAGCTCTGGATGAGGAAACTGAGGAGGGAGAGGAGGATGAGGAGGCAGCATCTCCTGATGGGGGAGGAAGAGGAGGATGAGGAGGGAGCAGCTTCCAATGGGGAGGAAGAGGAGGATGAGGAGTCAACATCTTCTATGGGAAGAGGAGGATGAGGAGGCAGCAGCTCCAGATGAGGATAGGGAGGATGAGCAGGCAGCAGCTTCCAAAGGGATGAGGATGAAGAGGATGAGTAGGCAGCACCTCCTGATGGGGAGGAAGAGGAGGATGAGGAGTCAACAGCTTCTAATGGGAAGAGGAGGATGAGGACGAAAGCTTCTGATGGGGAATATGAAGAGGATGAGGAGGCAGCAGCTCCCAGGGGGGAGGATGAAGAGGATGAGGAGAACGAGGAGGCAGCAACTTCCAAAGGGATGAAGAAGATAAGGAGGCAGCAATTCCGGATGAGGAGGATGAGGAGGCAGCAGCTCCTGGTGGGGAAGATGAGGATGAGGAGGCAGCATGAAGAGGAGTTCCAGATGAAGAAAATTAGGAGGAAGAGGAGGATGAGGAGCAGCAGCTTCCAAAGGCGAGGATGAGGAGAGTGAGGAGGCAGCAGCTCCCTGATAAGGAGGAAGAGGAGGATGAGAAGGAAGCAGCTGTGGGTGAGGAAGCACCACATGGGGAGACGGGGGAGGAAGAAGAGGTTGAGGAGCAGCAGCTCCCAATGGGGAGGATGAAGATGATGAGGAGGATGAAGATGATGAGGAGGCAGCAGCCACTGGTGAGGAGGATGAGGAAGCAGAAGCAGCCTCAGCTTCCACTGTCGGCATTGCCAGAGTTCCCAGTTTTGGGGTTTATTTTGGGGTTGTTTGAGGTGGTTTTGGGAAGAATCCAATTCCTGCTGCTCCTTTGATGCGTCCAGGGGGTCTGAGCGTGGAGTGGGCAGAATCTGATCCCAGGAAAGTTCCCACCAGTGGGATGAGGAGATGGATTTTCCTTCTGCTCTCCCTTGTTCTGTGTGAAGCAAGTCCTGCATCAAAGCTGGGGCAACAACGGAGCAAATCCCCTGGGAATGGGGCTATAAGGGTTATAATTCCAAAAAAATTGATATTTTGGGAGAAGCAGCAGGAAGGGCTGGCCTGGGGCCATTCCTGGCTGGGGAAACTCCCAAATTCCAGGCTGGAATTCTCCTTTCCTGCTGCAGGTTTGATGGTGGCAATGGATTCAGAATCCACACCCAGCCGTGGATTTGCTCCTTTCCCAATCCAGCTTTTTCTTCTCCGGGAGCACCAGTGGTGGTGGGGACTGAGATCCACTCACCATTCCCTGTGGATTCTGGAATGATGTTCCACAAATTTCATTTTAATTCACAATTTTTAATTTTTTTTTTTTTTTTTTTTTTGCTGCTCTCCATCGTGGCCCCAAAATAACGGGAATTCTGCTGCAATCAGGAATTGCAGGGAAATGGTTTTCATTCCAGGGAGAGGAGGGGATCAACCACCAGGAGAAGATTCCTGGAATGTCTCAGAAGGCTTTGAGGCTCTTTGTGGTTTGGGGTGGGATTTGCAGGAATTGCTCCCTGTGGTCACTGCACCAGGAATGGGACAGGGAATGTTGGGGGTTCCCAATTTTCCTGCAGCTCCAAGGATTCTCGGGAAGGGCTGGAGGTTCTGTTTGGAGGGTTGGCACAGGGATATGGGGACACGTCCTGGCTCTTTTGAGTGGCATTTAGTCCTTTTTGGGTGTCACTGGAATTTTGGGATCACTGGGGTTTTGGTCCTTGTTAAGTGTCACTGGAATTTTGGGATCACTGGATTCCTGGATTTTTGATCATCGTTTGGTCCTTTTTAGGTGTCGTGTCACTGGATGTTTGGGATCCCTGGATTTTTGGGCGTCACTTGGTCCTTTTTGGGTGTTACTGGAATTTTGGGATCACTGGAATTTTGGGTGTTATTTGGTCCTTTTTGGGATCACTGGAATTTTGGGTGTCATTTGGTCCTTTTTGGGTGTCACTGGATGTTTGGGATCCCTGGATTTTTGGGTGTCACTTGGTCCTGTTTGGGTGTTACTGGAATTTTGAGATCACTGGAATTTTGGGTGTTATTTGGTCCTTTTTGGGTGTCACTGGATGTTTGGGATCCCTGGATTTTTGGGTGTCACTTGGTCCTTTTTGGGTGTTACTGGAATTTTGGGATCACTGGAATTTTGGGTGTTATTTGGTTCTTTTTGGGATCACTGGAATTTTGGGTGTCATTTGGTCCTTTTTGGGTGTCACTGGATTTTTGGGATCACTGGATTTTTGGGTGTCATTTGGTCCTTTCTGGGTGCCATTTGGTCATTATTGGGATCGCTGGATTTTTGGGTGTCATTCAGTCCTTTTTGGGTGTCACTGGATTTTTGGGATCACTGGATTTTTAGGATCACTGGGTGTTTGGGTGTCATTTGGTCCTTTTTGGGGATCACTGGAATTTTAGGGTCGCTAGGTTTTTGGGCATTATTTGGTCTTTTTTGGCTGTCACTTGATTTTTTAGTGTTGCTTGAAAATTTTTGGGATCACTGGATTTTTGGGTGTCATCTGGTCCTTTTGGGGATCACTGGAATTTTGGGATCACTGCGGGTTTGGGTGTCATTTGCTCCTTTCTGGGTGTCAATGGAATTTTGGGGTCACTGGATTTTTAGGTGTCATTTGGTCAATTTTGAGATCATTGGATTTTTGGGTGTCATTTAGTCCTTTTTGCGTGTTACTGGATTTTTGGGATCACTGGAATTTTAGGATCACTGGGGATTTGGTTGTCATTTGGTCCTTTTTGGGTATCATTTGGTCATTTTGGGGATCACTGGAATTTTAGGATCACTGGATTTTTGGGTGTCATTTGGTCCTTTTTGGGTGTCACTAGAATTTTGGGATCACTGGATTTTTGGGTGTCACTTGGTCCTTTTTGGGATTTTTTGGTATCATTTTATTCTTTCTGGGTGTCACTGGAATTACGGGGTTTTGGGCATCATTTACTCCTTTTTGGGTGTCATTTGGTCCTTTTTGGGATCACTGGATTTTTGGGTGTCATTTGCTTCTTTTTGGATGTTACTGGATTTTTGAAATCACTGGATTTTTAGGATCATTGGGGGTTTGGAAGTCATTTGATCCTTTTTGGGTGTCGTTTGGTCCTTTCTGGATGTCATTTGGTCATTTTGGGGGTCACTGGGGGTTTGGGTGTTATTTGGTCATGTTGAGGATCACTGGAATTTTGGATGTAATTTAGTCCTTTTTGGATGTCATTTGGTCATTTTTTGGGATGCCTGGATTTTTGGGTGTCATTCAGTCCTTTTTGCGTGTTACTGGATTTTTGGGATCACTGGATTTTTGTCCTTTTTGGGATCACTGTAATTTTGGGTTTACTGGTATTTTGGGTGTCATTCGGTCCTTTTTGGGTGTCATTTGGTCATTTTGGGGATCACTGGATTTTTGGGTGTCATTTGGTTCTTTTTGGGTGTCACTGGATTTTTGGGTGTCATTCAGTCCTTTTTGCGTGTTACTGGATTTTTGGGATCACTGGATTTTTGTCCTTTTTGGGATCACTGTAATTTTGGGTTTACTGGTATTTTGGGTGTCATTCAGTCCTTTTTGGGTGTCATTTGGTCATTTTGGGGATCACTGGATTTTTGGGTGTCATTTGGTTCTTTTTGGGTGTCACTGGATTTTTGGGTGTCATTCAGTCCTTTTTGCGTGTTACTGGATTTTTGGGATCACTGGATTTTTGTCCTTTTTGGGATCACTGTAATTTTGGGGTTTACTGGTATTTTGGGTGTCATTCGGTCCTTTTTGGGTGTCATTTGGTCATTTTGGGGATCACTGGATTTTTGGGTGTCATTTGGTTCTTTTTGGGTGTCACTGGATTTTTGGGTGTCATTTGGTCCTTTTTGAGATCACTGGATTTTTAGGATCATTGAGGTTTTGGGTGTCATTTTATTCTTTTTGGGTGTCGCTGGATTTTTTGGTGTCACTTGATACTTTTTGGGTTCACTGGATTTTTGGGTGTCATTTGGTCCTTTTGGGGATCACTCAGTTTTCCCAAGCATGGCTTTTCTGGGAGTGGGAAAACCCAGGGGAGTAGGGGAGGGATGGATGGATGGATGGATGGATGGATGGATGGATGGATGGATGGATGGATGGATGGATGGATGGATGGAGTGTGACTCTTTGGGATTTGGGATCTGCAGGTGGTGCCGAAGCTCTGGGATGTTCTCCCCTCAGGCCTCACCTTCCCGTGTAATGAATAATGAAATTATTGGGAAAAGTCAGAGATTTGGGTTCAGATCCTTGGCTCCAGCTCAGGGCCTGGGGAATCTGTTCCTAACTGGGCAGGGGGTGCCTCTGGATCAGCCTCTCCCATTCCCTGCCCAGAAATCAGGGAATCACGCAGGGGTTTGTGTTGGAAGGGACTCTAAAGCCCATCCAATGCCTACCTGGCCATGGGGCGTTGGGTCAGGAGATGGGAATTGGGAATTCCATCCCCAAACTCTCCTTGCTGCCTCCTTCCATGTCTTTATTCCAGCAAGATTGAATCTGGAGCCAGGGAAACAGCAGCACATTCCTGCTGGGAGGATTTCCCCTGCCCCAAACCCAGGAGGCTCCCAGGGTGTGGGAACCCAGGGAATTCCTCTGGCTGCCCTGGAGGGCTCGGAGACCTTGGCACCGAGCCCAAGACCCCCCTGTGACTTTGATTGAGCCCTTGGGAAAAACAATTATCAACCTTATATGAAGAATTACAAGCCGTGAAAGTTTAAGTAGAATGATAGTGAATTTATAACAGGATGAAAAATGGATTTTTTGGGGTTTTTAGAATGGGGGTTCAGGAGGCAAGATGGAGGGATCTGGGCATGTCCAGCCTTTCTCCTTCTTCTTCTTGGCCTCCATCTTCTGGGTGATGTTGGCACTTTTGGATTGGTTTAGAGTAGAAGCTCACTGTCTGACATAGGTCGTAGCCATTGGAAAATCATTGTAAATATTGTACAGGTAATTTTTAGTATAAAAAGATAACACCACCCTGGGGCAGGCAGAATGCCTGGAACTGTCCTGCTGAGCAAACCTTGGCAAGGCAGGAGAAAAAATTTTATAGATAAGGAACAATAAACAACCTTGAGAATGAGAACTGAAGAGCTCTGACTCCTTCTTTGAGTGCCAGACTGGGAAAAGAGGCTTCCTGACACATCTGGGGTCACTGTGAGCAGCAGAGACCCCGAGACCAGGGGATTTAGAACCTTTGGGATCTTTGTTTCCTTTGTCCCATCTCCTGTTCCCCTCAGGAGCACTTGGAAGTGTGAATTAACTGGAAAATTCCAGCTGGAGGAACCAGAGCGGCACAGCCCTGGCTGCCAGCCAGGCACTCAATCTCCTCATCCATCACTTTCCAACCCTTTTTTAACCCCCACCTCCTTCAAACCCAACGATTTTCCCACAAATCCCCACCTCTCCTTGGCCATGGATCCTGCTTCCCTGGAGATATTCCCTTTTTGAGAATGTGTAATCCCATTCCACCTTTTTTAAGGGAAAACAGATGAACAAACGTCACCCCCCGTATGTCCCACACGGCAGCAGGATGACAAAACTGCAGATATCCCATTCTTTATTCCATGAATCCACCTGATGAGTGGTGATTCCCAACAAAATTCCCATTTGGAGTCACCCACCCCAAACCTTCCCTCCTCTCCTGGGATTTCTTGCAGGAATTGGAGCTCAGGGCACCAAACCCCTCCCTTGCTGTTTGCAGCAGCTGCACAGGCAAATCCAACATTTTTTTCCCTCAAATTCTTCTTGGAGAGGGAGGAAGGTTCTGCCTGGAGATGGTCTTCCCAAGAAACCCTAGCTGGAATTTTCTGCTTGGAAAAGCCTCTAAAATTGGCTTATAAAGGTGTTTTCAATGTGAAAATCTGATTTGTGGGGAGTCACTATGGAGCAGGATGGAGGAGAGGAGGGTGTGGATGTCATTCCCAGGCTCACTAGGTGTTTTCCTGCTTTTCCCCTGGATGCTTCCAAGCGGAAATTCTCCATCCCAAACTCCTGGGACATTCATTGTCACAGGAATCTTAGAGGGACTCCTTATTCTCATTAATCCCTGGTGTTAATTGGAAATTATTGAAATCCCTGGAAAAGAGTGAAGCTGGATGAAGCCATTGAGTTGTTTTTTTTTCTCCCTGAATCCATAATTTCCACCTTGGAAGTTGTCCACGCTTCCCTGGGAACAGGTGAGGTTCACAGCAGGAGAAGAACTTTTGATTGCCCATTAAAAAAGAATAAAATTCCTTTTGGCAGCACCATTTCTGCTCCACAGGGAGAATTCCCTGTTTTCCAGAGGGGGAATTCTGCAGCAGCTCTGGGGAGTCATTAAACTACCAGCAATCACCAAAATTCCAAACTCCTGTGGCATGGTGGGCTGCATCCTCAAGGAAGTCCATCCTGGATTTAGGAGCCTGGAGATCAGGGTTGGATGCAGCTGATTCCTGATTTTCCTGGCCTTTTCTCAGGGATTAATTGAAATGCGAAGTTTTCCCTGCTTTTATCCCACCACCAATATTCCATTTGGGCTTTATTGCCTCAGGTGGATGTTGGGAAAGGAGGAGCAAAGCTGAACTCTCAGCATTAGCAAAGAAATGAAGGAATTCAAGGATTTATGGATTTCAATCCCAGTTTTCCAAGCCAGGAGGAGCCTTTTCAGCAGGAGAAAAGCTTTTCCTGGCACTGAGGGTGGGTGGGAGTGTCACCCTCAGGTGGGCCCAGCTCCAACCTGTTTCCCTCTGCAGGTGAGGGGCTCTCCAGGCTCTGTGCTGGCTTCCAAGGATTCCCAGGAGCTGCTTCCCAAGGGAAATGTTGTGTGCCCAGATCCAGATCCTCGTCCTGGCCCTGGCCACGGGGCCATTCCGAGCTGGGGCTGCTCATGAAGGTGAGTGACAAGTGACACCTGGGTCACCACCGGGACATTTTGGGGAGGAAAATCCCTTTTCCAAGCAGATTTTCCTGAAACCACGCATGGATCTGTCAGGGTGGAGCTGTGGGGCCTTTAATTCCTGCTCAGGACCCTCTTAGGTTGGGATGGTGTGGATAACAGAGCACCTCCAAAGGAATTCAGGATTTGTAGGGACAAATCCTCTCCTTGTGCTGGCAGGAATTTCCTCCTGGAATTCATGCCCCAAGCAGAGATGAGACACAAGGGCAGGAGGGCCCTGCTGAGAAGATCCTCAGGGGAATTCAGGGCCTGAATTCCTGCTCTGGGATTGAATTCAGGCCTGGATCTGGGATTGAATTCAGGCTTGAATTCCTGCTCTGGGATTGAATTCAGATCTGGATCTGGGATTGAATTCCTGCTCTGGGATTGAATTCAGGGTCTGAATTCCTGCTCTGGGATTGAATTCAGGCCTGAATCTGGGATTGAATTCAGGGCCTGAATTCCTGCTCTGGGATTGAATTCAGGCCTGGAACTGGGATTGAATTCAGGCCTGAATTCCTGCTCTGGGATTGAATTCAGGCCTGGATCTGGGATTGAATTCAGGGTCTGAATTCCTGCTCTGGCATTGAATTCAGGCCTGGATCTGGGATTGAATTCCGGGTCTGAATTCCTGCTCTGGGATTGAATTCAGATCTGGATCTGGGATTGAATTCCTGCTCTGGGATTGAATTCAGGCCTGGAACTGGGATTGAATTCAGGGCCTGAATTCCTGCTCTGGGATTTAATTCAGGCCTGGATCTGGGATTGAATTCCAGGTCTGAATTCCTGCTCTGGGATTGTATTCAGGGTCTGAATTCCTGCTCTGGGATTGAATTCAGGCCTGGATCTGGGATTGAATTCCGGGTCTGAATTCCTGCTCTGGGATTGAATTCCGGGTCTGAATTCCTGCTCTGGGGATTCATGGAGAAATCAGGGCTGTGCCCATTGTCCTGCCTCTGCTCCAGAGGAAAGTGGGGAGAAAGGGAAAACAAATCCCCTCTGAATTCCAAGACCTGGTTCCAGCCACCACACAGGAAATGGGAGAGGAAAATCCTCAAGGAAGCCTTGAATCCTTCTCCTGCTTTTTAGGGAGTGGGGATGGCACAAGGATTCACCTCCCCAGCTCCATGCAGGCTCACAAAGAGCTTTGGGGGATGAGGGGCTGGATCCAAAAAGCAGGAGGAAAAGGAATTCCAGGGAAGAGCCTCATGGATGTATTTTTTGGTCTCAGGTGGGGAAGACCCTTGGGAGCATCCCCCAGATTGAATACAGAGCTCCCAGGACTGTCCCAGGCTGGGTGGGATCCTCCTTTTTCTAACAACCCCCAGGTTCGGAGGTGCAGATCCATCTAAACCCGTTAAATTCAACAAGGAGTTAATGAAATCTTCAGCATCAGCTCGGAAATTAGCTTAATTAAGCTGCTGTCCATCAATTAACCAAGAAACTCAACTCTGGTGCTGTTTAATTCCGGGCTGGGAGTGGGGCAATAAATCAAAGTTTGGAAATGTCTCTGGCATCATCCATGATGGATGGAACAGGATGTTCATGGAAAATTCCAACTCCCATCCTATCCCCCTGTGATTGATAGAGCTGTCCAGGGTGGGATTTCCTCCAGAAGGTACCAATCCAAATATCATTAATATCCCACATTTCCCATGACCACTCTGGGTGCCTGATCCAAGCAGGAATTCTGAGGTTTTGGGAAATTTTTGCCCAAAAAAAAAAAAAAAGGAAAGCCCCCAGAATGAGCTGGGATTGTCACATTTATAGGGGAAAGGGCAAAACCACCATTTTTGGAAAATCTCACCCTTTGGAATCCCATATTTGTTGTTTTCCTCCTCATTATCCCCGGATGCAAATGAGGGCGGGGCTCGGAAGACTCTCAAAAATCAGGATGGATGGAGGAAGCTCTGCCTTGGACAGGGACCTTCCACTATCCCAGGTTCTTCCTGGCCTTGGAGACTTCCCAGGATGGGGAGTCTCTGGATGAGAAACTTCTCCTGGGTCAGAACATCCAAATGAAGAATTAGGAGGAAATTGAGGGGAACACAACGCTCTGGGAAACACCTAAACGTGGTCTCTCCATCTCCTTCCCTTTGGTGTCCTGGGAATTCAGGTGGCTCTGGGATTGTCCCTCACTCCCTGTCCCTCTTGTCCCCCAGCCTGCAGGACAGCAGAGGTGGCTGAGGTCCTGTTCCTGGTGGGGCACTCGGAGGGAAGCACAGGGAAGGAGAGCTCCCGGCTGCTCCAGGATTTCATCGGGAGCGTGGCCAGATCCTTCGAGACGGGAGCAGGAGGGGTCCAGCTGGGCCTGGCTCTGTCTGGGGAGACACCAAGGTGGGTCTGAGCCTCCTCCTCCAGCCTCTCCTGGGGTCCAGCTCATGGATGGAGCTTCTGCAGCTCTGGGGAACCTCTGAGCAAGAGATGAACCCTCAGCAGAGTCACCCAGAGGTGCTTGGACACAGGGAATTCTTTCAGGGCAGGAAGGAAGGGTTTAACATTCAAATTCCGAGTTCAGGAAGGGTGGGTTTAACACTCAAATTCCCAGTTCAGGGCAGGAAGGATGGGTTTAACCTTCAAATTCCCAGTTCAGGGCAGGAAGGACGGGTTTAACCTTCAAATTCCCAGTTCAGGGCAAGAAGGATGGGTTTAACACCCAAATTCCCAGTTCAGGTCAGGAAGGATGAGTTTAACACTGAAATTCCCAGTTCAGGATAGGAAGGATGGGTTTAACACTCAAATTCCCAGTTCAGGTCAGGAAGGATGGGTTTAACACTCAAATTCCCAGTTCAGGTCAGGAAGGATGGGTTTAACACTCAAATTCCCAGTTCAGGTCAGGAAGGATGGGTTTAACACTCAAATTCCCAGTTCAGGTCAGGAAGGATGGGTTTAACGCTCAAATTCCAAGTTCAGGGCAGGAAGGATGGGTTTAACACTCAAACTCCAAGTTCAGGGCAGGAAGGATGAGTTTAACACTCAAATTCCCAGTTCAGGATAGGAAGGGTGGGTTTAACACTCAAATTCCTGGTTCAGGTCAGGAAGGATGAGTTTAACACTCAAATTCCAATTTGAGGGCAGGAAGGATGATTTTAACACTCAAATTCCAAGTTCAGGGCAGGAAGGATGGGTTTAACACTCAAATTCCAATTTGAGGGCAGGAAGGATGATTTTAACACTCAAATTCCAAGTTCAGGGCAGGAGGGATGGGTTTAACACTCAAATTCCAATTTGAGGGCAGGAAGGATGGGTTTCACACTCAGATTCCAAGTTCAGGGCAGGAGGGATGGGTTTAACACTCAAATTGCAAGTTTCAGGTCCTGGGTTGAGGTACCAGGGTCTGGGGCTTGTTCCTTGCACTCCCCTGACCACTGTGAGGAGAATTTTCTGGGATGAGTTGAATCCATGGAATGGTTTGGGTGGGAAGGGACCTTAAAGACCATTTCATCCCAGTTCTCATGGGCAGGGACACCTTCCCGTATCCCAGGGTGCTCCAAGCCCTGTCCAGCCTGGCCTTGGACACTTCCAGGGATCCAGGGGCAGCCTCAGCTTCTCTGGGCAACTGGAAAAAAACTAAATGTCAACTTTATTGCTGGTTATGGCCACTTTCAGTGCACCTGTTGCTCTTTATTCCCCCCTCTCCCATTCCCAGGATGAGTGTGGAGCTCACGGATTACGTGACCATCAGAGAAAGGCTGGATGCAGCTCAGGATCTCTCCTCCAAAGGCAGCGGCCTCCACACAGGCTCAGCCCTGGCTTTTGCAGCTCAGGCCTTGGCCCACCAGGACACCCTGAGACAGACGGCAGCAAAGGTGGGTGAGCTCCTGGGGTGTTGTCCAAGGAGCAGATGGGTCATCCCAGAATCCTGGAATGGTTTGGGTCGGAAGGGAACTCAAAGTCCATCCAGTGTCACTCCTCTACCATGGGCAGGGACACGTTCCACCATCCCAGGCTGCTCCAAACCCCATCCAACCTGACCTTGGACATTGCAGGGATGCAGGGGCAGCCACAGCTGCTTGGGCAATTCCAGCCCAGCCAGGAGTTCCTCATTCCCAAGATCCCACCCATTCCTGCCCTCTGGCAGTGGGAAGCCATTTCCACTTTGTCCCATCACTCCATGACCTTGCAAGTTGTCCCCCTCCACAGGGAAGAATTCTTTCCTAGTATCCAATCCAAACCTAATCCTCCTTTGAGAGCTGATCATGAGGATTTGTAGGGGTGAATCCTCTCCCAGTGCTGGCAGGAATTTCCTCCTGGAGCTCCTGCCTCAAGCAGAGATGAGACACAAGGGCAGGAGGGCCCTGCAGAGAAAATCCTCAGGGGAGCAGCTCCTGGCAATGATTCCATGGGAGCTTCCTCAAGGTGAGGGGTTTTTGAAGGATTTCATTCCAAGAGAGGGATTTCAGGGATGCAAAACCCCACAGCTCCCTTTGTGACCTCCTGATGTCGAGCCCATTTCTTCCCTGGCTGTTATCCCAACCCTTGCAGGTGGTGGTTCTGATCACAGATGGGAAATCCAGCGATTCCGTGGAAGAGGGAGCCCGGATCCTGCAGGATGGAGGGGTGACAGTGTTTGCTGTGGGTACGTGTGGCCACCAAATCCTCTGTGTGACCAACCCTGGTTCTTCTCCTGTGTGACCAACCCTCGTTCTTCTCCTGTGTGACCAACCCTGGTTCTTCTCCCCAAGGAATATTCCTGATTCTCAACACTTTTTTCCTAAAAACTGCTCCCATCCCTAAGCTCAGCCTTTCCTGCAAGTCCAGGAAAATTGTTGTGTTCTTGGATATTTTTGTTGTTGTCAAAAACTGGTTTATTCAGTGAGAATCTGAGGTTTTATATCTGTCAAAGCCACTTGGTAATTCAGAAGGGGTTTGGTAAATGGTTCCACGAAAGTCAAAATGTTTTGATGTGACATTTAGGGGAAAAAAAGCAATTGAAAATGTTTTTGCTTCTGAAGTTCTCTCTTAATGGGACTCAGAGATTGACTCAAAAATGTTCCTCAGAATAATTCCTTGAGCAACAAAACGTTCCACTGCTCCCCCCATACCCAAGAGTGAAATTCCACCAGCCAAATCCTTCTCTTCCCCAAATATTTCAGGGAATGACAGGAAGGGGGGTGAGATTTGAATACAAAGAGCAACCAGGTCGATTTGAACCAACGTGAGGTGAAATTGGGGAAGGATTGGTTTGTTGGGTGGGTTGTTCCCCCTTTTTTTGGTTCAACCACAGGAACGCCCTGGAATTTTCAAACAGCCTCCCAAAATCCCGTTGTCTGCTCAGCACAGGAATGTCTCTGTACCCAATGGGAAGGACAAGGCCAGATCCTGCCCTGTTCCTTTTTTTTCCCACCTCTCAGCCCATTACCAGCACTGACACCATCTCTATGACACCTCTGGAGACATCCTGACCTCTTTGCCCTGGTGGAAGAGGCTTCCCCTGCTTCCCCCATCCAGCTTGAGGCTCCATTCCTTGTTCCCTCCTTTTCCTTGGCAGCACAACCCAAAATTGGCATCAAACTCAAAGCCCAGCACGTTGCTCCCCCTTCCCAAAGCCTGCCCTGCCCCACGGATGGTGTTTGATGTCCTCTTTCCCTCCCTAGGGATCAAGGACGCTGACAAGAACGAGTTGGGCAGGATTGCTTCAGATCCCACTGCGGAGCACCTGCTTTACGTGGAGGATTTCCAGCTGCTCCCAGATGTGGCTCCCAAACTCTCTCGGAGGCTCTGCTTCACCGCCTCGGAGCCACCACGGCCTGTCAGGCACAGGGTGCAAGGTGTGGCCGGGTTCTCCCCGATCCTGCTTCCCATCTGCTCAAACCAGCCCCTGGATGTGCTTCCATGGGGATGAACTTCCCACGTCCCTCTGAGGGAGCTGGAGGGGTTGGGTGATCCCGGAGGAGCAACCAGCTCCTGCTTGGGGACTGTGGTCCTGGGTGGTTTTCTTGTGGCTGCATCTCCGTGGTTTGTTTGGGGATACCAGATCGTGGTATCCCTATTTTTTGATTTTTTTTTTTAGAGATACCAGATCCTGGTATACCTATTTTTTGATAAATGTTTTTTAGGGATACCAGATCCTGGGATCCTTATTTTTTTCATTTTTTTATTAGGGATATTTTTATTTTATTTATTTATTAGGCATATTTTTATTTATTAGGTATATTTTTTAGGGATATCAGGTCCTGGTATCCCTAATTTTTTATTTTTTTAAGGATATCAGATCCTGGTATCCCTATTTTTTGATTTTTTTAAGGATATCAGATCCTGGTGTCCTTATTTTTTTATATTTTTAGGGATATCAGATCCTGGTATCCCTAATTTTTGATTTTTTAGGGGTACTAGATCCTGGTATCCCTATTTTTTGCTTTTTTTTTTTTTTTAGGGATACTAGATCCTGGTATCCCTATTTTTTGATTTTTTTTTAGGGATACCAGATCCTGGTATCCTTATTTTTTTCATTTTTTTAGGGATACCATATCCTGTTATCCCTATATTTTGATTTCTTTTTTAGGGATACCAGATTCTGGTATCCCTATTTTTTTATTTTTTTAGGGATATCAGGTCCTGGTATCCCTATTTTTTTTTTAGGCATATCAGATCCTGGTATCCCTATTTTTTGATTTTTTTAATGATATCAGATCCTGGTATCCCTATTTTTTGATTTTTTTTAGGGATATCAGGTCCTGGTATCCCTATTTTTTTTTTTTTTTTTTTAGGCATATCAGATCCTGGTATCCCTATTTTTTGATTTTTTTAAGGATATCAGATCCTGGTATCCCTAATTTTTGATTTTTTTAGAGATATCAGATCCTGGTATCCCTATTTTTTGATTTTTTTTTTTAGGGATACTAGATCCTGGTATCCCTATTTTTTGATTTTTTTTTTTAGGGACACCAGATCCTGGTATCCCTATTTTTTGATATTTTTTTGGGATTTTTTTGATGCTCAATCAAACAAAAGGAGCAGCAATGGGATGGAGCAGCATTTCTGCTCCTTGGGGTATTTTGCTGTGGGATTGTCACAGGGAATTCTAGCAGCACAGCTCAGGTCTGGGGAAGAGCTCCATTCCCTGCTGAAGATCCAAAGAGATTTCCAGAAGATCTCCAAATATATTTCCAAAGAGATCCTGACCCTGCAGTGAATCCAGATGTGATGGCACTGAATTCCTGCCCCTTGTTGTCTCACAAGCTCAGGAGAAGCTGAGTTCAAAGCTTGGGGTAGAAATGGGGAGAACTTCACCTGAGACTTTAATGGGTCTCTGGTTTTTTGGGCTTCTTTTGTGGTTCTGCAGCACTTCAGGGCTCCCTGTGACATTCCATGGAAAATCCAGGCTTCCTGAGGCGTTCCATGGAGAGTCCAAGCTTCCTGGCAGATTTCTCCAATGTTGGGAAGATGAAGGGCAGGGAGGAGCTGCTGCCCCGTGCATTAACCAGGTGTTCACTGGGGAAGTGTAACCAAAAAACTTTTGGTTTCCTGCTTTGTGCTGTCAAAAAACTGGCCAAAAAAACTCCTGCTGGATCATCTCCTGTCTGGAAACAGATCCCAGGTGTCCCTGTGCTCCCAACCTGAGTGACACCCATGGCTTTCTCTGTGTGGGATGTGTTGACTCCATCCATGAACATCCACATGTGGTGGAATCCAATCCAAGCTCTTTCCTTTGTGTTCTTGCAGCTGAGCAGATCCTGGGCCCTCAGGAGCTGCGTGTCAGCGAGCACAGCCACAGCTCCCTGAGGCTCTCGTGGGTGGCAGCCACGGGCAGGGTGACAGGGTACCATGTCCATGTCCACCCCTCGCTGCCACCGGGGCAGCTGGAGCCAGAGCACCAGAGACAGGTAGGGTCATGTTCCCACGTCACAGGGCACCAGCTGGGGTTCAGCTCCCAATGTTGGGGTTCAGTTCCCAGAATTGGGGGGTCATCCCATGTGGAGGGCACAGCCTGGTTGGGAGGTCACACCATGTCCCTCAGCCATCCTGGTGACAGTGGGATTGGTAGGATTTCCTGAGTGTTGAAATGATGGTGTGGATCCATCATGGGTGTGGATCCATCATGGGATCCACCAGTTTCAGTTCTCAGTGTTGGGTTTCCTTTCCCAATGTTGTGGGGTCATCCCCTGTTGATCCCACAGCCCAGTTAGGAGGTGGCACCATGTCCCTCAGACATCCTGAGCACAGTGGGATTGGCAGGAATTCCTGAGGATTGACATGAAGCTATAGATCTATTCTGGGTGTAGATGCACCAGTTTCAGTTCCCAAAGTTGTGTGTTCGTCCCATGTTGAGGGCACAGCCGGTTAGGAGGTCACTCCGTGTCCCACAGCCATCCTGAGCACAGTGGGATTGGCAGGAATTCCTGGGGGTTGAAGTGAAGGTGTAGATCCATCATTGGATCCACCAGTTTCAGTTCCCAATGCTGGGGGTTCATCCCATGTTGAGGGCACAGCCTGGTTGGGAGGTCACACCATGTCCCTCAGCTATCCTGGTGACAGTGGGATTGGTAGGAATTCCTGAGTGTTGAAATGAAGGTGTGGATCCACCATGGGTGTGGATCCATCATGGGATCCACCAGTTTCAGTCCCAGTGTTGGGTTTCAGTTCCCAATGTTGGGGGTTTATCCCATGTTGAGGGCACAGCACGGTTAGGAGGTCACTCCATGTCCCTCAGCTGTCCTGGTGACAGAAGGATTGGCAGGAATTCCTGAGGGTTGAAGTGAAGATGTGCATCCACCATGGGCATGGATCGACCAGTTTCAGTTCTCAGTGTTGAGTTCAGTTCCCAATGTTGGATTTCCTTTCCCAATGTTGTGGGGTCATCCCATGTTGATCCCACAGCCCAGTTAGGAGGTGGCACCATGTCCCTAACAATTCTGGTCACAGTGGGATTGGTGGGAATTCCTGAGGGTTGAAGTGAAGCTGTAGATCCACCATGGGATCCACCAGTTTCAGTTCCCAAAGTTGGGGGTTCATTCTGTGTGGAGGGCACAGCCCAGTTAGGAGGTCACATCACGTCCCTCAGCCATCCTGGGCACAGCGGGATTGGCAGGAATTCCTGAGGGCTGAAGTGGAGGTGTGGATCCACCAGTTTCAGTTCTCAGTGTTGGGTTTCCTTTCCCAATGTTGTGGGGTCATCCCCTGTTGAGGGCACAGCCCAGTTAGGAGGTGGCACCATGTCCCTCAGCCATCCTGAGCACAGTGGGATTGGCAGGAATTCCTGGGGGTTGAAGTGAAGGTGTAGATCCATCATTGGATCCACCAGTTTCAGTTCCCAATGCTGGGGGTTCATCCCATGTTGAGGGCACAGCCTGGTTGGGAGGTCACACCATGTCCCTCAGCCATCCTGGTGACAGTGGGATTGGTAGGAATTCCTGAGTGTTGAAATGAAGGTGTGGATCCATCATGGGTGTGGATCCATCATGGGATCCACCAGTTTCAGTTATCAGTGTTGGGTTTCCTTTCCCAATGTTGTGGGGTCATCCCCTGTTGAGGGCACAGCCCAGTTAGGAGGTGGCACCATGTCCCTCAACTGTCCTGGGCACAGTGGGATTGGCAGGAATTCCTGAGGATTGACATGAAGCTATAGATCCATTCTGGGTGTAGATGCATCAGTTTCAGTTCCCAAAGTTGGGTGTTCGTCCCATGTTGAGGGCACAGCCGGTTAGGAGGTCACTCCGTGTCCCACAGCTGTCCTGAGCACGGTGGGATTGGCAGGAATTCCTGAGGGTTGAAGTGAAGGTGTAGATCCATCATTGGATCCACCAGTTTCAGTTCCCAATGCTGGGGGTTCATCCCATGTTGAGGGCACAGCCTGGTTGGGAGGTCACTCCATGTCCCTCAGCTGTCCTGGTGACAGAAGGATTGGCAGGAATTCCTGAGGGTTGAAATGAAGATGTGCATCCACCATGGGTATGGATCGACCAGTTTCAGTTCTCGTTGTTGAGTTCAGTTCCCAATGTTGGATTTCCTTTCCCAATGTTGTGGGGTCATCCCATGTTGATCCCACAGCCCAGTTAGGAGGTGGCACCATGTCCCTAACAATTCTGGTCACAACGGAATTGGTGGGAATTCCTGAGGGTTGAAGTGAAGCTGTAGATCCACCATGGGATCCACCAGTTTCAGTTCCCAAAGTTGGGGGTTCATTCTGTGTGGAGGGCACAGCCCAGTTAGGAGGTCACATCACGTCCCTCAGCCATCCTGGGCACAGCGGGATTGGCAGGAATTCCTGAGGGCTGAAGTGGAGGTGTGGATCCACCAGTTTCAGTTCTCAGTGTTGGGTTTCCTTTCCCAATGTTGTGGGGTCATCCCCTGTGGAGGGCACAGCCCAGTTAGGAGGTGGCACCATGTCCCTCAGCCATCCTGGGCACAGTGGGATTGGCAGGAATTCCTGAGGATTGACATGAAGCTACAGATCCATTCTGGGTGTAGATCTACCAGTTTCAGTTCCCAAAGTTGGGTGTTCGTCCCATGTTGAGGGCACAGCACAGTTAGGAGGTCACTCCATGTCCCACAGCTGTCCTGGGCACAGTGGGATTGGCAGGAATTCCTGAAGGTTGAAGTGGAGGTGTAGATCCATCATTGGATCCACCAGTTTCAGTTCCCAGTGTTGTCGGGTCATGCCATGTTGAGGGCACAGCCTGGTTGGGAGGTGACACCACATCCCTCAGCCATCCTGGGACAGCGGGATTGGTAGGAATTCCTGAGGGTTGAAGTGGAGATGTGCATCCACCATGGGATCCACCAGTTTCAATCCCCAATGCTGGATTTTAGTTCCCAATGTTGGGTTTCCTTTCCCAGTGTTGTGGGGTCATCCCATGTTGAGGGCACAGCCCAGTTAGGAGGTCACACCTCAGCCATCCTGGGCACAGTGGGATTGGTAGGAATTCCTGAGGATTGACGTGAAGCTGTAGATCCACCATGGGTATGGATCCACCATTCCCAGTGCTGGTTCCAGCTCCCAATGTTGGGGGGGTCGTGCTGGGTTTAGAGGCGGCACCCAACCTTCCCAATATCCAATCCTTCCTCTCCTTTTCTTTATGGTGCCACCACTCCATCCCATCCAGCCTCTCCGGCAGCATCTCCTGCTCCTCCTGCTGCCAAGGCTGTTCATTTTGGTGAGATCTCCGTGGATTTTGGGATTTTCCATGTCCTTGTGTGAGGGATGCTGCCGTGTGCTCCAGCTCATCCCACACAGCACAAAGTTTGGGAGTAAAACTGAAGGGCACAAGATACTTGCCCTAAAAGCTTTGATTCCTAATAATAGAACAAAGCTATGAAAGCTTAAATTATTAAAGTGGAGATTATTAATTGTATTAATTATTAAAATTGTATTTAACTGGAATGATCATCCTTGGCAGCTTCTGTGTTTTCCCTGTTATTATAAGATCCTGAACTTCTGTTTCCATCTCCTGCCCTCAGGTTACATCAAAAATTCCTTCTCTGAGCTTAAAAAGGAACTTTCTTGGTTGTTTTCCCTTCATTTTCTTCAAAGGAATTTGGGATCACCTTTGCCCTTATGCACTCCCCATGTTTTATTTCCCGGGCTATTCCACAGTTTGAGGATCACAACCTCTGGGTGAGGGTTTAAGAGGCTCCTGCTCATGGAAGTCACCTGGAGGAGGTGTGGCAGGTGGCCTGGTGTTCTGCCGTGGGTGTGGCACCCATGTCCCTTGTCCCCCCGTGTGGCAGATGGAGGTGGACGGGGACGCCACCACGGTGCTGGTGACAGGTCTGAAGCCCAGCACCAAGTACGTGCTGACGGTGAGGGCCAGCTACGGAGGGACCCTCGGGGAGCCAGCGGCCACCAAAGGGAAAACAGGTGAGGGTCCCCTGGGATGGGGGGGAGGGATGGATGGAGGGATGATGATGGATGAGGGATGGAGGCTTGGAAGAAAGGAAGGAAGGATGGGAGGGATGGTGGGAGGAAAGGAGGGTGGGTGGGTGGATTGTGGGATGGAGGGATGAGGGAGGGAAGAATGGATGGTGGGATGGATAGCAGAATGGATGGATGGAGGCATGAGGGATGGATGGATGGATGGATGGATGGATGGATGGACGGATGGACGGATGGATGGACGGATGGATGGATGGACGGATGGATGGATGGACGGATGGATGGATGGATGGATGATGGATAGATGATGGATGGATGATGGATGGATGGATGGATGGATGGATGGATGGATGGATGGATGGATGGATGGACGGATGGATGGATGGACGGATGGATGGATGGACGGATGGATGGATGGACGGATGGATGGATGGATGGATGGATGGACGGATGGATGGATGGATGGATGGATGGATGGATGGATGGATGGATGGATGGATGGATGGATGGATGGGTTTGGAGCTTCAAATTTTACTAGAGAAGCTTCCATTGAGTCCTGAGGTGCAGGAAGCTCCTTGGCTTTCCAAACTCCTCCAAGAGGAGCCCGGACGAGGCTGGATCCAACCCCAACCCCAGGCTGTCAATGCATTAAATCTAAGGAGTTATTGAGGTGTGGTTGAACCTTTGTCCAAGGATAAAGATGGCAAACATGGTTTATTTATATTATATAAAATTTATATTAAAATCCATGATTCCTTATGATAAATAAGTAGATTACAAGATCTTAATAAGAATTATTTACTGCACGGTAGAGAAGCTAAAACTACCAGGACAGGACAGAATCATGCACTTTCTCAAAGTAATTATACCATAGTAATTACATTGAAGTAATTATATTACAGTAATTGTAATATAATTAGCAAAAAAAAACCCAACGCAATTCTTGAAGTAGAGGTTGATGTCACTCACCCAGACCAATGTCCAGAGGCAGATCTCTTCTTCTGACCCTCAAGGGGTGACTTTGAGGGGTGTCCCCACCCAAAGCAGGAATCTCCATTCCCAAGAAAGGACATGGGGACGTGTCAGGAGAACGTTTGAAAGTGGGACTGGACTTTCACCCCCTCTGCTTTTAGGGATTTTCACAATTTAAGGGGTTCACTAATCCCACTCTGCTCCCTGGATGAAGCTCCAATCCTGCTTTGTTTGAGGGGTTTTTAAAGAATTATTCCTTCCTTCTTTGCCTTTTGTTCCCTCCCCACACCCCCTGCGACGTCCAGAATTGTTTGTCTTCCTGAGGGAAGGCCTTTGACAGGATGAATAAATAAAGCTCCTCAATGAGGTTTGGCTCATCTGTACTTGCCAGCAAGAAGATGGAATGTCTTTATGGGTGGAAATAAAGCCATTTGATCTCTCCTCTTATTATCCCCAACACAAAGCCAGAGGCAGGAGCCATAAATCCGCCTGCCGTGGCTGGCTGGATCCAAACGGGCTCCTCTCCCTTGGAATTGTGGCCGTGGGAGCAAAGCAGGCTTTGATTCATGGCTCTGATTCCTGCTCAGTCTGCAAGAAATGCAGAGTTTCCCCTGCCATGGGGAGATTTCCTCTGCTTGTGAGAGGATATTTCAGATCCCAGCACCATTCCCAGAGAAAACTCCCAAACTTTCAGCCCTGGGATGTTTCATCCCTATTGGAACAAAGGGTTGGTAGGAGGGGGATTGTTGATTTTAAGGAACCAGAGTTGGTGCTTCTCCTCTTTGTGTCTCTCTGCCCCTGAGAACAAAAGATTTTCCAAGGATTTTTCCCATTATTCCTGCACTTCCAGCTCCATTTCTGCCCTATTTTTGTGTCCCCAAAGCTCCCCTGCCTCCAGTCACCAATTTCCGTGTGATAGAAGAAGGACTTTTCAGCCTGAGGGTGGCTTGGACACCTCCCCTGGGCAAGCTGGAGGGCTACAAGATCTACATCCCCAGGGGTGAGTTTTATTAAGTTTTAATTAATTTTATTGATTTCAATCAATTTTAATTGATTTTTCCTATTTTTTCTTGGTGTTTGCTTTATAAGGAGGAGTGATCCAAAGGCAGGGAAGGTGCTGTGAACTCCCGGTATGACTCTTGAAAAAGTCCAGGATAAACATTTCCAGATATTGTGGTTCTTCCAGGATGGAGGAGACTCCTTGGAAGGACTTTTCCCTGGAAGAACAAGCTGAGGATGATGCTGTGAATTCCTTGTTTTCCCTGGCACATCCAGATGTTTTTCCCTCTCGAGTACCTGCTCTGGTTGGATTTGGGATGAGTTTGGGATGCCTCCCACTCCTCTCTGTGGGATCTGAGGGCTGGCACAGCACAGCCAGAGTTCCAAGCAACACCACATGGATTGGGAGACTCCAACCACGCCCCCTGAGCCACCTCCATGGCGTGAAGACCTCCCTGGTGGGATTTATCCTCATGGGAATCCTTCACCATCCCTTTTTCCCTTGATTTTGCAGCCAACAAGCCCGGGGTGACCCTCGAGCAGATCCTGCGGGGCGATGTCTCTTCCCACCTGCTGGAAAACCTGCAGGAGGACAGGGAATACAGCATCAGCATCTACGCCGTGTATCCCGAGGGCCCGAGCCAGCCCGTGGCTGCTCTGGGCAGGACACGTAAGAGATGGGTGGTCCCTTATGTCCCCCCCTCCCCGTGGTTGGTCCCTTTTGTCCCCAGCTGTCCTGTCCCCACCTCAGAGTTGGTGCCCTCGCGCACCAGGATCTTCCCAATTCCATCCTAACTCTTCCCTCGTGGACATGGGCATCCTCAGTGCCATCCTAAAGTTTTGGGGGAATCGTTTTCCCTCCTGTTTTGCACCCACACTTCACAAGGTTGGTGCTTGGGGATGTTTTCATCCTGGATAGTCACAGGTTGGAATGTTCTAACTCTGGTTTACGAGATGCCCTCAGCCCCTGGGCAGGAGCTCCTGGAAATCCCTCTCTTGGAGTTCTTAAGGCTGGAAAAACCCTCTGAGATCCCTGAATCCAACTGTCCCCGGCACTCAGAGTTGGTGCCCTCGTGCACCAGGATCTTCCCAATTCCATCCCGACTCTTCCCTCGTGGACAGGGACATCCTCAGTGCCATCCTAAAGTTTGGGGGAATGTGGGAATTTGTTTCTCTCCTGTTTTCCCCCCACACTTCACAAAGTTGGTGCTTGGAGATGTTTTCATCCTGGACAGTCACAGGTTGGAATGTTCTCTCTCTGGTTTATGAGATGCCCTCAGCCCCTGGGCAGGAGCTCCTGGAAATCCCTCTCTTGGCATCATTAAGGCTGGAAAAACCCTCTGAGATCCCTGAATCCAACCGTCACCAGCCACGTCCCCAAGTGCCACATCCACGTGGCTTTGAAATCTCTCCAGGGATGTGACTCCACCACTGCCCTGGGCAGCTCCTCCAATGCCTGACCACCCTTTCCATCCAGAGGTTTTTCCCAAAATCCAACCTGAACCTCCCCTGGCACAGCTTGAGGCCATTCCCTCTTGTCCTGCCCCTCATTCCATGGGAGCAGAGCCCAGTCCCACCTGGCCACCTCCCTTCAGGTCTTCCCTTCACCCAGGTGAGCTGGAAGAACATTCATGGAGAAATATTAAGTTTCCCCAAAAGTCCTCCATTCCCAACTGAGGGCTCCTAAATTTTATTTCTTTTCCTCCTTGTAGTGAAGCTCCTGCCTGTGGAGAGCCTCGTGCTGCAGAACGAGACCACGGACACTCTCCAGGCCCGGTGGAGCCCTGTGCGGGGAGCAACGGGATACAGGCTCACCTGGACATCAGCAGGTATGGGCAGGGTGGGATTCAGGCTCACCTGGACATCAGCAGGTATGGGCCGGGTGGGATTCAGGCTCACCTGGACATCAGCAGGTATGGGCCGGGTGGGATTCAGGCTCACCTGGACATCAGCAGGTATGGGCAGGGTGGGATTCAGGCTCACCTGGACATCAGCAGGTATGGGCAGGGTGGGATTCAGGCTCACCTGGACATCAGCAGGTATGGATGGGGTGGGATTCAGGCTCACCTGGACATCAGCAGGTATGGGCAGGGTGGGATTCAGGCTCACCTGGACATCAGCAGGTATGGACGGGTGGGATTCAGGCTCACCTGGACATCAGCAGGTATGGACAGGGTGGGATTCAGGCTCACCTGGACATCAGCAGGTATGGATGGGGTGGGATTCAGGCTCACCTGGACATCAGCAGGTATGGGCAGGGTGGGATTCAGGCTCACCTGGACATCAGCAGGTATGGACGGGTGGGATTCAGGCTCACCTGGACATCAGCAGGTACAGAGTGGGATTCAGGCTCACCTGGACATCAGCAGGTATGGGCAGGGTGGGATTCAGGCTCACCTGGACATCAGCAGGTACAGACAGGGCTGGGGGTGTGTAGGGCACACAGGGCATGGAAAGGTGGTGGCTGTGGGATTCCCAAAGTGTTGGATGCACTTTGGATTGGATTGGATTGGATTCCATCTTTGTCCAGAGGGAATTGGGATTATTTTTTTTTCTCTGCCGTCGATGCCAAAATTTCCTGCTGTGGCTCTGCATGAAGCCGGCTGGTGGATATCCAGCCTTGTTACCTGGAATTATTTGAGGAGCCTTGGAATAGCTGAGAGAGCTGGGAAAACCCTCCCTGCAGAGCTGCCCAGCCCTGAGTATTTGGGGCTGTCCCTGAATATTTGAGGTTGCCCCTTTTTTGGGGGAAAACTGAGTACATTATTTTTGGGGGGACAGACTGGAAGTGCTTGTGCCTGTGGCTTTTCTCTCTGCAGCACTAAAACCAAACTGCATTCCCCAGAATCCTCATTTTTCGGCAAAATTGGGAGTTTGGAGACAGATCCACCTTTGCAGCTGGAGCTTTTCCCCTGCCCTGAGCACAAAGATATTTTCCATGGGAGGAGGAGCAGGAGTGAGAAATTCCAGCTTGATGGCAGATTTTGGCCTTGGGAGATGGATGTTGAGATGGATGTTCCTGGGGCTCAGGGGTGTCAGGACACCCAGGCTTTGAACAAAAACCACGTTTTCCTCTCCCTCAGCTCCCCTGGTTGTGGTGGAAGGAGACATCTCCACCAGGAAAGTCAAGGATTAATGGGAGAACAGCTCCAAAGGTCACCAGGAGGGAAAAACCTTCCAGGGAAGACATAAAACAGCTTTTATGGCTTTGTAATGAACCCAAAACTCAGCAGTTTGCTGTGCCCAGTATCCCAGCTGGGAATGGAGCTCGGTCTGGGAGTGGGGACACTGGGGGGACAGTGGCACAACCACATCACCTCCACCCCGAATTTCCAGCTGCTTTTGCACCTGGTGCCAGCTCACCCCAATTCCAGGGGTGGAAAATTCCAAGGGCAGCCCTCCCTGGCCTCTGGGTCCTCTTCCCAAACCCCATCCCGGGATTAGGGACGTGGTGATGGGATCCCGTCCTAAGCACGGGAGGGGTTTGGTTTTCCTTGTCTGACTTTTAAAACCGGGATTAGATGAGCACAAACTCTGGGTCCGCTTCCCAAACCTCACTCCCTCTTGGGATTAAAGATGTGGTGATGGGATCCAGGCCCTGCTGCATGGGAGGGGTTTGGTTTTCCTCGTCTGGTTTTTAAAACCGGGATTAGATGAGCACAAACTCTGGGTCCACTTCCCAAACCCCACCCCATCTCGGGATTAGGGATGTGGTGATGGGATCCCATCCCAAACACAGAAGGGATTTGGTTTTCCTTGTCTGGCTTTTAAAACCGGGATTAGATGAGCACAAACTCTGGGTCCTCTTCCTAAATCCCATCCCAGGATTGGGGATGTGGTGATGGGATCCGGACCCTGCTGCACGGGAGGGGTTTGGTTTTCCTCGTTTTACATTTAAAACCGGGATTAGATGAGCACAAACTCTGGATCTGCTTCCCAAACCTTGCGCTATGCCAGGATTAGGGATGTGGTGATGGAATCCGGACCCTACTCCACGGGAGGGGTTTGGTTTTCCTGGTCTGACTTTTAAAACCAGGATTAGACGAGCACAAACTCTGGGTCCGCTTCCCAAACCTCACTCCCTCTTGGGATTAAAGATGTGGTGATGGGATCCAGGCCCTGCTGCATGGGAGGGGTTTGGTTTTCCTCGTCTGGTTTTTAAAACCGGGATTAGATGAGCACAAACTCTGGGTCCATTTCCCAAACCCCACCCCATCTCGGGATTAGGGATGTGGTGATGGGATCCCGTCCCAAGCACAGAAGGGATTTGGTTTTCCTTGTCTGGCTTTTAAAACCAGGATTAGATGAGCACAATCTCTGGGTCCTCTTCCTAAATCCCATCCCAGGATTGGGGATGTGGTGATGGGATCCGGACCCTGCTGCACGGGAGGGGTTTGGTTTTCCTGGTCTGACTTTTAAAACCGGGATTAGATGAGCACAAATTCTGGGTCTGCTTCCCAAACCCCATCTCATCCCAGGATTAAGGATGTGGTGATGAGATCCAGTCCCAAGCAAGGGAGGGGTTTGGTTTTCCTCGTCTGGCTTTTAAAAGTGGGATTAGATGAGCACAAACTCTGGGTGCGCTTCCCAAACCCCACCCCATCTCGGGATTAGGGATGTGCTGAGGGGATCCCGACCCTGCTGCACGGGAAGGGTTTGGTTTTGCTCGTCTGGGTTTTAAAACCGGGATTAGGTGAGCACAAACCGGAGCTGGGGGGTGTGGAGAGCAGGTGGGAAAAGGGGGATGGGGCTCCTGGTGCTGCTGGAACGGAAAATGGGGACGTGGCACCATCCAGTGACCAAAGTGGAAAAGGCATTTTCCCTCTTTTTGAGGTTTTCCTCCACATCGTGCTGCCTGCCGCTGGGAATCGGGGTGGATCCGCAGGAATCCGGGTTTAACTCTTCTCCTGCTGGGCACGTTTAGCTAAACTGGGTCTAGCCCCAACAAGGACATTAAAACTGGGCTTTGGGGCTTCAGCTGCTGCAGGGAAGGCAGGGTGACTCCAGCATGGAGTCACCAGGGCTGGGCAGGATGCCCTTTTATGGGATCATTCCCAGACCTCAAAATGCCCGGTTTGGGGTTTTTCTGATTTTTTGCAAATCCTGAGCTGCCTCAGTGATCCCCGAGCTCTTCCCGGGTGGATGTGGATTATTTCCACCTGCACCCACCCGGGCTGGTCCTGGTGGGGTGGGCTGAGACAGGGGCTGGGACGAGGGCTGGGCCAGGGGACAGTGTGTGAGCCAGGGGACACCGTTCCCTTCACAGAGGGCAGCATCCAGGACGTGACCCTCGGCAGCTCCTACAGCTACTACATGATCCAGGGGCTGGAGGCGGGCATGGAGCACATGGTGACCATCAACCCCATCTTTGGGGACATCGAGGGACCGGTGGTGACCGGCAAAGCCACCACGGGTGAGTGTCCTGCAGCAGGGGTGGCGCTCAGCCCATGCAGACGTGGGGGGTGCTGGCACAGAGCTGGTGTCACTTCTGTCACTTCTCTGTGTCGTTGGATTTGGGGATGTCTTTGGAGCTGTTGTGACCTCGATGGAACCGGGGGACTCTTCTCTCCTGCAGTGGCTTCCAGCACTGTCCAGATGCTGAAAGTGAGCGAGATTTCCATCAACAGCCTCCTGGTGTCCTGGGATTCAGTCATGGGAGCCACCGGGTACCGGCTGGCCTGGGGTCCGACACCAGGTGAGATCCCTCTCTGCTCTGCTGGAATGGGAGAGCCTCAGGAGTGCTGGGAGGGGGCAGGTGCAGCTCATGAACTGCTCCAAGCAGCCTCTCCCACAATTCCAGAGCGTGAACTGAAGCCAGGGATTATTCCTGGCCCTGAGGTGATGTCGTTACAGAACGTGACACAGCACAAAGCACCACGATCCCATCACAAGAGTGTGATGGTGTTCACAGGGGATTTCAGACTGGGGAAGAGACGAGGATCTGACTCCATGTTTCACAAGGCTGATTTATTATTTTATGATATATATTACATTAAAACTATACTAAAAGAATAGAAGAAAGGATTTCATCAGAAGGCTGGCTAAGAATAGAACAGAAAAGAATGGTAACAAAGGTTTGTGGCTCGGCTCTCTGTCTGAGCCAGCTGGGCTGTGATTGGCCATTAATTACAAACATCCAGCATGGGCCAATCAAAGATCCACCTGTTGCATTCCACAGCAGCAGATAATCATTGTTTACATTTTTTTCCTGAGGCTTCTCAGCTTCTCAGGAGGAAAAATCCTAAGTAAAGGATTTTTCATAAAATATGTCTGCGACACAAGAGAGATTTATTATAGCAACACGTTGCTTTTATACTTTTTCAAAATATTTACATTCAATTCACTGAATTGAACAGACACATTGACTGCCCATTGGTTGTAGGAAAGAAACAAAGTTCTCAGTGGGTGATCAAGGAGCCACATCACTCTGTGAGCCAGCTGGAGTCTGGATCTCTTAACTTTCTCTCCTCCATCACATCTCCATGGTGACAACCTTGGTGTCTTCCTCAGGAGAGATAAGGGGCTTTCCTTATCATCAGGAGGCCTTTGCTGGCTCACAAGAACAGCACAGAATGTCTTTCCTACAAGGCACCAACCTGGCCCCAGCCCCACGCAGTGAGTCCTCAGGAAGGAGACGGGGAGCATTCCCAGATTCCTGTGCTCCCTGGAAGTGAGATTGTTTGGATTCAGTCCCTCTCAACTTGTTTGGATCTTTTAGATGTTAAAATTCCAAAATAAATAACGACAGGAAAACTCTCCCTTGCCCTGGTGGACACATGGAATCCAAGCATCCCTGAGGCTGGAAAACACCTCCAGGTCCAACCTGTGCCCAATCCCCACCTTGTGATGGAAGTGCCACCTCCAGGTGTTCCTTGGACACCTTCAGGGATGGGCACTCCAAACCTCCCTGGGCAGCCCCTTTCAATGCCTGAGCACGCTTTCCATGAGGAAATTCCTGCTGAATTGTCCTGGAGCAGGTGTCCTCCATGAGGAAATTCCTCCTGAGTTGTTCTGGAGCAGGTGTCCTCCATGAGGAAATAATTTTCCTGGAGCAGGTGTCTTCCATGAGGAAATTCCTCCTGAATTGTCCTGGAGCGAGTGTACTCCATGAGGAAATAATTGTCCTGGAACTTGTATCCTCCATGAGGAAATTCCTGCTGAATTGTCCTGGAGCAGGTGTCCTCCATGAGGAAATTCCTGCTGAATTGTCCTGGAGCAGGTGTCCTCCATGAGGAAATAATTTTCCTGGAGCAGGTGTCTTCCATGAGGAAATTCCTCCTGAATTGTCCTGGAGCGTGTGTCCTCCATGAGGAAATTCCTGCTGAATTGTCCTGCAGCAAGTGTCCCCCAGCAGAGGGAACGCGGTGGATTTCCCAGGATGCCACAGAGCTGCTCTCCAGCCTCGTTCTCCTCTCTTTTCTCTTCCCAAGAGTTCTTCGGCAAGGACCGTCCCCGGCACCTGTCCCTGGGCCGGTCAGTGACGTCCCAGCAGCTCCGTGGCCTGGCCCCCGACACCGAGTATGTCATCTCCCTGTCCGTGCTCTTCGGCCCCGGGGAGGGCCCCGGCGTCACCACCTCGGCCAGGACAGGTGAGTGCAGGGGCAGGATGGAGGAGCTACCACAGGACGTAACCTCTGAGTATCTGGTTCGAGCTCATGTGTCCCTGACTGGGGCTATTCCTGTGCTCCGGGCCTGGGAAGAGATTCAGGTTTGTAAGGTCCCAGATTGGTTGGGGTTGGAAGGGTTGAAAGGTTTGGAATTACTGGATGGGTTGGAAGGGTTGGAAAGTTTGGAACAGCTGGAAAAGTTGGAAGGGTTGCAAATGTTGGACGAGTTGGAAGAGTTGGAAAGTTTAGAAGGGTTGGAGGAGTTGGAAGGGTTGGAAAAGTTGGAAGATTTGGAAAAGTTAGAAAGGTTGGAAGATTTGGAAAGTTTGTAAAGGTTGGAAGGTTTGGAAAAGTTGGAAAGGTTGGAAGATTTGGAAAGTTTGTAAAGGTTGGAAAGGTTGGAAGAGTTGGAAGTGTTTGGAAGGTTTGGAAGGATAAAAAGGTTTGGAAGGTTTGGAAGGGTTGGAAGAGTTTGGAAGGGTTGGAAAGTTTAAAAGGATTGGAAGAGTGGGAAGGTTTGGAAGGGTTGGAAAGTTTGGAAGATTTGGAATGTTTGGAAGGGTTGGAAAGTTTGGAATGGCTGAAAGGGCTGGAAAAGTTGGAAGGTTTGCAAGGGTTGGAAGGGTTGGAAAGGTTTGGAAGGGTTGGAAGAGTTGGAAGGGCTGGAAGCTTTGGAAAAGTTGGAAAGTTTGGAAGGGTTGAAAGGTTTGGAAGGGTTGGAAGCCCATCTTGTTCCAACATTTTCCACTATCCCAGCTCACTCCAAACCCCATCCAACCTGGCCTTGGACACTTCCGGGGATGGAGCAGCCACAACTTCTCTGGGACACCTGTGCCAGGGCCTCCCCACCCTCACAGGCAGGAATTCCTTCCCAAAATCCCACCTCCCCCTGCTCTCGTTCGGTTCAAAGCCACTCTCCCTTATCCAAAGTCTCTTCCCAGTGGTGAAGTGCCCAATCTGCACTCACTGAGCTTCCAAAGATCCCAAAACTCACACCAATATTGAATCCTCAAAATTATTAAAATCCATCTGCAAAAAATCTGTAAAACAGGAAATCTGGGTAAAATCTGCTGCAGGAAACCACAGGAAGATGAAGAGGGTGGAACATCCTAGAGTGATAAGGGCTGTCTCCTTCCTTAAAGAATTCTGTAATTCCAAAAGAATCCTTCTGGGAGGTCAGATTCCCTGGACAAGAGGCAGCAGGTGCAAATCCTTTGTTGGTGGACAAACGTTGTCGCTGTCTCTCAAACTTCTGCTGCCCTGGGAGCCCGGGAGAGGCAGCACCGCTGATCCAAAAGCAGAGGGGGAATTCTTGGAAAAGGTTCCAAAGTGGCAGCGGGTGACTGGAGACCCTGGAATACCACATGGAGAAAATGGTCTGACCCTTGTGGGGAAGAGAACAGGGAATATTCCAGAGCCAGGAGAGCTCGGGGTGCGTGTTTCACCTGGGGAACTGGGATATGGATTTCCTGATTCCATGAATCCCTGAACTGCCTGGCCTGGCCTTGCTCCCACTGGATCTGGGCAGAACGTGCTCCTTGATGACCTCAAGGAGTGGTGTTTCTCCAGGTGAGGATGAGGAGACACCAAGGGTAAACAAAAACACCATTTTTAATTCTTTGATATAATTTTGACTCATTAATGATGAGCCTTTGGGCAGGAATCAGGACACTCCTGACGTTCCCATCACCCCGGCCTGTCCTGGCCTTGCTCCCACTGGATCTGGGCAGAACGTGCTCCTTGATGACCTCAAGGAGTGGTGTCTCTGCAGGTGAGGATGAGGAGACACCAAGGATAATCAAAGATGCCATTATTAACCCTTCAGTATAATTTTGACTCATTAATGATGAGCCTTTGGGCAGCAATCAGGACACTCCTGATGTTGTCCTCATCACCCTGGCCTGTCCTGGCCTTGCTCCCACTGGATCTAAGGTAGAACACGCTCCTTCATAACCTCAAGGAGTACAAAGTGGTGTTTCTCCAGGTGAGGATGAGGAGACACCAAGGACAAACAAAGACACCATTTTCAACCCTTCTATACCATTTTTACTCATTAATGTGTCAATAATGAGCCTTTGGGCAGGAATCAGGATACTCCTGATGTTGTTTCCATCACTCTGGCCTCTCCCGGCCTTGCTCCCACTGGTAGAACATGCTCCTTGATGACCTCAAGGAGTGCTGTTTCTCCAGGTGAGGATGAGGGGGCACCAAGGATAAGAAAAGAAGCCATTTTAAACTCTTTGATATAATTTTGACTCATTAACGTGTCAGTGATGAGCCTTTGGGCAGGAATCAGAATCTTCCTGATGTTGTCCTCATCACTCTGGCCTGTCCTGGTTTTGCTTCCACTGGATCTGGGCAGAACGTGCTCCTTCAGGACCTCAGGGAGTGATGTTTCTCCAGGTGAGGATGAGGAGACACCAAGGATAAACAAAGAGGCCATTTTTAACTCTTTGATATAATTTTGACTCATTAATGATGAGCCTTTGGGCAGGAATCAGGACACTCCTGATGTCATCTCCATCACCCTGGCCTGTCCTGGCCTTGCTCCCACTGGATCTAGGGTAGAACGTGCTCCTTGATGACCTCAAGGAGTACAAAGTGTGCCTCTGCAGGTGAGGATGAGGAGACACCAAGGACAAACAAAGACACCATTTTTAACTCTTTGATATAATTTTGACTCATTAATGATGAGCCTTTGGGCAGCAATCAGGACACGCCTGATGTTGTCCTCATCACCCTGGCCTGTCCTGGCCTTGCTCCCACTGGATCTAGGGCAGAACATGCTCCTAGATGACCTCAAGGAGTACAAAGTGCTGTTTCTCCAGGTGAGGATGAGGAGACACCAAGGACAAACAAAGACACAGTTTTTAACCTTTCAGTACAATTTTGACTCATTCATGTGTCAATGATGAGCCTTTGGGCAGGAATCAGGACACTCCTGATGTCATCTCCATCACCCTGGCCTGTCCTGGCCTTGCTCCCACTGGATCTAAGGTAGAACGTGCTCCTTGATGACTTCAAGGAGTACAAAGTGGTGCCTCTGCAGGTGAGGATGAGGAGACACCAAGGACAAACAAAGACACCATTTTTAACTCTTTGATATCATTTTGACTCTTTAACCCTTCGATATAATTTTGACTCATTAATGATGAGCCTTTGGGCAGCAATCAGGACACTCCTGATATTGTCCCCATCCTGCAGCTCCTCTGGGATCAGTCTCCAACTTCAAGGTGACGTCCCACACCAGCACCAGCCTGTCCTTGGCCTGGAGTGCCACGGCCGCTGCCACCAAATTCAAACTCAGCTGGAGCCCTGTGGGAGCAGGAAAAGGTGAGCAGGGAAAGGACATTCCAGGAACTGGGATGGTGTTCACAGGGGTCTGAGGGTGAGGGAAGAGACGAGGAGCTGACTCCCTATTTCAGAAGGCTGATTTATTATTTTATGATATATATTACATTATAACTATACTAAAGTATTAGAAGAAAGGATTTCATCAGAAGGCTGGCTAAGAATAGAAAAAGAAAGAATGATAACAAAGGTTTGTGTCTCAGACAGAGAGTCCGAGCCAGCTGGCTGTGATTGGCCATTAATTAGAAACAACCACATGAGCCCAATCCCAGATGCACCTGTTGCATTCCACAGCAGCAGATAATCATTGTTCACATTTTGTTCCTGAGGCCTCTCAGCTTCTCAGGAGGAAAAATCCTAAGGAAAGGATTTTTCAGAAAATGTGTCTGTGACACAGCTGCGCCTTCCCAAATTCCTGACCCGGTCCTGGGGGGTGGGAAAGAGATCCCACAGCTGGGAAGCCTGGTCCTGTGGCAGGTCCTTCCTACTCTTTTTTTTCACGGTTTTATTTATGTAAATAACCCCCAGAGCTCGGGGCAATGCAGCAATTTCCTCTGGAGGAAGGAAGTGAGCTCCAGGCTCTGAAATATCCCTGTTTTTCCAGGAAAACAGGTTGCCAGGACTCGGTATCTGGGCAGCAGAGTGCTGGCCCATCGGATTGAGCAGCTGGTGCCCAACACCCTGTACAGGGTCGGTGTCCGGGCTGTGTTCAGCAGGACCGAGGGGCCTGAGGTGACCCTGACTCACCTCACAGGTGAGTCCTGCTGGGAAAATGTGGAATTTTCTTCACTCGGGATCACCAAATGTGGTGGTGTTCACATGGATTCCAGGATAAGGGAAGAGACGAGAATCTTGACTCCATGTTTCAGAAGGCTGATTTATTATTTTATGATATTGTATTAGATGAAAAGAAAATTATATATTAAAATTACACTAAAGAATTAGAGAAAGGATTTCATCAGAAGGCTTGCAAGGAATAAAAAGGAATGATAATAAAATCTTGTGACTGACCAGAGAGTCCGAGACTCTGATTGGCCATTAATTAAAAACAACCACATGAGACCAATCCCAGATGCGCCTGTTGCATTCCACAGCAGCAGATAATCATTGTTCACATTTTATTCCTGAGGCCTCTCAGCTTCTCAGGAGAAAAAGATCCTAGCTAAAGGATTTTTTCATAAAATATCATGGCGACAGAAAATCTCTCCTTCAATTTGGGAGGCAAAGCTTGGATTGGTCTTGGGCATGGGATTGACCCAGTTGGTCAAAGCCTGGTGATAAAAACACCACAGTTTTGGGTTCAATACTTGTGTTCATCGCTTTAAGAGCTGAACTCCATGATCCTGGTGGATCCAGCTCAGGATATCCTGTGGGTGGTGGAGGCACGAGCAGCCCTCACTGCTGGTGGCAATAATCCATGGCTGTTCCCATGGGAGGGAGTGGACATTGGGCAATCCTGGATTTATCAATGCAATTCCTAGAGTTTTTTATCCAAAACCACCTCAGGAATGCAGGAGTCTCTGCAGGGTCTCTCACCAGCCTGCACTCTTGGGGTTTTGGGAATTCCTTGGGTTGTTGTCACTACAGGACACGAAACAACACAAGAACACACACTGCTGCTCTCAAGGTGAAAAAAGGGGAGTTTATTTTCTGACTCCAACATTTATAGTTTTCCAAAAGTGACAGTGGGCTGGAGGGTGACAGTGCCACCTCTCCAATGACACTGGGCAAACCAACAGTCCATCAAATTTCTCCTCCTCCATAAAAGGATGCAAAACAATGACTTATTTACAGAAAGTTCGTTACAAGAATGTAAACATCAGAAGGCTTAGAAAATCTTTAAAAATCAGGGCTACAGGTTGTGGCTCTTCCTCTTCCAACATGGAATTCTGGCTCCTTTCCATGTCTTATTTGCCTGATTCCATCTCAGTGAGTTTTTTGTGGAATTTGGAGATGTGTCTGGAGGATCCATCCTCTCCTGGAGTTTTTTCATGTCCCTCTGTGTGTTACCAGTTTGGTGTGGGTGGTGAGAGACGTCAGGCTGAAATTCCTCACCTTGGATTCCATGGATCCATTAGGAATTTCAGCCTGGAATCCTGGATAACGTGTGGAAAGTAGATATCGAATCCATGCCCAAGTTCTCCTCCTCCACCACAGCTTGGAGCCATTGTGCTGCTCTGGGACCGAGCTGAAATCTTATCCTGGTTCATTTTTCCAGCTCCTTCTGGAGATTCCAGCCCCATCCCGGCCATCCAGGACCTGAGGGTTACCGACGCTGGTGTCAACGCTTTGAAGCTGGCTTGGAAAAGGCTTCCCGGGATCAGTCACTACCAGATATCCTGGGAGCCACCCAATGGTGAGAATCCCAATCCTTGGTCAGGGAGCGCGAGGAACCCACAAAAATGGGGAGTTTGGCTCAGGAAATTCCTTTTCCATGGGTGATTGGGGTAGGTGGGGCTTCTATGTCTACAGGGACAGCTTGAACTCCTCCAAACAAGCCCTGAGCTAAGATTTAGGCTCTAACCAAGGGTATAAATATAGCTGGGATTTGGGAATTCCAAGAATTAGCTCTTTTCCACATTTGTGACCTCATCTCTCCTCTGCCTGTGCCTCAGTTTCTGATGAAATCCTTTCTTCTTTTAGTGTCGTTTTAGTATAGCATTTTCTTTTAATATAATATATATCATAAAATAATAAATTTTTGCAGGGGTCCCAGCACGAGGGAAGAGATGAGAATCTTGACTCCATGTTTCAGAAGGCTGATTTATTATTTTATGATATATATTATATTAAAAGAAAATGATATATTAAAACTAGACTAAAAGAACGGAAGCAAGGATTTCATCAGAAGGCTGGCAAGGAAAAAGAATGGAATGATAATAAAATCTTGTGGCTGACCAGAGAGTCCGAGACAGCCGGACTGTGATCGGCCATTAATTAGAAACAACCAACATGGACCAATCAAAGATGCGCCTGTTGCATTCCACAGCAGCTGATAATTATTTTTTACATTTCGTTTCTGAGGCTTCTCAGGAGAAAAAAATCCTAGCAAAAGGATTTTTCATAAAATATGTCTGTGCCTCAGTTTCCCCGTGGGCAGAATGAGTCCCTAAGTCTCCTCCCTGGCCAGGTCCTGTCAGGTGTGCGTGAAGCTGCTGTAACCATGACTGTTACACTTCCCTTTCCATGGACACCACGGCTTTTTTGGGATGTCTCCTCTCAGGTGACTCGGAATCCTCCCAGCTGCTCCCGGCAGAGGCCGTTTCCTTCACGATTCCCAAACTGAGGGACAACACCACCCACACCATCTCCGTGTCCGCAGTGGGAAAGGGGCAGCAGGGAAACCCCACGGTCCTCACGGCCAAAACCTGTGAGTGGGGGATTCAGGGACTGGGATAACAACATCTCCGTAGGGGAGTGAAAGGAAATGGGCAGTTTGGGCTGATGGACACCTTATTCCTGGAATTCCAGGATGGTTTGGGTTTCATGGATTGGGATAACGGCATCTCCATAGGGGACTGAAGGAAAAAGAGCAGTTTTGGTTGATGCAGGCCTTATTGCTGGAATTCCAGGATTTTTTGGGTTGGAAGGGGCCTTGAAGATCATCCACTTCCAACACTTTCTGTAGGTTGCTCCAAGCCCTATCCAACCCAGCCTTGTTTCTTCTCAGATCCCACCAAAAACCAGACATTGATCCTTTCTTCTTATTACCAAGAAATATTGGGATTTCCCCGTCTTCCCCTGCCAATAATTCCCATTTTTGTGGCACATTGTCTTGGAATTCCCTCTTTATGCAATACCTTGACCTTTTCCAGCAGGTAAAGGCCAACATCCCTCATGAGTTGTGCCAAAATGGGCAGTTTTGAGATCAAACTGAGGAGAAAATCGGGGATGTGGAGCCAACACTGGGATTTCAGGGAGCATCTGGGAAAAAAAAACCACAGGAAAAACTTCATTACTCATCCCAAAAACTCAAGTTTCAGTCAGTTTAGAGTCCAGACCGAAGATCTGTCAAAATTTCCCCCAATTCCCACCAAATGAGAACCTGGTCTGATTCAGCTTCTTGGAAAACACCTGAAGTGCTGGAGGATCTCCTCCCTTTCACCAGAATCATGGAATTTGGGAGGCAGAAATGTCCCAAAAGCCATTTCCAGCCCCTAAGCTTTGTCCCTTTGCTTTTCCAACAGTGGATTTGCCCAAAGTGACGGAATTCACCGTGCAGGAGGCCGCGGATTCCAGCGTTTCGTTGTCCTGGAATTCTGTTCCTGGAGCATCCCTGTATTCGCTGACGTGGGGATTGTCCTCAGGTAACGTTTGGTGAGGGAAGGAAACCCTGATCCTTCTCCTGAGCTCCTCTGGATCCTGCTCAGCAGGAGAACCCTGGGGGTTTCCATGGCTTCCTTCATCCCAGCTTCTCCATTTGGCTGGAAAAGAGGGAAAATGGGAGCTGGAGGAGGCTCCCAAAATGTCCCATTTGGCCTTTGCAAAATCCTCTGGAGAAGCAAAAAAGGAGGGGTGGGAGTAGCTTGGGAAAAAGGAATTTTGGCATTATCTGCGTCCCTTCCTGTCAATCAAATGCACAAAAAAGGTGGATTTTTGTCATCCATGAAACCTCATTTTTATCTGTTTCAAATCTCTGCTCTACTGTGAAGGGCTTTTAAAAATTCCTTAATCATTCCTCACCGTTCCTTTTCCCAACTGATTTGGCTTTTCAGGAGTTGCCCTTTCAAAGCACCAACTCCATGATTTATTTTTCCTGGATTGGACTAAAATCCTCTTTGAATTTGGAGTTTCCTGTCCCTGTGGCTTCAACCGCAAACTTTTTTCTAGGATCAGTTCACGTCCAAAGTCAATAAAGAAGCCAAATCTGATGGAATTCCCTATAATCCCTGCAGTGCTTTTGGAGCTACCAGGAGCATTAATTTTATTTTATTTTTTTTTAATTCCAAGTATATTTCAGGATTGGCAGCTCCATACTTGCAGGTTGTGTCACTCAGGATGAACCATCCCATGACAGCAGCATTTTTTGGGGATAAATATTATGGAAAAGTGATTTGGGAACAGAATCTTTGCATCTCTGGGGTGATTTTAGTGATCCAAAGCAACTATTCCCCCTCCTGTGCTGTGCTGTTCAAATATTGATCGGGAAGGATGCAGAAATCCCTGATTTCAGAGCTGTCAGGGAATCAGGAATGGATAATCCCATGTCTGACAGTCCCCCTGTGCCCTCCCTCCATCGATCCAGCTGGAATGGGTTCATAAATATTGATTTTCTATCACCAGCAGATGAATCCTGACCCCTCTTCTCCATAGGATAAAATTTATACTCCTGAGTGAATAATTCTATTTTTTTTCTGGTTAATTATCCCGACTGCCAACATTGGTGTATAAAAGCAATTTAAAATTTGGCCCTTATTTTTTGTCTTGAATAATTTTCCTTCACACAACCTAATTTTTTTCCCTAAATAAACATTATTTCAGTACTCATTTTCCTTGCTCCTTTTGAAGCTCATTTAATGCCTTTTTCCCTGCTGATTCCATCCAGCCTATCCCATAAAAAATTGGATCCCTTTCTATTCCACTTGGGATCATTCCACCTGGGCATCAGACAAAACAACCCAATTATGGCTAGTTTGACAAGACTTCCCAAAATGAGGGAAGCACAAGAGTTTAAATCAAATTTTAAGAGGGATTTTACAATTTTATTTAAAGGAGGAAAACCTCCCTTCCAAAAAATTTTGTGGAGAATTGAGAACAGCAAACTGGATTTGATCCTTGGAGATCTTGTCTAACTTTAATTCTATGAGTTGATGACAGTGGAGCAGATAATTTGCCCCGATTTTATTTCTTGCCATACAAATTGAGTTTTTGGGGTGATTTTTTCCTAAGTAAAATGTTATTTCAGGATAAAAAAGGTACAAATTCTGCTTTGAACGGTGTCAAATTCATCATTTATTATTTCTAAAGTAAGGCACTTAGGAAATGTCAATCATTATTATGACTTTTTTTCCTATCATTATTTTAAATCAAAACTATGAATTGTGTGCAACCAAATTTCTCAGTCAAATCTGATTTTATTTTTCATCAAACTATCCATTCCTTCCCAGAAAATAATCTTATTTCTATCCATAAGAACCGCTGGATAGAAATTGCTCTCTCAGCCTTGAGCACCAAATTCCCTAAATTTTTTGCATAAATTCCAAATTTTCAATGCACAAAATCAACATCATTTCATCTGGTTTAGGTCCTGACCATTGCACTTTGTAAATTATTTACTTTTGCCTCCTCTCCAAATCCTGGGAATCATCCCCAAATTCCTGTTTGCCAACAGTGATGCCACCAAAATGGGAATTAATCTCTGTTTTCCTGGCTCCCAGTGATGTTCCTCCTGTTTTCCACAGCTCCTGCTCTTTCCCAGGAATTGTTACCAGCAGCTTCCCGTTCCCATCGAGTGACAGGGCTGAGCTCCAAGGAAATTTATTTGTTTTCCATCAAACCAATGTTTGGAGACTTGGAGGGACCAGAGACAACGCTCCTCGCCCAAACAGGTCTGAAGGATGGAGACCTGGATTTTCCAGCGAAAACTGCTCCTGAGGCTGGTTTTGGAGTTTCAAATTATTTTTCTTTTTGCTGGAGAGGCTAAAAAGGGTTTAAAATTCACTTTTTTGGTTTGGGTCCTACAGCAGGAGCTCCCAGGGAGGCACCAACTGCTCCAGCAGCTCCTGTGCCCTTGGATACGAGGGAATCTCCAGCAGGATCTCCCAGCAGTGTGGGGACCTCTCCTCTCCCAGTGCCCACCAGTACAAAGCTCCCAGAACCACCAGTATGGACCAGCACGGCGCCGGCACCGCTGACAGCCCTGCCTGGGCCAAGTGAGTGTGGGGATGATGGTGATGATGATGATGTAGAATTAGTCAAAGCTTAGACACCAAGATCTTCTCTGATCCAAAGCTTAGAGATTTTCTCTGATCCAAAGCTCAGAGACAAACATCTTATCTAAAACTCAGAGACCAAGATCTTCCCTGATCCAAAGCTTAGAGATCTTCTCTAATCCAGAGCTCAGTGATCTTCTCTGATCCAAAGCTCAGAGACCAAGATCTTCTCTGATCCAAAGCTCAGAGACCAAGATCTCTGATCCAAAGCTTAGTGACCAAGATCTTCTCTGATCCAAAGCTTAGACACCAAGATCTTCTCTGATCCAAAGCTCAGAGACCAAGATCTCTGATCCAAAGCTTAGTGACCAAGATCTTCTCTGATCCAAAGCTCGGAGACCTAGATCTTCTCTGATCCCAGGATCTAAAACTTAAAATTAAGCTTAAACTCAACTAAGGTCTTAATTCCCAGAATAACAAGAGTGGACAATGTCAGGGAAGGCCCAAACCCCATAAATGCGGTGAAGGCCTCAGCGCAACCCTGAGGGGTGAAGGTGCTGCTTCTCTCCCAAAAATTGGCATCACAAGAGGTTTGGGGTTTGCTTTGGTGCTCTGAACACAGAAAACCCCAGGATTTAGGGTGATTTAGGATCCCTCAGCTCACAGAATTCCTCTCTTCCCTCTGCAGTTTGCGGGAAGCTCAAGGCAGACGTTGGGTTCCTGGTGGACGAATCCTCGAGTATCGGCCAGAGCAACTTCAACAAAGTGAAGGATTTCCTCTTCCGGATCGTCTCCTTTTTCCCCAAAATTGGGCCTGAAGGGACACAGGCAAGATTTCCTTAAGTTTTTTTTTTCCTGGAGCAGAGTCTGCTCACCCAGGAGTTGTGGGGCAGACAGGCCAGGGAAAGACCTGTGTGGAACAAAAAAACCCAGGAATTAAAGTCTCCTCAGTGTCAGCTTTCCCATTTGGACAGATTTCCATTTCTTGGTTGTTTTTCCAAGACTGAATCATCGGTAAGAAAGCAAATTCCACACCTGAAATGCTGTCTTGGTTAGGCCAGAGATCTGTTGGGTGCATATTCCCCTCTTGGAACCCATTTCTGGCCCAATCCAGGGTGGGGAATTGTTGGAAATCCAGAGTGAGGACAGATGGGAATCCAGAATGGGAATGGTGGCAAATCTAGAGGGAGAATTGTTGTAAATCCACAGTGGTGATGGTTGGGAATCCAGAGGGAGAATGGTTGAGAATCCAGAGCGGAAAGTGGTGGGAAATCCAGAGGGAAAATGGTTGGGAAATCCAGAGTGGGCAATGGTTGGGAATCCAGAGTGGGGACAGATGGGAATCCTGAGTGAGAATGGTTGGGAATCCAGAGTGGGGAACGTTGGGAATCCAGAGTTTGGAATTATGGGAAATCCAGAGGGAAAATGGTGGGGAATCCAGAGTGGGGAATGATTGGGAATCCAGATTTGGGAATGGCGGGAAATGGTTGTGAATCCAGGGTGGGGAATGGTTGGGAATCCAGACCGTGGAATTGTTGGAAATCCAGAGGGGGAATTGTTGGAAATCCAGAGCAGAGATGGTTGGGAAACCAGAGTGGGAATGGTGGGAAATCCAGAGTGAGGGAAGATGGGAATCCAGAGTGGGGGTGGTTGGAAATCCAGGTGTAGATCCAAGTGGGAATTGTAGGATGTCCCAGCAACTCCCTCCTCCAACAAACAGAAAACAAAAGCCCCAGGTCATGATGGGAATCGCCTCCAGGACAAATGAAGCCTGAAGGATTTAATGACAGCAAAGCCAATGGGAAGACTCAGTTCCTCATTTATTTGGGGTCATTTATTTAATTTAGGTTAGGAAGGGAGAGTTACAGAGCTCAGTTTAAGCTGAGCAGAAAATGGGAAATTCTTGGACTCTGCTTGGCGGTTTTAGGTGAATGATGAAGTCACCCTGGGTCAACAAATAACTCTGGGAACATAAAAAAATTTGATTTAGGTGAGGATCTGACTCCCTTTTCCCAGAGAATTCAACCTCTTCCCATTCCTAGTGCACCACGCTCTGACTCGAGGCCGTCTCTCCCGATTCCTGTGGATTTGGGGTTTTTAATCCCTGTTTTTGGCAGGTTGCTGTTGCTCAGTACAGCGAGGAGCCCAGGGCAGCTTTTCACTTCAGCCAACACCGCGACCGCAACGGAGCCCTCGGAGCCATCAGGGGGCTGAGCTACTCTGGAGGCAACACCAAAACAGGTCTGGGAAAGGGACCTGGACACCTGGGATGGTCCTTCTGGCCCAGGACAGAACCTGGAAGCCAAGGAAAACATTTCTCTGAGTGGTTTGGAGCCATTTCCTTGGTGGGAACATTGTGCTTAAAGTTGTTTTAAATTTAAGAACAGATTAAATTTGATTTTCGGGAGTGGTTTTTCCAACCACTTAGTGCTTTATCCATGTCCTGTTTTTTCCCCTGGGTTTTCCTCATTATTTTATGGTTTTGCCTGCACCTGAGGGAGGTTTTTGCACCATAAACATGAGGATGGCTGTAGTGAAGCATTCCTGCATCCCTGAAATCCAGATATTTTGGCTCATTTAAAAAACTCAGAGAGGGATGACACTTTCCATGTGCTCATTCCCACCTGGACACTGGGAATACCTGGTTCCCTGGAGGAACACAACCAGGAATGGTAAATTAAAGATGGTTAATTTTTATTTAATCATTTAGCCCAGTTGGTTGGAAGCTGGTGCCAGCAACTCCAAGATTTCATCCCCCTATGGACCATTCAGGAATTGGACTCGATGATCCTTGTGGATCCTTTCCAGCTTGGAATATTCTGTAGTTTTGTGATTTTTCAATGAAATCTTCACATTTGAGGCACCCAAATCCCTCACCTACCTCACTGGTATTCGACAAGAGCACAAAAAAACCAAGAAAAGTCAAAATACAGGATTTTTCATGGGATTGCTTAGGGAGAGAAGGCATGGAATTGGTCAGGCTGGAAATTCCTGGCTAACCTTGCCTTTTTTAATTCTTTTTATGGAGTTTGTGTCAATAAGGACACAAATTTTACTCCATGTAGGAATCTTTCCATAGTGTTTTGGAGCTTCTTGACCATTTCAATCTGTGGGAGATTTCTTTGTGGAACTTTCTTGGTCTTTCCAAAGACATTTGGAAATGGGAATTCTGTGGATTTTATTCCAGAAGTGTAAGAAAAGTTAATTCAAATTTCTGAATATTTTGGTTCCCCTTTTCCAAAGTCATCTGCTGATTTCACCAGAACCATTCCAGCCAAGATGTTTTCCTGCTGTTACCCTCCAAAAGACGTTGTCCCACACCCAGGGCTTCCACTTTTGAGGAATTCCCTTCACCCTCCACCCATGGAAGGAGATCCAGAATCCAAACCTGCGGAATTAACCCAGACTCCCACCCTGTCTCTCCCTGTCTGCTCAGGCCATGCCATATCCTACGTGCTGAAGGAATTATTCCAGCCCTCCAGAGGGATGAGACCGGGTTTTCCTCACATCCTGGTGCTCGTGACCGATGGACAATCCCAGGACGATGTGGTGTCCCCAGCCAGAGCAGCCCATGCCTTGGGTAGGGGTTCCCAGTTGGGTTTCCCTCAGTTCTCCATGAATTTCCAGAGGGCTGAGGCTGCCCAGTTGGGTTTCCTTTGGTTGTCCATGAATTTCCGGAGGGTTGATGCTACCCCATTTTGTTTCCCTTGGTTCTATATGAATTTCCAGAGGGTTGATGTTACCTCATTGTGTTTCCCTGATTCTCCATGAATTTCCAGGGGGTTGAGGTTGTCCCATTGTGTTTCCTGTGGTACTCCATGAATTTCCAGGTGTTTGAGGTTACCCAGTTGGGTTTCCCTTAGTCCTCCATGAATTTCCAGAGGCTTGATGTTACCCCACTTTGTTTCCATGGTTTTCCATGAATTTCCAGAGGGTTGAGCTTACCCTGTTGTGTTTCCCTTGGTTCTCCGTGAATTTCCAGAGGGTTAAGTTTGCCCAGTTGGGTTTCCCTCAGTTCTCCATGAATTTCCAGAGGGTTGATGTTGCCCCATTTTTTTCCATAGTTCTCCATGAATTTCTAGAGGATTGAGGTTGCCCCATTTTTTCTCTTGGCTCTCCATTAATTTCCAGAGGGTTGAGGCTGCCCTATTTTATTTCCCTCAGTTCTCCATGAATTTCCAGAGAACTGAGGTTGCCCCATTGTGTTTCCCTCGGTTTTCCATAAATTTCCAGAGGGTTGAGGTTGCCCCATTGGGTTTCCCTCAGTTCTCCATGAATTTCCAGGGGATTGAGGTTACCCTGTTGTATTTCTCTTGGTTCTCCATGAACTTCCAGGAGACTGATGTTGCCCTATTTTGTTTCTGTGGTTCCCCATGAATTTCCAGAGTGTTGATGTTGCCCTATTCTATTTCTATGGTTCTCCATGATTTTCCAGGGGTTTGAGGTTGCCCAGTTGGGTTTTCCTTGGTTTTCCATGGATTTCCAGGGGTTTGAGGTTACCCTGTTGTATTTCCCTCAGTTCTCCATGAATTTCCAGGGGGTTGATGTTACCCCATTTTGTTTCCATGGTTCTCCATGAATTTCCCGGGGCTTGAGGTTGCACAGTTGGGTTTCCCTCAGTTCTCCATGAATTTCCAGGAGACTGAGGTTGCCCATTGTGTTTCCCTTGGTTCTCCATTAATTTCCAGGAGACTGATGTTGCCCTTTTCTATTTCCATGGTTTTCCATGAATTTCCAGGGGGTTGAGGTTACCCTGTTGTGTTTCCCTGAGTTCTCCATGAATTTCCAGGGGTTTGAGGTTGCCTCATTATGTTTCCCTCAGTTCTCCATGAATTTCCAGAGGGTTGATGTTGCCCTATTCTATTTCCATGGTTCTCCATGATTTTCCAGGGGTTTGAGGTTGCCCAGTTGGGTTTTCCTTGGTTTTCCATGAATTTCTAGGTGTTTGAGGTTACCCAGTTGGGTTTCCCTTAGTCCTCCATGAATTTCCAGAGGCTTGATGTTACCCCACTTTATTTCCATGGTTTTCCATGAATTTCCAGAGGGTTGAGGTTACCCTGTTGTGTTTCCCTTGGTTCTGTGTGAATTTCCACAGGGTTGAGTTTGCCCAGTTGGGTTTCCCTCAGTTCTCCATGAATTTCCAGAGGGTTGATGTTGCCCCATTTTTTTCCATAGTTCTCCATGAATTTCCAGAGGGTTGATGTTGCCCCATTTTTTTTCCATAGTTCTCCATGAATTTCTAGAGGATTGAGGTTGCCCCATTTTTTCTCTTGGCTCTCCATGAATTTCCAGAGGTTGAGGTTCCCTATTTTATTTCCCTCAGTTCTCCATGAATTTCCAGAGAACTGAGGTTGCCCCATTGTGTTTCCCTCGGTTTTCCATAAATTTCCAGAGGGTTGAGGTTGCCCCATTGGGTTTCCCTCAGTTCTCCATGAATTTCCAGGGGATTGAGGTTACCCTGTTGTATTTCTCTTGGTTCTCCATGAACTTCCAGGAGACTGATGTTGCCCTATTTTGTTTCTGTGGTTCCCCATGAATTTCCAGAGTGTTGATGTTGCCCTATTCTATTTCTATGGTTCTCCATGATTTTCCAGGGGTTTGAGGTTGCCCAGTTGGGTTTTCCTTGGTTTTCCATGGATTTCCAGGGGTTTGAGGTTACCCTGTTGTATTTCCCTCAGTTCTCCATGAATTTCCAGGGGGTTGATGTTACCCCATTTTGTTTCCATGGTTCTCCATGAATTTCCCGGGGCTTGAGGTTGCACAGTTGGGTTTCCCTCAGTTCTCCATGAATTTCCAGGAGACTGAGGTTGCCCATTGTGTTTCCCTTGGTTCTCCATTAATTTCCAGGAGACTGATGTTGCCCTTTTCTATTTCCATGGTTTTCCATGAATTTCCAGGGGGTTGAGGTTACCCTGTTGTGTTTCCCTGAGTTCTCCATGAATTTCCAGGGGTTTGAGGTTGCCTCATTATGTTTCCCTCAGTTCTCCATGAATTTCCAGAGGGTTGATGTTGCCCTATTCTATTTCCATGGTTCTCCATGATTTTCCAGGGGTTTGAGGTTGCACAGTTGGGTTTCCCTCAGTTCTCCATGAATTTCCGGAAGATTGAGGTTGCCCCATTTTGTTCCATGATTCTCCATGAATTTCCAGGAGATTGATGTTGTCCTGTTTTGTTTCCATGGTTCTTCATGAATTTCCAGGGGTTTGAGGTTACCCTGTTGTGTTTGCCTCAGCTCTCCGTGAACTTCCAGGGGTTTGAGGTCACCCCATTGTGTTTCCATGATTCTCCATGAATTTCCAGGGCTTTGAGGTTGCCCAGTTGTGTTTCCCTGGGTTCTCCATGGATTTCCAGAGGGTTGAGGGTGGTGCCCTGTGTGAGAAGTCACTTTGAGGGCAGTCTTGGTTCCTTCCCTCCTTCATCCTTTCTCTTTTCTCTCCCCACCTTGTCTTGGTTTGCTGTGACTCACACCCAGCTCCAGGTGACTTCTCTGTGGGCTCCACCTGATCACACCAGAGGTTTTTACCAGGAAGGGATTTGGAAACTCTGATCCCAAGGATTGGTAGTGGTGGGATCCATGTCATTCCAGGGCTCCGTGTCATTGCTGTGGGGGTCTCAGGAGCTGACCCCATGGAGCTCCACAGGATCTTGCTGCAGCAGAACCCCCAGAACGTTTTCTACGTCAGCACCTTCGATGACTTCCCCCAAATCCTCCAAGAACTCATAGAAGCCATTTGTTCTGATCCTCAGCTTCCAGGAACCCAAATCCCACTGGGAAAGGTGAGTTCCTACTCCAGGGAGTAAATCCAGCTTGGAGTGGGTCAGGCACAAGGAAAATCTTCTTCCCTGAGTGAAGTTTCAGAGCAGAATCAGAGCGGATTTAGGACACTGTGTCCCATCCTGACCTCACTGCTCAGCCCTGAAGAAACCTTTGAAATCCAGGGAGTGGAACTGGGGAAGCCAGGATAGAGCTGGGAATGTTTTGGTGGATAAAGCCACTGCACAACACTGAGATATATTAAAAATTCACATTATAAATCCATAGGAATAGACTTTAAATATCTGAGAATTCTCCAGGATGGTCACAACTTCGCTTTTCCCTTTTTTTTTTTTTTTTTTTGCCTAAGCCAAGGAATGTTTCAGTCTATGTTTCATGGTCACTCCGGTTTATTTGCCATCTTTTGCTGGATATTAATTCCCTGATAATTTTTTTTCTCTTTTCCATTGAAGATCCCCAGGGGCTCAGCAGCTCACAGGGGTTATGACCCCCACACTGCAAAGGGAGAGAAAGGGGAGCGGGTGAGTCACGGAATTTTCTCAGTTGGAAGGGACCCACTTGGATCATGGAGTCCAGCTCTTAAGGGAATGGCCCCACAGCATGATCCACTTGGATAAATAATATTAATTATTAATAGTATAAATTGAATTTAATTAATTAATATAAATTATTATCATGGAGTCATGGGTTGGAAGGGACTTGAAAGATCATCCAGTTCCAACCTCAACACCTTCCACCATTCCAGATTGCTCTGTCCAGCCTGGCCTTGGACACTTCCAGGGGTGGGACAGCCACAGCTTCTCTGGGAATTCCCTTCCAGGGCCTCTCCACCCTCCCAGCCAGGAATTCCTTCCCAATATTTCATCCATCTCTGCCTCTGGTAGTAAATACAACCAAATCATGACCAAGGAAGAGTTCGAGCAAAGGCTCAACCTCAGATCTTTCCTGTTGGTGTTTTGCTCCTCCTGCTCCACGTTGGCTTTGAAAATCCAGGAAAAGGGACCTGCTCTGGGATTTGGGAATGCTCTCAAGTGTCAGGGTGCTGCATGAAGCTGTTGGGGTTTGCAGGTCTGAGGTCATCCCCCCCACGCTTCTCTTTTCCATGTTTTCAGGGTCTCCCTGGGAAGGACGGCATTCCTGGGCTGCCAGGCAGGCCGGGCCGGCCGGGCCCTCCAGGCCCCCCTGGAATCATGGTAGGGATTGGTTCCAACAAACTTTTCCATAACAAACTTTTCCAAAGGGCCATTCCAGAGAAAAGTGACCAGGATCCCCCTGTCCTGTTTTGCAGGGGCTCCCTGGCAGCCAAGGTGACGTTGTGAGTATTTGGGATCCTGGGTTGGTTTGGGTTGGAAGGGACCTTAAAACTCATCCCATTCCATGGGCAGGGACGCATCCCACTGTCCCAGGGTGCTCCAAGCCCTCTCCAGCCTGGCCTTGGACACTGCCAGGGATCAGCACCCATGGTCTTGGGGCTGGTTTTCTGTTTAACACTGCAGAATTTATTTTTAATTCCAGGGATCTCCGGGCTATCCAGGACCCGCGGGGCCGAAAGGAGACAGAGTGAGTTCCATTCCTGGATTTCACTGGGAAAAATTCATTTCTTTGTGTGTGACACGAAATGAAATGTGTGAAATGAAAACTCATTTCATTTGTTGTGACCTCTCTTTTCCAAGCATTTTCACTGGGATCTTTGGCAAATGTGAATTTTTAAACTGTGTCTACCTAATCCTGCACTGCCAGACTTCATCTTTGGGCAGTTTCCCTCAGGAATTTTATGTCTTTATGGAGAAAAGTGCTCAATCCTAATCTCAGGTTCTGGGCACAATTAATTAGTTAGTTAATTGCAGAAGAAGGTGGGGTCATTGTGCCTTTCTGAGTTTCCATTATTAACCATTTTCATTATTAACCATTTCCATTATTAACAAACCATTATTAACAAACTAACAAACCCGAGTTTCCATTGTTAACAATCCATTTAGGACACTAAAATATTTCAATATTTACTGGGGGCAGACCCCAGGAGGAGCTTCCTGCCGCTCTCCCAATCTCCATTCCTCCTCTTTCTTTGCATCTCCCTGAGCTGTCTGTGCAGATGGAGATCAGGAATGGATCCTGCTGAAAGCCAACTTTCATTTTTTCCCTTGGGATTAATTTTTTTCCCGTGCCAGCAAACAAAACTCAAGTCATGGCCATGTGGTTTTGGGTACCAGGTGCTTTGGGTTGATGGAATTTGCCCTAAATCACCCAATCTGCTCCTGGATGTCCCAAAGTGCCTTTATCCACAGGGAGAGCCAGGCTATGTCCTGGGAGGCGTGGAGGTGATTCCTGGCCGGAATGGGCAGCCTGGCCCCCCTGTGAGTATCAAACCCCGGGTGTGGGGAACCTTCAGCTTCCCAAGGGCTGGGAGAGATCCCAAATCCCTCTCTCTCCCATTTTTCCTTGTTGCAGGGACAGAAGGGGCAGCCAGGGGTTCCTGGGGTTCCAGGACCACCAGGTTCTCCAGGGCCACCAGGAATCTCCATCAAGGTGAGTCTGCAGCAAAATTCTGGGATGTGCCACTGATGGGTTGAGAATCTGACCTAGGAGAGAGGCTGGGCAGAGTCACAGAATAAAGCAGGGATTCATTCACAGGATCTCCTGCATGGCTGCACCTTGGGCAGCACCAGAGCCCAGCCAGGGCTGCACCCAAGATGAACCAAAACGGCCCCAAAATGCACGAGCGCTGCCGGGGTCTCTCCCTGGGATCAGTTCTGCTCCATTTGCACCTTGCAGTTCATTGTCCCATTGCAGCTTCAGCCCAGGCAGTCCCACCCTGCTTGTTTTTCTCTCCAGCCCACGGGGTTTGTGCTCCTGGGCTGAGATTTGGGGCATTTGTCCTTGGTGCCCAGCTGGAGCAGGAATTGTTTTGTCTCCCTGCTCTGTGAAGAGAATTCCGTGTTGGGAAGGATGAAAGTTTGACAAGAAGGTCTCACAGATATGTTTGCTTAGCTGAAAGATTTTTAAACGTGGAGTCTGATGAAGAAATAGAGATGGAAGCAAGTTTTGATCTAGAAGAAGAAAATTGCTGAGCCAGTCTCACTGGATAACCAAGGAGGCAAAGGGTGTGTGAGTTAGAAGGGGTTTTATGGCTTAGAGCAAAGGATAAACCCACCCCAAACAAGAAGATGTTTTTACCAAGCACAAAGAGAGCACAGGCAAACAAGGCAGCAAAGTTGCAAGTAGAAAAAAGGTCTCAGAATTTTCCACTGCAAGAAAACTGAGAAACAACTTCTAGCTTAAACTGTAATGCACTGACTTTGAGTGATTGGAGAACAGTAACATGAATATGGTAATTACATTAGTTATGACAAGCTATAGATAACAGTTCAGGTATAGATTGGTTCTACTGCATTAAGGTGCTCAGCAAAGAAAAGTCTATAATGCATTGTGGCCAAAACCAAAGGGGCTCCAGGCCTGCCTGCAGCTGGAGCTGACAGCTGTGGGCACAGCTCTGTCACCCACCCTGGGCTGCTGTGACACCTTGGATGCAATAAACTGCATTTTGGATACAATAAACTGCATTTTGAATACAATAAACTGCATTTTGGAGAGCTGCCTAGAGTCCCACATCCCTCATTTAGGCTTTTACAGTGGCGCCCAACGTGGGGCACTATTAGTAACAGCCTGAATGAGGGATGTGGGTCTGCAGGCCTGCCTGCAGCTGGAGCTGACAGCTGTGGGCACAGCTCTGTCACCCACAGCCCTGGGCTGCTGTGACACCTTGGATACAATAAACTGCATTTTGGATACAATAAACTGCATTTTGGAGAGCCCCTGGAGTCCCACATCTCTCATTTAGGCTCTTACAGCTCACCATCCCATAATATGAAGCCCAGACCCACACACTAAAGCAGCACAGAATGTGGAAAATATAAAAGCTGAGCCTGAGTTATCAGCACAGGAAAAGGAGACCCAACTCCCAATATTGAGGGCGAGGTGTCTGGAGACCTCTCCTGAAGCTCTGCCTTCTGCTCGGAGTGGGAATTTTGCTCTCCCGGATTGTCAGACTGCCGGATTCTTTTTTTCTGGGATGAAGTTTAGTGAGGAGCCCCTAAATGCCCATCCCATGGGAATTCTCCTTGTCCTTTCTGTTTCAGGGTGAACCAGGGGATTCAGGAATCAGGGTGAGTACCTGAGGTCAGCTTTCACTTGGGGATGAAAAGCCTTTCTTCCATCATTATTTCCAAAGTTCTGGCTTCCAAACTTCCCAAAATTCCATGGAGATCCATGAAGGGATCATGGAGTGGGACTTTCCTGTGCTTCATGCAGGGTCCTCGTGGCAGGAGTGGCCTCAAAGGTGACAGAGGAGACACGGGAGAGCCGGTGAGTGGTCCCAAGAAATCAGGGAAAAACTGGGCCAGGTCCAGAGGAGGGAAAAATGTGGATCAAGAACAAATGGCCCAAAGTGGCAGCAGATCCAAAACAAGGGAATGTGGGAATCCACAAAATTAGAGGGTTTTGGGAAAGCTGCAAAAGGCAGAACTGTGATTAGAGCTAAGCAGCAGCCATGAGATTGGTCAGCAGAAAAATTATTTAAAAAGTAGAAAAGCAAGGACAAATAGAACAATGGTCGGTGTATTAATGCTTGTCTAGAATAACTCCCTAAGCTGCAGAAAAGTTTATCAGTGAGATATGAGGGAGTTCTAAGTTAATAACAGAGCTCTGTGCATTGTGTTTAAGGCTCACAAGCAGGGATTGGATTTGAAATAAGCCAGCATTGTTTAACCAAAGGTACCCGTGCTTACAGTGGTTGGATGGAACTGCTGTCAATGTGCTTTTGCTGTGTGGGATTGGTCACAAAACTGTTAAAGTGAGCTGTGACATTGAGTTCTGTGTCTGCTGCCTGGGGTGTGAGCTGAGGGCATCTTCCCATTGCCATAGCCATGGAATGAGGCCGGTGCTGGAAAATCAAACAGCTCAAGGCACGTTCCCAGCAGCCCTGTCCTGTTTGTGATTTGTACAGGGACCTTGGCTGCTGACAGGGAACGGGATGGTTCTTCCCAGAAATCACCCCACAAGGAGGTTTGGGGTGTGGGGAGTTTGAGTTCAGGGGGAGATATGAGAGGGAAAGAAGTCCATGGAGGATTACTGGGAACACAAGACACCAGGATTGGTTTGGGAATTCCCTGTGTTACAAATGGCTCCATCTGAAGGATAACACCCCTGTGCTGTTCTTCCATCCTTCCTGGATCTGTTTTTGGTTGTTTTTGCCATATTGGAGAGCCTTATCCCATAAACCAGCCCTCTCCATTGCTCTGCATTCACCATTCCAGACCCACGTGAGCTCCCAGCCTCTGTCTCCCATTGTTTCCCCTCCCTGAGTAAAACCAGGGATTCACAACTTATTTGTGAGGAAAAAGGAAATTTGAGAATGCACAGACAGCTCTGTAATTCCTCACTTTCAAAGGAACTCCTCAGGTGGACAGATCAGGATAAATATTTCTCTGCAGAATTAAAAATAAACCTTGCCAGTTTGAAGGGAAATAAAAAGATTTGGTGATGTTCCTTCCTTTCCAGGGAAAACCTGGTTTGCCAGGCCCTGTGGGGCTCCATGGGGCTCCTGGACTGCCTGGACCACAGGGAGAAAAGGTTGGATATTTCCTGAATCCCTCAGCCCGGGGAGAAAATGACAGGAATAGCAGGGTAGACCTGTGGGAATGCATTTAGGGATGTCCCAACATTCCTGGAATTTGCTCTGCTCAGAGCCAAACACTTCCAGAGGGGATTTCTCCCCTCCTGTTTTGCTGAGAAAGACTCTGGAGCAGAAATCTGGGAAGGATGGATGCTCCGGGGTCAGCATTCCTGAGGATTCTGTGCTTTCCTTGCAGGGAATGGCAGGAATTGGCATCCCTGGCACTGCTGGCACGAAGGGGGAAGAAGGAGAGCAGGTGGGTTGGGAACCCTGCAGTGAGGTTTGCATTAAAATCCTCTCAGAGTGTTCGATGTCTCCAAAGTCTCCTCCAATATTTAGGTTTTCCTTGGAATCCTGTGGTTCCCTGTGGAAAGGGTGAGAAAATTGAGGAATTTGTGGTTTAAAATTAGAGTTCCATGTGGAAAGGGTGAGAAAATTGATGAATTTGGGGTTTAAAATCAGAGTTCCATGTGGAAAGGGTGAGAAAATTGAGGATTTTGGGGTTTAAAATCTGAGTTTTCACTGTTTCCTCGGTTGTTTTCAGGGAATGATGGGACCTCCAGGAGCACCAGGACCAAAGGTGGGTGCTGAAATCCTGAACCTGGAATTCAGGTTCCAAGGAAATTTTCTGCCCCTAACCAGCACCATAATTAATCATCATAATAATTCCTGTGGGGATCATTGGATCATGGAGTGGTTTGGGTTGGAGGTGACCTTCCAAAGCCTGGTCCAAACCCTCTGGACTGAGCAGGGACAGACCTTCAAACCAGCCTGACCTGGAGCCTTCCAGGCTCAAAAGCTAAAAAAAAGGGAATAATTTTCCACTCCCTGGACTCTGGAATTCCTTGCTGCCAAGGAGAGGCCTGGAATGGCAGCAAGGTGGGATATTTTCAATAATAAACGGCACTTTTGTGGCCGGGGAGACTCCAGAGTCCCAGGCTGGAAGAGCTGTCCTGTAATTAATGGAAAATTGGGTTGAGGAGCTCCATCCTTCCCTCCCTCCCTCTGGATGGCAGCAGGAGCCAAAAATGCTGGATCTGTTTCCATTCTGGTGGAAATTCCCTTCTGATTTCTTCCAGGGAATTCCAGGACCTCCAGGGCAGAAGGGAGACCAAGTGAGTGGAACAGTGAGAGAACATTTGACCAGCTCAGGTGCAATTATCCTGATTTTTCATCCTGTTTTTCCCAGCTTGTTCCCTGTGGGATCCAGCAGGGATATCCTTCAGCTCAGTTCTCCCCTCTCCTTGGCTCTTGTGCTTCTGGGATAACTTTTGGGCACTTTCAAGGAATAAATGGTGGGAAAGGGATGAGCAAAAAGTTTTCCCTGCCTCACATTTCTCATTCCATTGGCCGCCATTCCTTCCTCTTGCCTTGCAGGGAAATCCAGGATTTCCAGGTGCTCCAGCCTTGGAGGTAACTTGGAGTGGTTGAGAGCCCTTCTTGTCCTTCAGCTGTGCAGCTTCAACCCCAAAATTCCAGCATTCCAAGAGCTGTGTCCCACAGAACCGTGGGAAGAACACCCAGACCTTTTCCCTCACCTTCCTGCCAAATTTGCCCTCTTCTCCCTTTGCTCCACTTCCCATATTCCCAATATTCCCATTGTCCCCTCAATGGAGCTCCACAGCTCTCCAGGAAAGATGAGGATGAAAATTCCCAGCACTGAATCCGTGTGCTCCAGGCTCCCCATCCACAGGGATGAGCCCTCCTGGACACCCACAGCTCTCCATGTCCCCCCACATTCCAGCTTCCAGGAGAAACCTCCGTGGTGGCTGCCTCTGTGTCCCACAAAATGTCTTATCCCATAATAATTCTTATCCCATAACAATTTTTATCCCATAACATTCCTTGCGTGCTTTGGAAAAGGAACCATGAAAAGGCAATTTTAAAAATTTTAAATTAATTTTAAAAAAAATTTTAAATTAGGTAAATTAAATTTTTTAAACATTTCTGTGATTTCTTCTTCTCCTCAGATTTCGGGACCTCCAGGCACAAAAGGTGTCAAGGTAAGACTGACATTTAATTAATTAATTGCTTAATTAGCATTGCTTGAAAAGGCAAGATCTATTCCTGGAAAAGCAGAGGTTGTTCCAAGTTTTCTGAATTCCATCTCCCTTGTGATTGACAGGAGAGGAGAGCTTGGAAAATCTTGTCCTGGGGATATTTCCCTTGCTTTTATTCACATTTTGTACCTGGTATTCCCATTCTAGCCTTAGTCCAGGGGAAAATTTGGGATTTCAGAGGGGAGACATCGCTCATGTGCAGATCCAGCCTAATCCCAGAAGATGCTTCCAGCTGTTCCCTGGCTGAATTTTCAATATTTTCCAGCTGCTTTAGAGAATTCCAATCCCTTTCTCAGTGGCTTTGAGTGAAACATGACCTGGAATATTTTAAATAGAATTTTTTAACTTTTTGTTTTTCAGTCTTGCTCTGTCACTGCCATCCTGCCAAGAACCTTTTCTCTGTGAGAAGGATTTGCTGCAGGACTGATTCCCTGTGGTTTTTCCATGGAAATTCCCTACAGTGCTTCAGACATCCCTCATTCCATAGGCACAACAAATTTTGACTTTTTTGCTGGGATTTGATGTTGGAATCCCCGCCTTTTATTGGTCCTGTTGCCCAGACTGCTTAACCTCAGCTGGCAAAAATCCCTCTTTTCTTTTAGGCTGAGCTTAAGTGGTGTCCTGGGAATCTTGCTGTGGCCTTGTGATGGAATGTGCCTGGAATATCTGAAATTTTTTATTATTCTTCGTGATATTTCACTGACAACCTGCAGAGAAATGACAGATGTTCATTTTATTCACTTTAAACCAGTAAAAATGCGTTTATGGTGCTGCGTAATGTGGCAACAACTGTGATGAATTTTGGATGGCAGAAGGCAGGTTGGAAAAAATGGAAAAAATTCCTTAAAAATCCAGGATGGATGGATGGATGGATGGGTGGATTTGGCAAAGGAATTTTTTCCAGGGTTCATTAAAAGTGCAGAATGCAGCCCTAAGGAGTCACGGGAGCAGGGCTTGGCTTCCTGCAGGATATTCCTGGTTTCAGGTGTGTCTTTTATTCCCAGGGAGATCCCGGACCAGCCGGACCACGAGGAGACAAAGGAGTCCCAGGAGAAAAAGGGGAGAAGGTGATGACCTCGCACTTCCTTCAGGGATAAAAGGATTTATTTTGTTTGTGGCCACCAAGGAAGCTCTGAGGGAGATGGAATTCCATCCATCCAGGAATCCAGGGGAAGATTTCCATGTGTAGAAATCCAAAGCTCCTGGAAAGGAAATCAGGGAGGGGATAAATGCTCGGCTCCTTGGTTATCCATGGGGATGGAAGAACCTTGTATCTGCTCTGGCTTTTCCTGCTCTGGGGAAATTTCTCCTGAGCTTGGAAAAGTTGCTTTGGTGAGACCTTGAACCCCTTTGTTTTTTCAGGGAAGTCCAGGGTTTGGAATTCCTGGCCAGCCTGGGCTGAAGGGAGACATCGGTGACCGGGTGAGTGGGACAGTGGGGTGGGTGTGCAGTGGGAAGAAGGGCCCAGGGGACAAGCCAGGAGGTTTAGGGACAAAATCTCTCCGTCACCTCCATGGATTTGTTGGCCCTGAGGAGATGAACACTGGGGAGGTGACAAGGAACCACGCTGGTGACCCTGGGGAGGCCTGGGGCGACGGGGTCAGGCGCAAAGGTGGGATCCCCCAAAATGTGGACAATTCCTCATGGCTGGAGGAAAACACGGATGGTCAGTGCTCAACTGGTGGCTCTGTGGGCAGAATCCAAGGAAATCCCATTTCCAATTATTTCCCCTCCCGAAAGTCACCTTGATCTTCATCTTCCTGACTTTTGTGTCTAGGAAGGTCTTGGTGGCTCCCATGATGACTCCAGCAATGTCCAGGAAGGGTTGGGTTAATTCTTGCTGTTCCCTTCTCCAATCCCGTTCATTTTAATCCAGCAAAAATTGGCAAATCCCAATGTGCTGGTGTTCACAGGGGTGCCAGGATGAGGGAAGAGATGAGAACGTTGACTCCATGTTTCAGAAGGCTGATTTATTATTTTATTATATATATTATATTAAAACTACACTAAAAGAACAGAAGAAAGGATTTCATCAGAAGGCTGGCAAGGAATAGAATGGAATATGGAATGATAATAAAATCTTGTGACTGACCAGAGAGTCCAATACCGCTGGGCTGTGATTGGCCATTAATTAGAAACAACCACATGAGACCAATCCCAGATGCACCTGTTGCATTCCACAGCAGCAGATAACCATTGTTTCCATTTTGTTCCTGAGGCCTCTCAGCTTCTCAGGAGAAAAATCCCGGCAAAGGGATTTATCAGAAAATATCATGGCTACATCCCAATATTATTTATGGATGAGTATCTTTGTAAGAGAGGTGGGAAGCTCAAAACATTGATGGTTTCAAAGTGGGGGAGACAGGAGACACCTCTGGACAGGCTGCACTTGGCACAGTGTCCCACAGTCTCTCGTGGGACATTCCCTGTTCTCCCCTTCTCTGATTTTACCTGGAATTACCTTACCTGTGTCATTCCTTCTGCAGGGAAATGTGGGATTGTCTGGGAAGCCAGGTCAGAAGGTGAGTCCATGGAAAGATTTGTTCCCTGGGAGGGTGGGGAGGCCCTGGCACAGAATTCCCAGAGCAGCTGGGGCTGCCCCTGGATCCCTGGAATGTCCAAGGCCAGGTTGGACAGGGCTTGGACCACCCTGGGGTAATGGAAGGTGTCACTGCCCATGGATGGGGGTGGAACCAAGTGTTCTCAGAGGTTTCCTTCCAACATCTCTGATCAGGGCTTAAAAAACTCCTGCTAATCCTCACCTGCAAGATTTTTCCCAGAAAAAGTTCAAAACCAGTCAAGAAATTTCTGGAAAAGATCCCACCCTGGCATTTGTTCAGTGAGTGTCTCACTGTGGGCATTCCTCAAGCAGGGATCTCCCAGAGTTGGCTGGAGGAGGGTTTGGGTTTGGGAATTGTTCCATAGATCTGTGAATGGAATATTTAGACCAGATCAGCTTCCAGGGCATGTAAAAATGGGATGTAACAAAATGGGACGCAGCCAAGCCAGGAGGCGCTAACGAGATGTGTTAATGAGGTTGCAAAATGGAGGCAAGGAAAAGTGTTTGGGTTGGGAGAAGGCCTGGAGAGGTGGTGTCACAAATTTCCCAGATTTCATGGAATATTCTGAGTTGGGAGAAACCCATGAGGATCATCCAATCCAGCTCTTAAGGAAATGGGATCAATCCACGGCCTTGTGGGACAAACATCAAACAGGGCAGATGAGGACCCATGAGAGCTCTCCCATCCATGAAAGCTCAGCTGATTTAGATGGGAATAAAAATTAAAACGTGGCATGGGAACTGATCCCATGTCCTAGAGTGGATCCATCTCGAGTCTCTGCTAATCTGAGATGCTCCAGGAGGTGGAGAACCTCAACAGATTCTGTCCTCAGTGAATTCCAGGGATGATTGTGGAGTCTGGATAGATGGGGTTAGAGCTGGATGCTTTCCAGCCTGATAATCCTACAAAAATAATAATACTGTAATTAAATAAACTGAAATGCTACAGACATTTATTATTAAATAAATCAAAATAAAATAAATATTAATAGTAAAAATCCTGCAAGAATAATAATGCTATAATTAAATAAACTGAAATGCTATAAGCATATATTATTAAATAAATCAAAATAAAACAAATATTAACAGTAAAAATCCTATAAAATAATAATGCTATGATTAAATAAACTTAAATTCTATAAGCATATATTATTAAATAAATCAAAATAAAACAAATATTAATAGTAAAAATCCTATAAAATAATAATGCTATGATTAAATAAACTTAAATTCTATAAACATATATTATTAAATAAATCAAAATAAAATAAATATTAATAATACAAATCCTACAATCCCAGTTCTTCCTAGCACAGGGTAAATGCTCTGAACCCAAATTCCATCCAGGATTGTGGGAGCAGCTCCATGACCATGGATGTGCTGCTGGGATCTGCCCCTCCGTGTCTGAGGGCTGTGGAATGCAGGGCAGGAATGTGACAAGTCTTGTTTCCTTCAGGGGGAGAGAGGCGAACCAGGATTCCCTGGAAAACCAGGAGAGGCCGGGCTGAGAGGAAAAGATGTGAGTAAAGGCAGCATCCAGGGGGATGGAGCTGCTGATCCCTTGGGGCCAACCAACAAAAAAATCCCAGCTCTGAAATGACAAACAAGGGACGACTTTTATTCCTTATAATTCAACATCAGTGTCCAGAGCAGCTGGGGCTGTCCCTTGATCCCTGGAAGTGTCCAAGGAAAGGTTGGACAGGGCTTGGAGCAGCCTGGGACAGTGGGAGGTGTCCCTGACATAGCAGGGATTTAAGGTCCTTTCCAACCCAAACCATGCTGGGATTCTTTGATCAGTATTTCTGTCACTGAGTCACATCTGCTGGATGTGGATTTAGGCCCAGGTGCAGCCACACCAGCCCTGAGGGGTCACTTCTGGTTCTGAGCCTCAGGTGATCTCAACTTAGAAAGGATCCATCAAAATCATGGAGCACAGCTCCCTGCTCCCCAAGGAACTGCCCAAATAATTCCCTTTTATGGCCAAACAAGGTGGCCCACACGAAAACATCATAACAGGCTTCTAGAAATTTCTCCTGAGCCCAGTGAAGAGCTTCCCTCAGCTCTGAGGGCTGGGTTGGTCCCTGGAACCCTATTGAGAGTTCCCTCTTGGGAGCAAATGAGGTGGGCCCTCACAAAAACATGACGGGCCCTCACGAAAGAGCATGACCCCTTACAAAATCAAGATGGGCCCCTCACAAAATCAAGATGGGCCCCTCACAAAATCAAGATAGGCCCTTACAAAAACAAGGTGATCCCTCACAAAAGAAGATAGCTGCTCACAAAAAACAAGGTGCGCCCTCACAAAAAAAAAGGTGGGCCCTCACATAAACAAGATGGCCCCTCAGAAAAATAAGGTCAGCTCTCTCAAAAACAAGGTGGCCCCTCACAAAAACATCCTGGCTGGCTTCTGGAAAAGTGGATTTTTATACATTGAGCTTGATGTCACATGATCTGGAATATCCCTGTGGTCAGTTTGGGTCACCTGTCCTGCCTCTGTCTCCTCCCAACCTTGCATGAATTCCCAGTTTTGCTCCTGGAAGACCTTTCCTGACCACAGCTGGTGAAGAGCTTTCTGCGGCTCCATGGGTTGGGTTGATCCCTGTATAAGTAGAATAGGATCACACAGGGAAATCTCGGAAAAAAGGAAGCAGGTGCATTCCAACAGCATTGACTTTGGATTTGTGATTCCAGGATAAGAAATCAGAAGCTGAGTAGGAAATTAGGGTAAAAAACTAGGGAAAACCCAGCACTTTTGCTGGAAGGAAAGGCTCTTCCCACCTGTGGAGAGGAAAGGCTCCTTTGGGACCACGGTAATCCCACCTTTCCCAAGATGCCAGGAAAGGAGCAGCTGGAAAATTAAAAACTTGGATTTGTCCTGAAGTTGATCCCTGCTTGTTTTATTTGCTCTTTGTTTGTCCTTAAATGAGACTGTGGAGAATGCTCTTCACCTTTCTTTTATCTTGGATTTCACATTCCAAAAGACTGGAACAGAAAAGCCAAAAAATAATTTAAATGGTTTTTTGTTGGTGGTTTTTGGGGCGGTTTTGGGGTGGGGTTTTTTTGGTTGTGGGGTTTTTGTGGCGTTTCTTGGTTTTGCGGTTTGTTTGTTTGTTTGTTTGTTTGTTTTCTGGGAGATGCTGAAAACAGAATGCCATGAATGGAATCCCAGAACATCCCGAGTTGGAAGGGACCCACCAGGATCATCCAGTCCCACCCCTGGCCCTGCACAGGACACTCCAACAACCCCACCCCGTCCCTGAGATCATTATCCAAACATTCCTGGAGCTCAGAACAGTGGGATTTGGTGGCAATCACCTCATCCTACCCCTAAATTTAAACATTCCGGTCACCCCACGCCTTGTGCCCCTTTTTCCTCATTTATGGGAATGCTGTAAAACACCACCCCTAATTAAGGACATCCCAGACATCCCAAAACCTGCCTCTGTCCCAGTTTTCCAAGCATTAAGCAGGGCTAAAGAGATTTAACCTCCATTGGAGCCCCTGGAATGTTTGATGGACTCGGTTCTCTCCCTTTAAACCATTTCCCCCAGGTCTAAGTGCAATAAAATCCCTGTCACTTGATGGAAAAACATTTGGAAAGCTGCTCTTCTCTTTTAGGGAGAAGCTGGAGTCCCTGGAGAGCCAGGAGTGAGAGGAATCAGGGTAATAATTCCTGTATTTATATTATATTATATTATATTATATTATATTATATTATATTATATTATATTATATTATATTATATTATATTATATTATATTATATTATATTATATTATATTATATTATATTATATTATATTATATTATATTATATTTTTTTTTCCTCCCCTTGTGAGTGGTGGGGCTGCTCTGTTTCCCTTCTCCATCCCAATGGGAGCCTTCACTTGGAAATATCCCCTTCCAAATATTCCTTTCCTGTGGGGGAAAAAATAATATTTTCCTTGGTATTTTCCTTTTCTGAGCTGCTGCTCGGGCTCTGTTTGGGACTTTTTTCTCTCAATTTCTTCTTGCAGGGTCCTCCTGGACTCCCAGGACGAGCTGGAGAGCAAGGAATGAAGGGAGATCCGGGAGAACCTGGAAAGGATGTAAGGAATCCCTGAAAGAGCAGCTGGGAGAGGGTGGATTTTGGGGGAGCTTTTATTTATTCCCAGCATCCTAAATCAATAATATTTATTTATTCGGATTGGGGTTGGATGGATCCAAGGTGGATTGATCCAGCAGAGATGGATTCACTCCATCCTTTTTTCATCCCTGTGGGAAAAAAAAAAAATCAGGGAAAATATTACCAAGTTTCTCATGACTTTACCTAAATCCTGTTTCGGAGATTCCCAAAAATATTGCAGCTTCTCCCTTTCTCCCACCATTTTTCCTGTGGCCATTTCAAGAATTGAGAGTTTAAATTTGCAATTTAACTATTTTATTCAATTATTTAATTTATTTTATCAAATTATTTTGCTTATTCTATTTAATGATTAATTATTTAAATTTTTTATTTATTTATTTTTAATTTTATCTATTCCTGCTGTTTATTCTGTGGGGACAGGGAAGGACAGGAGGCAGAACAGCCACAGCATCAATTCCCAAGTAATTAAGAAGTTTTGCTGTGTTGGGAGGAAAAACTCATTCCCAGAGGTCCAAAGGTTGTTTTTGGATGGATCCTTTGCAGCCATTCCTTTCCAAATTCCTGATTTGCCTGCAGGAATCGTGTCCTGAGTCACAGGAAAAATGGGATTGGGAGAAAAGCTGCAGGAAATATCCCCATGGATCCCAAACAGATCAAACCCCAGGCTTTCCCAAAGAAGTTGTGTTGCTTTTTAGCCAGGATGTGGCGGCAGGGAAATAAAAGCAAAATTTGGATTGCACGAGAGGTTATTCCATTATTCCAGGTGGGATAACAAAGGAAAAACCAGGAAAATCAGGAGAACTGCCAGGACCATGAGCCCTTCTGGAGGTCAAGCTTGGAGTGAGGAGCAGAATTGCTCCAAATTTAACCCAAAAATGGGAATTAGGGAGAGACAATAAGAGGTTGGTTGGTCCCTCTGGAGAAGGAGGTGTTAGTTTGGGACCAGCACCCAGGAAATGGGAATTTTAGAGGGAAACTAACACATTCCTGCTGGTTTTCAGGGAATTGCTCCAAATTTAACCCAAAAATGGGAATTAGGGAGAGACAATAAGAGGTTGGTTGATCCCCCTGGAGAAGGAGGTGTTAGTTTGGGATCAGAACCCAGGAAATGGGAATTATAAAGGACTACTAATGTATTCCTGCTGGTTTTCAGGGATTTGCTCCAAATTTAACCCAAAAATGGGAATTAGGGAAACACAAGAAGGGGTTGGTTGGTCCCTCTGGAAAAGGTGGGATTAGTTTGGGATCAGCACCCAGGAAATGGGAATTATAAAGGAGTATTAATGCATTCCTGCTGGTTTTCAGGGAATTGTTCCAAATTTAACCCAACAAATGGGAATTAGGGAGAGACAATAAGAGGTTGGTTGGTCCCTCTGGAGAAGGTGGCGTTAGTTTGGGATCAGCACCCAGGAAATGGGAATTTTAGAGGGAAACTAACACGTTCCTGCTGGTTTTCAGGGATTTGCTCCAAATTTAACCCAAAAACGGGAATTAGGGAGACACAAGAAGGGCTTGGTTGGTCCCCCTGGAGAAGGAGGTGTTAGTTTGGGATCAGCACCCAGGAAATGGGAATTATAAAGGACTACTAATGCATTCCTGCTGGTTTTCAGGGAATTGCTCCAAATTTAACCCAACAAATGGGAATTAGGGAGAGACAATAAGAGGTTGGTTGGTCCCTCTGGAGAAGGTGGGATTAGTTTGGGATCAGCACCCAGGAAATGGGAATTTTAGAGGGAAACTAACACATTCCTGCTGGTTTTCAGGGAATTGCTCCAAATTTAACCCAAAAATGGGAATTAGGGAGGCACGAGAAGGGGTTGGTGGGTCCCCCTGGAGAAGGAGGTGTTAGTTTGGGATCAGAACCCAGGAAATGGGAATTTTAGAGGGAAACTAACATGTTCCTGCTGGTTTTCAGGGATTTGCTCCAAATTTAACCCAAAAACGGGAATTAGGGAGACACAAAAAGGGGTTGGTTGGTCCCCCTGGAGAAGGTGGTGTTAGTTTGGGACCAGCACCCAGGAAATGGGAATTATAAAGGACTACTAATGCATTCCTGCTGGTTTTCAGGGAATTGTTCCAAATTTAACCCAACAAATGGGAATTAGGGAGACACAAGAAGGGGTTGGTTGGTCCCTCTGGAGAAGGTGGGATTAGTTTGGGATCAGCACCCAGGAAATGGGAATTTTAGAGGGAAACTAACATGTTCCTGCTGGTTTTCAGGGATTTGCTCCAAATTTAACCCAAAAACGGGAATTAGGGAGACACAAAAAGGGGTTGGTTGGTCCCCCTGGAGAAGGAGGTGTTAGTTTGGGACCAGCACCCAGGAAATGGGAATTTTAGAGGGGAACTAACACATTCCTGCTGGTTTTCAGGGAATTGCTCCAAATTTAACCCAAAAATGGGAATTAGGGAGGCACGAGAAGGGGTTGGTTGGTCCCCCTGGAGAAGGAGGTGTTAGTTTGGGATCAGCACCCAGGAAATGGGAATTATAAAGGAGTATTAATGCATTCCTGCTGGTTTTCAGGGAATTGTTCCAAATTTAACCCAACAAATGGGAATTAGGGAGACACAAGAAGGGGTTGGTTGGTCCCTCTGGAGAAGGTGGTGTTAGTTTGGGACCAGCACCCAGGAAATGGGAATTTTAGAGGGAAACTAACATGTTCCTACTGGTTTTCAGGGATTTGCTCCAAATTTAACCCAAAAACGGGAATTAGGGAGACACAAAAAGGGGTTGGTTGGTCCCCCTGGAGAAGGTGGTGTTAGTTTGGGATCAGAACCCAGGAAATGGGAATTATAAAGGAGTACTAATGCATTCCTGCTGGTTTTCAGGGAATTGTTCCAAATTTAACCCAACAAATGGGAATTAGGGAGACACAAGAAGGGGTTGGTTGGTCCCTCTGGAGAAGGTGGCGTTAGTTTGGGATCAGCACTCAGGAAATGGGAATTTTAGAGAGGGACTAACACATTCCTACTGGTTTTCAGGGAATTACCCAAATTTAAGCTAAAAATAGGAAGCAGCGAGACACAAGAAGGGCTTGGTTGGTCCCTCTGGAGAAGGTGGCGTTAGTTTGGGACCAGCACCCAGGAAATGGATCCATTTATGGATGGGAATTAACACATTCCTGCTGGTTTTCAGGGAGATCCGGGGAAGGACGGCCTGAGAGGTGAAAGAGGCCCCCCGGGCCCAAAGGTAGGCGCTGAGTCCACGTTTCTGTGGTGGTGCCACCACCTCGGGCAGGTCAGAGGGGAGGAAAACCCAGCTCAGGTCTCCTCTGACCCCCCAAAAGTTTGGGATTTCAAAGCAGAGCTGCTGGGATGGGCTCAGGAACTCGTGGTGGCTCCAGGGTCATGGTGGTCCCACATCTCCACAGATGGCTCTTCAGGAGCCAAACAGGATAAATTTCTGGAATGTTCACAGATTGTTCCTTCCTTCCCTCCTCCTGCAAGCTGAAGAAGAGCAAATGGAAAGGGTTGGAAGGAGGAATGGCTTTGGATCCCACACATCCAAGATCTTTAGAAGTGAGAACAACTCCTTCCTTAACGGAGAGGAAAATGCTGCAGGAAGCGGCACCAGTGGAGACAGGGAGATTTCCTGGTTGCCACAAGTTCCAAACTTTGGAAAAGCAGAAGTTTGTCCAGGGAAGAGGCATCCCAAGTTGTCCCTTGGCTGGAGATGCCCTCGGGGCCTTCCTGGTGCCCTTCATTCCACCGGAATCTGTCGATGCAGAACCCGGATTTCAGTGAAATGAAGCCCCTCAGAGAGGCAGGTCAGCCCCACCTCAGCTGATGTTCCTCACCCCAGGAGCCTCCAGGCTGGACCTTCCCCAACCCTGCAGCTCCTCCGTGATTTCATCCCTGCACGATCCAAGATCTCTGGCCTGGAGATGGAATTCCATCGCCGTGACCTTCTGTGGGAGCCCATCCTGCTGGAGATGTTGGGGCCATCAGCACCATGGCCACTGCCAGAAGGGACCACCAGCCATGGGGACACCTTGGCCATCGTCCTCCTCGGTGTCCTCTGCACTGGTGGCACTGAGGGAGCTCCACAATCTTTCATTTCCCACACGTTTGTGGCCAAGAGGTGGAGAAGGAGATGGAGCAAAGCTCTGGCCCAAACCTCACTTGGGTGCTACTCGTGGGCCAGGCTTTCCCAAAACTTCCATCTGTGCCTGTGTCCAGTGGAGAAGGGAAGGAGTGGGGTGGGATTCAAACCCCTAAATGGGATTTATCCGAGATTATGGAGTGAGTTGGTGGCACCAAGGGACCTCAACAATCTTTTCTTTCCCTATGGCCAAGCAGTGGAGAAGGGGATGGAGCAAAGCTCTGGCCCAAACCTCACTTGGATGCTGCTCATGGGCCAGGCTGTCCCTACAAAATCCATCTGTGCCTGTGTCCAGTGGAGGAGGAATGGGGTGGGATTCAAACACCTAAATGGGATTTATCAGGGATTATGGAGTGGACAAGTGTCAGATAAAGGACCAGATATGGAATTACCCCCCTTGCGCTTTTGTTCCTTATGGAAATGATGGAATTAATGAGCTGATCTCATTTATTCCAAGGGAGAACCTGGCCCACCAGGAAGAGGAGTGGAAATGAAGGTAAATAAATCAAAATTAATGACCGTATCAATGTTGGAATCACCTCCCGCTCTGTCTGGGTTGGGATGGCAGAGGGGACCCAATGTGTGTCCACTTGGCCATCAGCCACTTCCAGGAGAAACCTCCTGGAGAGCAGAGGGGGAGAAATTGGGCTTTTCTTTCCCCTTGCAGGACCTGGAGAGGCTTTTTGAAGCATACGGGATCAAGGTAGGAGATCCTTTGTCCTCCTTCCTGACCAGGGGTTGTAATTTGGCTTTTCCATCTCTTCCCTCTGGGAATCCTGGAGGTGGCATTTGCTCCCCCAGCCATCCCAGGAAGGTTCATTCCATTTCCTTTTCCAGGTTGTATTTGGATATTTCTGGGACAGATTTTTGCTGCCATTTCATGGGGTGGGTGGTGGCTTTGAGGCCCCTGTGACAGTGACACGTGGACCTTAAAGCTCCTCTAATTCCAACCTCAACACCTTCCACTATCCCAGGGTGCTCCAAACCCCATCCAACCTGACCTTGGACACTTCCAGGGATGGGGCAGCCACAGCTTCTCTGGGAATTCCATTCCAGCTTCTCCCTACCCTCCCATCCAAAAATCCCTTCCCAATATCCAACCTAAATCCTCATTGTGTTTAAAACCCTTCCCTCTTGCCATATCTCCATATTTCCATGGAAAAAGGGAATTTTTCCCACTCTCCCTCTTCTTTAAGTCCTGAAAGGCCGCAGATGTGGGGTTTTTATTTAGGACAGGGACAGACCCCAGAAAAGCTCCATGGATCAGCTCCTTGATCACAATCCTGTATTTAAACCAGGGCTGTCCCTGTGAGCCCCTGGGAATCCGTCACTCCTTGTTTTAGGGTGGCTGCCCTTGGATTGTCACGTGCTGGGGACAGGAGGGTGGCTCTGGGCGGCCTCACTGGTGTGCACTGGTTCCAGCTTATTGGAATAATTCAAATATTGCTGGATGGGACGTGCCTGAGCTTGTCTGACCCTTGCTGCTGAACCCAAATGCAGCAAATGTGGTGTTCCACCCCACAGACACTTTGGGCTGGCTGGGTGTGTGGTGTTCCACCCCACAGACACTTTTGGCCGGCTGGGTGTGTGGTGTTTCACCCCACAGACCCTTTAGGCTGGCTGGGTGTGTGGTGTTTCACCCCACAGACACTTTTGGCTGGCTGGGTGTGTGGTGTTTGACCCCACAGACACTTTGGGCTGGCTGGGTGTGTGGTGTTTCACCCCACAGACACTTTGGGCTGTGGGTGTGTGGTGTTTCACCCCACAGACACTTTTGGCTGGCTGGGTGTGTGGTGTTTCACCCCACAGACCCTTTAGGCTGGCTGGGTGTGTGGTGTTTCACCCCACAGACACTTTTGGCTGGCTGGGTGTGTGGTGTTCCACCCCACAGACACTTTGGGCTGGGTGTGTGGTGTTTCACCCCACAGACACTTTTGGCTGGCTGGGTGTGTGGTATTCCACCCCACAGACACTTTTGGCTGGCTGGGTGTGTGGTGTTTCACCCACAGACACTTTGGGCCGGCTGGGTGTGTGGTGTTTCACCCCACAGACACTTTTGGCCGGCTGGGTGTGTGGTGTTCCACCCCACAGACACTTTGGGCTGGCTGGGTGTGTGGTGTTTGACCCCACAGACACTTTTGGCCGGCTGGGTGTGTGGTGTTTCACCCACAGACACTTTGGGCCGGCTGGGTGTGTGGTGTTTCACCCCACAGACACTTTGGGCTGGCTGGGTGTGTGGTGTTTGACCCCACAGACACTTTTGGCCGGCTGGGTGTGTGGTGTTTCACCCACAGACACTTTGGGCCGGCTGGGTGTGTGGTGTTTCACCCCACAGACACTTTTGGCTGGCTGGGTGTGTGGTGTTTGACCCCACAGACACTTTTGGCCGGCTGGGTGTGTGGTGTTTCACCCCACAGACACTTTTTGCTGGCTGGGTGTGTGGTGTTTGACCCCACAGACACTTTTGGCTGGCTGGGTGTGTGGTGTTTCACCCCACAGACACTTTTGGCTGGCTGGGTGTGTGGTATTTCACCCCACAGACACTTTTGGCCGGCTGGGTGTGTGGTGTTTCACCCCACAGACACTTTGGGCTGGGTGTGCGGTGTTCCACCCCACAGACACTTTGGGCTGGCTGGGTGTGTGGTATTTCACCCCACAGACACTTTTGGCTGGCTGGGTGTGTGATGTTTCACCCCACAGACCCTTTTGGCTCTGGGTGTGTGGTGTTCCACCCCACAGACACTTTTGACTGGCTGGGTGTGTGGTGTTTCACCCCACAGACACTTTTGGCTCTGGGTGTGTGGTGTTCCACCCCACAGACACTTTGGGCTGGCTGGGTGTGTGGTGTTTCACCCCACAGACACTTTGGGCTGGCTGGGTGTGTGGTGTTTCACCCCACAGACACTTTTGGCTCTGGGTGTGTGGTGTTTCACCCCACAGACACTTTGGGCTGGCTGAGTGTGTGGTGTTTCACCCCACAGACACTTTTGGCTGTGGGGTGTGTGGTGTTTCACCCACAGACACTTTGGGCCGGCTGGGTGTGTGGTGTTCCACCCCACAGACACTTTTGGCTGGCTGGGTATGTGATGTTTCACCCCACAGACACTTTGGGCTGGGTGTGTGTGTGTGGTGTTTCACCCCACAGACACTTTGGGCTGGCTGGGTGTGTGGTGTGTCACCCCACAGACACTTTGGGCTGGCTGGGTGTGTGGTGTTTCACCCCACAGACACTTTTGGCTGGCTGGGTATGTGATGTTTCACCCCACAGACACTTTGGGCCGGCTGGGTGTGTGGTGTTCTACCCCACAGACACTTTTGGCTGTGGGTGTGTGGTGTTTGACCCCATAGACACTTTGGGCTGGGTGTGTGGTGTTTGACCCCACAGACACTTTGGGCTGTGGGTGTGTGGTGTTTGACCCCATAGACACTTTGGGCTGTGGGTGTGTGATGTTTCACCCCACAGACACTTTTGGCTGGCTGGGTGTGTGGTGTTTGACCCCACAGACACTTTGGGCTGGCTGGGTGTGTGGTGTTTCACCCCACAGACACTTTTGGCTCTGGGTGTGTGGTGTTTCACCCCACAGACACTTTAGGCTGGCTGGGTGTGTGGTGTTTCACCCACAGACACTTTGGGCTGGCTGGGTGTGTGGTGTTTCACCCACAGACACCTTTGCCTGGCTGGGTGTGTGGTGTTTCACCCCACAGACACTTTGGGCTGGCTGGGTGTGTGGTGTTTCACCCCACAGACACTTTTGGCTGGCTGGGTGTGTGGTGTTCCACCCCACAGACACTTTGGGCTGGCTGGGTGTGTGGTGTTTCACCCCACAGACACTTTTGGCTGGCTGGGTGTGTGGTGTTTCACCCCACAGACACTTTTGGCTGGCTGGGTGTGTGGTGTTTGACCCCACAGACACTTTTGGCCGGCTGGGTGTGTGGTGTTTCACCCACAGACACTTTGGGCCGGCTGGGTGTGTGGTGTTTCACCCCACAGACACTTTTGGCTGGCTGGGTGTGTGGTGTTTCACCCCACAGACACTTTTGGCCGGCTGGGTGTGTGGTGTTTCACCCCACAGACACTTTTTGCTGGCTGGGTGTGTGGTGTTTGACCCCACAGACACTTTTGGCTGGCTGGGTGTGTGGTGTTTCACCCCACAGACACTTTTGGCTGGCTGGGTGTGTGGTATTTCACCCCACAGACACTTTTGGCCGGCTGGGTGTGTGGTGTTCCACCCCACAGACACTTTTGGCTGGCTGGGTGTGTGGTATTTCACCCCACAGACACTTTTGGCCGGCTGGGTGTGTGGTGTTTCACCCCACAGACACTTTTGGCTGGCTGGGTGTGTGGTGTTCCACCCCACAGACACTTTGGGCTGGCTGGGTGTGTGGTGTTCCACCCCACAGACACTTTTGACTGGCTGGGTGTGTGGTGTTCCACCCCACAGACACTTTTGGCTCTGGGTGTGTGGTGTTCCACCCCACAGACACTTTGGGCTGGCTGGGTGTGTGGTGTTTCACCCCACAGACACTTTGGGCTGGCTGGGTGTGTGGTGTTTCACCCCACAGACACTTTGGGCTGGCTGGGTGTGTGGTGTTTCACCCCACAGACACTTTTGGCTCTGGGTGTGTGGTGTTTCACCCCACAGACACTTTGGGCTGGCTGAGTGTGTGGTGTTTCACCCCACAGACACTTTTGGCTGTGGGGTGTGTGGTGTTTCACCCACAGACACTTTGGGCCGGCTGGGTGTGTGGTGTTCCACCCCACAGACACTTTAGGCTGGCTGGGTATGTGATGTTTCACCCCACAGACACTTTGGGCTGGGTGTGTGTGTGTGGTGTTTCACCCCACAGACACTTTGGGCTGGCTGGGTATGTGATGTTTCACCCCACAGACACTTTTGGCTGGCTGGGTATGTGATGTTTCACCCCACAGACACTTTTGGCTGGCTGGGTGTGTGGTGTTTCACCCCACAGACACTTTGGGCCGGCTGGGTGTGTGGTGTTTCACCCCACAGACACATTTGGCTCTGGGTGTGTGGTGTTTCACCCCACAGACACTTTGGGCTGGCTGGGTGTGTGGTGTTTCACCCCACAGACACTTTGGGCTGGGTGTGTGGTGTTCCACCCCACAGACACTTTGGGCCGGCTGGGTGTGTGGTGTTTCACCCCACAGACACTTTTGGCTGGCTGGGTGTGTGGTGTTTCACCCCACAGACACTTTTGGCTGGCTGGGTGTGTGGTGTTTCACCCCACAGACACTTTGGGCTGGCTGGGTGTGTGGTGTTTGACCCCACAGACACTTTGGGCTGTGGGTGTGTGGTGTTTGACCCCATAGACACTTTGGGCTGTGGGTGTGTGATGTTTCACCCCACAGACACTTTTGGCTGGCTGGGTGTGTGGTGTTTGACCCCACAGACACTTTGGGCTGGCTGGGTGTGTGGTGTTTCACCCCACAGACACTTTTGGCTCTGGGTGTGTGGTGTTTCACCCCACAGACACTTTAGGCTGGCTGGGTGTGTGGTGTTTCACCCACAGACACTTTGGGCTGTTGGGTGTGTGGTGTTTCACCCACAGACACTTTGGGCTGGCTGGGTGTGTGGTGTTTCACCCACAGACACCTTTGCCTGGCTGGGTGTGTGGTGTTTCACCCCACAGACACTTTGGGCTGGCTGGGTGTGCGGTGTTTCACCCCACAGACACTTTTGGCTGGCTGGGTGCTGCAGCTGGGCCCGTGGGGACAAGTCCAGCCCTGCAGGAGCTCTGGTGGTGCTGGGATGGAGCTTCCCCTCATAACAGGGGCTGCTCCTCAGGTTTCCCTCTGGCAGAGAAGCTTTAAGGAGATGGTGAAGGAAAGGAGTCGGTTCTGATGCAGGGTTTGGATGCAGAGCTTTATTCTGGCCCACAGGCCTCTGAATGCAGCACCAGCTCCAACAGAACTCCCTGAGCCGGTGGTTGCTGCTCCTTTAACCCCGGGGAGAGGGGCAGGGAGCCACCAAGCAGGGACAGGAGGGGAGGGACAAAGGGACAAAGACACCTGGATGGCCCAATGCCCCCCAGGGCTAGAGGGCATCCTTTGAATCTGCCAATCACTGGACACCCTTCTGGAATTCCAGGACTGACAGACAGTGCTGGGAGGGGAAAGGAGAGGGGACTGACACACCTGGGAGGGAATTGTCAGGGGAGGGATCCAAAGTTCTGAGGTAAACCCTGAAATCACTCCCCAACCCCAGCTGGCGCTGCTGAGGGAGCTCTCGGAGGCGATCCTGCGGGACGGGCTGGACGGGCTCCTGTGGCACCGGGATGGCTCCAGGACGAGCAGAACTTCCATGGAAAACCAGGCAGCCGTGCCTGTCACCGTGAGTCACCTCAGCTGCCAGGGGTGGCAGCCCTCCAGGGAATGAGGGAGGTGGGAACAAGCCACCAAAGCCATCGGGGTCACCTCTGTCATCATAGTGGCCTGGGAGAGGCTGTGGCTGGCACCGGGATCTGAGATCTTTGGGATAAAGGGATACAAAACACTCATTTTTTAATGGGAGAATTAAAAACACTCATTTTTTAATGAGGGAATCAGTCACTGTTGTCCATCAGAGCCATTCCCAAAGCCACCAAAGCCATCAGGGTCACCTCTGTCATCATGGTGGCTTGGGAGAAGCTGTGGCTGACCCTGGGATCTGGATCTTTGGGATAAAGGGATACAAAACACTCATTTTTTAATGGGAGAATTAAAAACACTCATTTTTTGATGAGAGAATCAGTCTTTGTTGTCCATAGGAGCCATTCCCAAAGCCACCAAAGCTGTCAGGGTCACCTCTGTCCTCAAGCAGGTCACGGTGTCTTGGGAGAGGCTGTGGCTGACCCTGGGATAAAGGGATACAAAACACTCATTTTTTAATGGGAATGAAGGGATCATTCCCAATGTCCTGTAGGAAATTCAATCATTCCCATTCAATCATTTGTTGTCCATAGGAGCCATTCCCAAAGCCACCAAAGCCATCAGGGTCACCTCTGTCCTCGAGCAGGTCATGGTGGCTTGGGAGAAGCTGTGGCTGACCCTGGGATCTGGATCTTTGGGATAAAGGGATACAAAACACTCATTTTTTAATGGGAGAATTAAAAACACTCATTTTTTAATGAGAGAATCGGTCTTTGTTGTCCATAGGAGCCATTCCCAAAGCCACCAAAGCTGTCAGGGTCACCTCTGTCCTCAAGCAGGTCACGGTGGCTTGGGAGAGGCTGTGGCTGACCCTGGGATCTTTGGGATAAAGGGATACAAAACACTCATTTTTTAATGGGAATGAAGGGATCATTCCCAATGTCCTGTAGGAAATTCAGTCATTCCCATTCAATCATTTGTTGTCCATAGGAGCCATTCCCAAAGCCACCAAAGCCATCAGGGTCACCTCTGTCCTCGAGCAGGTCATGGTGGCTTGGGAGAAGCTGTGGCTGACCCTGGGATCTGGATCTTTGGGATAAAGGGATACAAAACACTCATTTTTTAATGGGAGAATTAAAAACACTCATTTTTTGATGAGAGAATCAGTCTTTGTTGTCCATAGGAGCCATTCCCAAAGCCACCAAAGCTGTCAGGGTCACCTCTGTCCTCAAGCAGGTCACGGTGGCTTGGCAGAGGCTGTGGCTGACCCTGGGATCTGGGAACTTTGGGATAAAGGGATACAAAACACTCATTTTCCTAATGGGAATGAAGGAATCATTTCCAATGTCTTGTAGGAAATTCAATCATTCCCATTCAATCATTTGTTGTCCATAGGAGCCATTCCCAGAGCCACCAAAGTGTCCTTGTGCCCTCTGGGAGCTTTTGGAGTGGTGGGTGTGGGGTTGGAGGCACCAAAAGGGGCCATGAGTGGGGTCTTGACAGTAAAAAGGATCCCAGGGAGGGAGGAAGATTCCTTGGAAGGGAAGTTTGGATGTGGCCAGCAAGGAATTGCGGCCCACTCGCCCCATCCTGGCCCAGAAATGTCACCAAGTGGGACAGAGCATGCTGGAAGGTTGGGAAAGGTTGGGATGAAGCCACCAGGACCCAGCTCCTCATAGGTCTGGGAGCTCGGGGCTGTCACTGTCACACCAATCCCTGGTTTTGGGGTGGCAGGATCCAGAGCTGTCACTGTCACACCAATCCCTTGTTGTGGGGTGGCTCCTGGGAGCTCAGGGCTGTCACTGTCACACAATCCCTTGTTTTGGTGTGGCAGGATCCAGGGCTGTCACTGTGACACCAACCCCTGAAGCCACCAGGACCCAGCTCCTCATAGGTCTGGGCGCTCACAGCTGTCACTGTCACACCAATCCCTGGTTTTGGGGTGGCAGGATCCAGAGCTGTCACTGTCACACCAATCCCTTGTTGTGGGGTGGCTCCTGGGAGCTCAGGGCTGTCACTGTCACACAACCCCTGGTTTTGGTGTGGCAGGATCTGCTGGTCTCCCACACAAAATGGATCCCAGGGAGGGAGGAGGATTCCTTGGAAGAAAAGTCTGGATGTGGCCAGCAAGGAATTGCTGCCCATATTTGCCCCATCCTGGCTCAGAAATGTCACCAAGTGGGACAGAGCATGCTAGAAGGCTGGGAAAGGTTGGGATGAAGCCACCAGGGCCCAGCTCCTCACGGGTGTGGCTCCTGGGAGCTGGGGCTGTCACTGTCACACCAATCCCTTGTTTGTTGTGGTGTGGCAGGATCCAGAGCTGTCACTGTCACACCAATCCCTTGTTTTGGGTGGCAGGATCCAGAACTGTCACTGTCACACCAATCCCTTGTTTGTTGTGGTGTGGCAGGATCCAGGGCTGTCACTGTCACACCAATCCCTGGTTTTGGTGTGGGAGGATCCAGAGCTGTCACTGTCACACCAATCCCTTGTTTGTTGTGGTGTGGCAGGATCCAGAGCTGTCACTGTCACACCAATCCCTTGTTTTGGGTGGCAGGATCCAGAGCTGTCACTGTCACACCAATCCCTTGTTTTGGGTGGCAGGATCCAGAGCTGTCACTGTCACACCAATCCCTTGTTTGTTGTGGTGTGGCAGGATCCAGGGCTGTCACTGTCACACCAATCCCTTGTTTTGGGTGGCAGGATCCAGAACTGTCACTGTCACACCAATCCCTTGTTTGTTGTGGTGTGGCAGGATCCAGAGCTGTCACTGTCACACCAATCCCTTGTTTGTTGTGGTGTGGCAGGATCCAGGGCTGTCACTGTCACACCAATCCCTTGTTTTGGGTGGCAGGATCCAGAACTGTCACTGTCACACCAATCCCTTGTTTGTTGTGGTGTGGCAGGATCCAGAGCTGTCACTGTCACACCAATCCCTTGTTTGTCGTGGTGTGGCAGGATCCAGAACTGTCACTGTCACACCAATCCCTTGTTTGTTGTGGTGTGGCAGGATCCAGGGCTGTCACTGTCACACCAATCCCTTGTTTTGGGTGGCAGGATCCAGAGCTGTCACTGTCACACCAATCCCTTGTTTTGGGTGGCAGGATCCAGAACTGTCACTGTCACACCAATCCCTTGTTTGTTGTGGTGTGGCAGGATCCGGGGCTGTCACTGTCACACCAATCCCTTGTTTTGGGTGGCAGGATCCAGGGCTGTCACTGTCACACCAATCCCTGGTTTGTTGTGGTGTGGCAGGATCCAGAGCTGTCACTGTCACACCAATCCCTGGTTTTGGGTGGCAGGATCCAGAACTGTCACTGTCACACCAATCCCTTGTTTGTTGTGGTGTGGCAGGATCCAGGGCTGTCACTGTCACACCAATCCCTGGTTTTGGGTGGCAGGATCCAGAACTGTCACTGTCACACCAATCCCTTGTTTTGGGTGGCAGGATCCAGAGCTGTCACTGTCACACCAATCCCTTGTTTTGGGTGGCAGGATCCAGAGCTGTCACTGTCACACCAATCCCTTGTTGTGGTGTGGCAGGATCCAGAGCTGTCACTGTCACACCAATCCCTTGTTTTGGGTGGCAGGATCCAGAACTGTCACTGTCACACCAATCCCTTGTTTTGGGTGGCAGGATCCAGAGCTGTCACTGTCACACCAATCCCTTGTTTTGGGTGGCAGGATCCAGAGCTGTCACTGTCACACCAATCCCTGGTTTTGGGTGGCAGGATCCAGAGCTGTCACTGTCACACAAATCCCTTGTTTTGGGTGGCAGGATCCAGAACTGTCACTGTCACACCAATCCCTTGTTTTGGGTGGCAGGATCCAGAACTGTCACTGTCACACCAATCCCTTGTTTGTTGTGGTGTGGCAGGATCCAGAGCTGTCACTGTCACACCAATCCCTTGTTGTGGTGTGGCAGGATCCAGAGCTGTCACTGTCACACCAATCCCTTGTTTTGGGTGGCAGGATCCAGGGCTGTCACTGTCACACCAATCCCTTGTTTTGGGTGGCAGGATCCAGAGCTGTCACTGTCACACCAATCCCTGGTTTTGGGTGGCAGGATCCAGAACTGTCACTGTCACACCAATCCCTTGTTTTGGGTGGCAGGATCCAGAGCTGTCACTGTCACACCAATCCCTTGTTGTGGTGTGGCAGGATCTAGGGCTGTCACTGTCACACCAATCCCTGGTTTTGGTGTGGGAGGATCAGGGTCTGTCACTGTCACACCAATCCCTTGTTTTGGGTGGCAGGATCCGCTGGTGTCCCACACTTCCCACCGTGTCCCGGCCTGGATGGAGGTGGCAGGAGTAGGACAGAGCCTGGAGCTGGAGGGCCTGGAGGTGCCACCCTCTGGAGGAATCCCTGAGGTGAAAACAAACAGCAGGAAAGATGAAATTGGGGTTTTTATGTGTCCGGGTCTGGGCTCTTCCAACCAGGAAGGACATGGAGAGTGTTCGGGGAAGGGAATGGAGTTGTGAAGGGTCTGGAGAACCAGGAGGGGCTGAGGGAGCTGGGAAGGGCCTGGAGAACCAGGAGGGGCTGAGGGAGTTGTGAAGGGTCTGGAGAACCAGGAGGGGCTGAGGGAGCTGGGCAGGGCCTGGAGAACCAGGAGGGGCTGAGGGAGCTGGGCAGGGCCTGGAGAACCAGGAGGGGCTGAGGGAGCTGGGCAGGGCCTGGAGAACCAGGAGGGGCTGAGGGAGCTGGGAAGGGCCTGGAGAACCAGGAGGGGCTGAGGGATCTGGGAAGGGTCTGGAGAACCAGGAGGGGCTGAGGGAGCTGGGAAGGGCCTGGAGAACCAGGAGGGGCTGAGGGAGCTGGGAAGGGCCTGGAGAACCAGGAGGGGCTGAGGGAGCTGGGAAGGGCCTGGAGAACCAGGAGGGGCTGAGGGAGCTGGGAAGGGCCTGGAGGGGCTGAGGGAGCTGGGAAGGGCCTGGAGAACCAGGAGAGGCTGAGGGAGCTGGGCAGGGCCTGGAGAACCAGGAGAGGCTGAGGGAGCTGGGAAGGGGCTGAGCCTGGAGCAAAGGAGGCTCAGGGGCCCTTGTGGCTCTGCACAAGTCCCTGCCAGGAGGGCACATCCTGGGAACAGGGGCAGGAGGAGAGGAAACGGCCTCATTTGCATCCTGATTAACAGCTCCTATTTATGGGAATCAGGAATTTATCCACAATTCTAAGGTTTCTCTCCATGCTGGGCTTCCTGTGGGAGGCATCTCCTGGGGTTTTATCTCCCTCTGTGGCTGGATCAGGATGATCCAGTTCCTCAGAGACCTGGACAAGGTGGGACAGGACATTCCCTCTCAGCCCCGGGCTCCTTCCGTGTCCTCAGGCTCTTCCCAGATTTTTCCAAGCTGGATTAGGACACTTTAGGGGCTTGAGAGGGGAGGTTTGCACCAACAGACACAACCCTGGAGCCAGCAAAAGTTGGGATTTGGGATGCAGAGACCCCAAAATTGCCTCTGTTGAGCTTTGGGAGCCCAACCCAAACCAGAAAAAAGGGATTTGGGACCATCAGAGCTTCCCTAAATCCCTCAGGGAATCCTTCCTTTCCCATTGGTGCTGATTGGATTCATGCAAAGGAGTTAAAAGCTCAGAATTCCAGTGATCTGGGAATAGAGCTTGACTGGACAGATCACTGGAATTCTGAGCTTTGCCCCTGTTTTATTGCAATGGAAAATTAAATTAGAGAAAGGATTTCTGCATGGATCAGTGTCAGGGCTTGGGAAAGGGTCCTGCTGTCAATTTTTTCCAGTTTTTCCAGTAATTAATGGAATTTTGTTGGTGTTTATCCCTCTCTGCAGAGCTTGGCTGTGACCCCACCACCTCCAGGAGATCTGCAGGAAAACCATTCCCTGGAAATCCTGCAGCCCCTGGAGGAGAGGCTGGAAGGACAAGCCCAGCAGGACACCAGCCAGGTACGATATTCCAAGGATTTCAGAAGGACTGGGATGCAAATCTTAATCCTGGGGAGGCTTCTCCATATCCCTGGAGAGCACCAGAGCTCCTGGAATGGGCAGGAAAAAAATCCCTTTGGCAGTGACAAAAATCCCTTGGGAAATGTTTTGTTGATTAATTGCACAATTTTGGGGGGAAAACCAGGATAATCCCATTTTATCTGATCCCACCCTTGTGTTATTCCAGCTTGGTTGGCTGAAGAGTTGATGATTCCCAAGACTTTTAAAACAGGGATAATGCAGACTCCAAACAGGGAACTGAAAATTTGACTCTACAGGACATTTCCTTCTCCTTCCCACTTTCCATGGGTATGGAAATTCATGGATATGGTCTCAGAATATCCCACAGATATTCCAGGATATTCCTGCTGTCCTCTGGAGTGTCTGAGTCATTTAAAGAGGAGGATTTTAGGGTCCAGGCAGGAATTTGGGGATTTTCTCTGATCCCTAAAATCCCATATCCCTCTGCTTTCCTGCCCTCCTAGGCAGAGATTCCCTTCCCAAATTCTTCTCCAAACCCAATTGGACATTGTTGTATCCCTATGGAATTCTTGGAAATGCCCAGAGGTGGGACAGCACCAGCTTTAAAAGACAAAGGGAAAAATCCCTGGGTTGTTTCCTTGGAGCTGCAGGAACAGCATCAGCAAGAATATTTTTATTTTTAATTTTTATTTTTATTTTTAATTTTTTTATTTTTATTTTTATTTTTATTTTTATTTATTTTTACTTTTATTTTTACTTTTATTTTTATTTTTTTAAATATTTTTTTAAATTTTTTTAAATATTTTTTTTAATTTTATTTTTATTTTTATTTTTAATTTTTTATTTTTATTTTTAATTTTTTATTTTTATTTTAAAATTTATTTTTATTTTTATTTTTATTTTTATTTTTATTTTTATTTTATTTTATTTTAATTATTTTTATTTTTATTTTTATTTTTATTTTTATTTTTATTTTTATTTTTATTTTATTTTAATTTTTTTTTTTTTTTTTTTTTTTTTTTATTTTTAATTTTATTTGGCAAGACGGGAGTGACTGGAAGTGGGGAGATGGAGCCCCAGGAAATCCCGCTCTGGTTTATCCAGCCCTTCCTTCTGCTCCCGTCCCTTTATCCCAGCCCTGGCTCGGGAAATGAATTCCAGGGATAACCACGGAGCTGGGATCCCGATGGCTCAGCAGCCACGAGAGGGCTCCCGGCTCCAACAGAAAATCCTGGAGTGGGAACGGCGGCTCTGGAGAGGCCGGGATGTGCCAGGAGCATCCCGGGCTCTGCTTTCCCTCCTGGATGCAGCAATTCCCTCTGCTGGGAATGCTCGGGCTGGAGGAGTGCAGAGGATGGAGCCCAAATCCATCGGTCTGGGATGGTTTGGGTGGGATGGGATTTAAGGATCATCCCATTCCATTCCTCTGCCATGGCAGGGACACCTCCCACTGTCCCAGTGTCCAGCCTGGCCTTGGGCACTGCAGGGGTCAGGGGCAGCCCCAGCTGCTCTGGGAATCCCTTCCCAAAATCCCACCCCAGGCTCCCTCTCCAGGGAATTCCCTCCATTCCCAGCTCTCCCAGCCTGGCATTGGATCCATCCCCACCCCGACTCCTCTCTAGGAAGGAATTTTGGCATCTGGGGGCTTCACTGGGAACCTCAGCACTCCAGGAAGGGTCTCCCTTCCCTTTGCCATCCCCAACTTCCATAAAAATCCCTGGGGATGGATTCTGAGTGTCCCAAATCCCAGAATGGTTTGGGTGGGAAGGGCCCTTCAAGCCCATCCCATTCCAATGCCACCATCCCAGGCTGCTCCAGCCTGGCCTTGGGCACTGCAGGGATCAGGGGCAGCCCCAGCTGCTCTGGCAGTGCCAGCCCAGGCAGGAATTCCTCATTGCCAAGATGCCACCCATGGGTGCCCTCTGGCAGTGGGAGCCATTCCCTGGGTGCTGTCCCTGCAGGCCTTGTCCCCAGTCCCTCTGCAGCTCTGCTGGAGCCCCTGCAGGCCCTGCCATGTGCTGGGAGCTCTCCCTGGATCCCTCCCTGCTCCAGGGGAACATTCCCAGCTCTCCCTGGATCCCTCCCTGCTCCAGGGAACATTCCCAGCTCTCCCTGGAGCCTTCCCTGCTCCAGGGGAACATTCCCAGCTCTCCCTGGATCCCTCCCTGCTCCAGGGAACATTCCCAGCTCTCCCTGGAGCCTTCCCTGCTCCAGGGGAACATTCCCAGCTCTCCCTGGATCCCTCCCTGCTCCAGGGAACATTCCCAGCTCTCCCTGGATCCCTCCCTGCTCCAGGGAACATTCCCAGCTCTCCCTGGATCCCTCCCTGCTCCAGGGGAACATTCCCAGCTCTCCCAGCCTGGCTCCAGCCCTGCAGCAGCTTCATGGATTCCTCTGGATTTGCTCCAGCAGCTCCTGATGATCCCCATTCTCTCAGGAGCTTTATAAATGCAGAACAACTCCCATAAATTTCTTAGGACACTCCAAACTCCCTCAGCAGGACGGGATCTGCATCCCAAGGATGTTTTCCTCGCTTTCATTTGGAGTAAAATCCCATTTATCCTCATGAGAAGGGAACAGCAGATTCCAAAGGCAGGGAAGGAGCAGCTCCCACACCCCAGAGATGCCAAGGAGGGATGAAGCTGATTTTCCTGACAGTTTTCCTGACAGTTTTCCCAGTAGCAGCAGCAGGAATCACAAATTTCCACCTGGAACAGCCCAGGAGCTCCATCCCTGAGGAGCAATTCCTGGCAGGAGTTAACTGGAAGCAAAGGAACCACTGGGAAGAGCGGGGTGAGCCCAAATCCACGTGTCCAGAGCAGGGCTGGATACTCACCCATGGATGAGCCACTGCTTTGGGCTTATGGGACCATCCCAAAAAATTCCCGCTCCTCCATCCCTGGATTTCCGCTTATTCCTTTCCAGAGTTCATTTGGAGAAATCCCCCTCATCTCCAGATGGATAAACCCACAATTGCTTCATTTTCCTCCCTGAAATCCTCTCTTTTTGTTCTATTTTTCTCTTTCCTTTTTTGCAGGAAGTTTTTTTTGTCTTCCTTTTCTCTTCCCTCCTTTTTTCCCCCTTCCCTCTTTTCCTTCCTTTTTTTTTTATTTTTTTTTAAGTTTTTGTTTTTTCCTGCCAGAAACAAATCATTCCTCGAGGAAGCAGCAGCCTCCCAATTTTTCTTGGAAGTTCCTCCAGTTTTCCTGGACATTCCTCATTCCTGGAACAGGAAACTGCCAAAATCACAGAGGAATTATGGAATTAATGAAATCTCATTACCCAGGGCAATTTCCCAGCAAATGGGATCCATCCCAAACTTCAGTCAGGTCTTGGCAACCTCTGGAATCTCTGGAATTCTGTGGAGATTTTTAGAGCCATTCCCAGGGAAATGAGCAGTGGTGCCATCCCAGGGAAATGAGCAGTGGTGCCATCCCAGGGTGGCACCTCTGGGAGATTTTCCCTCCTTTATCCCAAAAAATCCCACCCTGGATGGGTTCTCTCCATGCCACCCTATCCTTCATCCCTTTTTCCCTCATCCTCATCCAGTAAAGAATTCTGGCTTTAATTGGCTCAAAATTGGGGGTTTTTTTTCCCCTCGTGAGCCAGAAATTTGCTGGGTTCTTTATCCATGAGGTGGAATTATCCTGTGGTTTGTTAAAATCCAGGAAAACAGGATGAACATCCCTGAAAACCTCGCTGGGCTGCACTCACCAACATTCCCTGGAAGTTTAGGATTTATTTTGCCTGCTTAAACCATCTAAAAATCCATTAAATTATTGGGAAAAAAATAAAATCAAATTTAAAATATAATAAAAATTTAAAATGCATAAATATATATATAAAAGATATAATTATATAAATATAGAAATATATAAATACATAAATATAATTTTTTTGAAGGAAATATCCCTAAATAACTGCACCACATCCTGATTTTTTCTTCTCCTTCTTGTGCTCCTGGAAGATCTCAGGACATTTATAGCCAATAAATTCAAATTTCACTTTCAGATCCAAATATTCCCCAAATATTTGCCTCGGGAAATAATTGCTGGGAATATTGTCCACAGGAATATTCTTATTTTCCCAATGGATCATTTCCTACTGTTGCTAGGGAAAAGCAGGAACAATTTAGGAGCCAGGTCAGGAATTATTTGCTTTACCTTGTGTGCCTTAAATATTCCAAATTATCACCGGGGGCTGATTAACATATGGCCCTTAATTGGCATTAATTGCTGGTTGATTCCAATTGGATGCAATAAACACGGAGTTGCCTGGGAATGGCTGGAGCAGGGAGAGATTTTTAGCTCAATTTTGGAATATTTTAGGTTTTATTCCTTTGAAAAGGCCCTGGATTTATGGCCTGGCCATAAACTGGAAAATGGAACCATGGAATTCTTCAGGTTGGGAAAGATCATTTTGGTTGATTGGTGTTAATATTGTTATTTTGTAATTAGAAATTCATGGAATCATGGAATGGGGTGGGAGAGATCCTAAAGCCCACGCAGTTCCATGGGCAGGGGCACCTTCCACTATCCCAGGTTCTCCCAAGCCCCATCCAGCCTCACCTTGGACACTTCCAGGGATGGGGAATCCACAATTCCTCCGGGAAACCTTTCCCAGGGCCTCCCCATTCCCTGGGTAAGGAATCTTTTCCTCCCACCCCATCCAGTTCTCCCCTCTGTTGCTTTTAAACCATTCCCTGTCCATACATCAGGTGCTGTGTTTCCCTTCCCACAGGAAAACGGGAATTCCGACGACGGCTCCGCGATGCCGAGGCACAGATCCAGGAGATCCCACCCCGTGAGGATCCCATTCCAGAGCCATCCCTGTGATCCAGGAGGAAGCAGGGCCCCGTCCCTGGAGGCTCCACCACCAGCTCATCCCCCCGGTGCTCCGGGAGCTCGGAAATTCCCGTTGGGATCCACGGTGAGCCATGGAAGTGGGTCCTTCTTTTCCCACCTGGGTAAAGACATGATGAACGTGGAAATTTAGGGATAAATATCCATGAATAAAGCAGGAAACGGATGCTGCAGGAACCATTTTTCATGGACAAACAGATCCCTCTCCGTGAATTTATCCAGGGAAGTGGGGGAACAGAATAATCTGGTTTTTGGGGAAAACAGAGCAATTGGAATCCCCTTGGAATGTCGAAGGTATTTCACTGTGGGGGTGGTTGGTGATAAACCTGCCCATTCCTGACACACCTGGACATTCCAGGGGTCTTTAACACAAGATCCCAGAAATGGGGAAAAAAAAGTTGATTTTTATAAAATTTAGGAGCAAAAATTCCTATTCCCAGGAGTTAAGGATGGAAATTCAGGGTGATTTTCCTGTGAATGGATTTCTTTGAAAGCAGGGAGTGACCCTCGCCCTGCATTCCCAGGAGGAATGAGCTGAGCTCATCCACACCTTCTCCAGGAATTCCAGGGTTAAAGTGGGACACCTGTGCCATTGCCAAAAGCCTGGAATTGCTCGGGAATTGCTCAGGAATTGCTCAGGAATTCCTTGGTCCTGGCAGCTCCCAGGTGTCCCATCCAGGCTGGAGCAGATGGGGAGCCTGGAGCCACCCCAAATCCAACCAGGAACCCTCCAAAGGATCCCGGTGATCCCTGGAAACCCCCAGCTTCCCTCTGGGATTTCCCACCTCCTTCCTCACATCCCATTCCTCAGAGGTCTCTTTTCCATGGCTCAAGGAAAAGTTTTTCCAGCTGCTCTCACACTTCCCTCTCCTCTTTTTGAATCCAAGGCATATCCAGGCCCTCATCATCCAAGGAGAATTAAGGTACGGAATTCCTCCTGACCTGCTCTTATCCCAGGGAGGAGGCAGCTGCTCCTTTCTTCCATTTTATCCCACTCTATCCCATGGATCCCATGGACCCCATGGATCCCATCCCATCCTATCTCATTAATCCCACGGATCCAATCCCATGAATCCTATCCCATCCCATTCCATCCCACCCCATCCCATCCCATTCCATCCCACCCCATCCCATCTTATGGATCCCGTGATCCCATCCCATGAATCCTATCCCATCCCATCCCATGGATCCCCTGGATCCCATCCCACCCCATCCCATGGATCCGATCCCATCCCAAGGATCCCATCCCATGGATCTCATCGCATCCCACAGATCCCATCCCATCCTATCCCATGGATCCCATCCCATGGATCCCATCCCATGTCATGGATCCTATGGATCCCATCCCAATTCATCCCATCCTATGGATCCCATCCCATGGATCCCATCCCATTTATCCCATCCCATCCCATCCCATCCCATGAATACCATCCCATGGATACCATCCCATGGATACCATCCCATGGATCCCATCCCATGTCATGGATCTTATGGATCCCATCCCAATTCATCCCATCCTATGGATCCCATCCCATTGATCCCATCCCATTCCATGGATCCCATCCCATGGATCCCATCCCATCCCATCCCATGGATCCCACCCCATGGATACCATTCCATCCCATCCCATGGATCCCATCCCATGGATCCTATCCCATCCCATCCCACGGATCCCATCCCATGGATCCCATCCCACAGATCCCACCCCATGGATACCATTCCATCCCATCCCATTGATCCAATCCCATCCCATGGATCCCATGGATCCCATCCCATCCCAAGGATCGCACCCCATCCCATCCCACAGATCCCATCCCATCCCATCCCATGGATCCCATCCCATGTCATGGATCCTATGGATCCCATCCCAATTCATCCCATCCTATGGATCCCATCCCATTGATCCCATCCCATCCCATGGATCCCATCCCACAGATCCCACCCCATGGATATCATTCCATCCCATCCCATGGATCCCATGGATCCCATCCCATCCCACAGATCCCATCTCACCCCATCCCATGGATCCCATCCCACGGATCCCACCCCATGGATACCATCCCATCCCATCCCATCCCAAGGATGCCATCCCACTGATCCCATCCCATGGATCCCATGGATCCTATCCCAAGGATCCCATCCCATCCCACAGATCCCATCCCATCCCACAGATCCCATCCCATCCCACCCCATGGATCCCATCCCATGGATCCCATCCCATCCCATCCCACGGATCCCATCCCACGGATCCCACCCCATGGATACCATTCCATCCCATCCCATTGATCCAATCCCATCCCATGGATCCCATGGATCCCATTCCATCCCAAGGATCCCACCCCATCCCATCCCACCCCATCCCATGGATCCCATCCCATCCCACAGATCCCATCCCACCCCATCCCATGGATCCCATCCCACAGATCCCACCCCATGGATACCATCCCATCCCATCCCATCCCATCCCATGGATCCCATCCCACCCCATCCCACGGATCCCACCCCATGGATACCATTCCATCCCATCCCATCGCATTGATCCAATCCCATCCTATCCCAAGGATCCCATCCCACTGATCCCATCCCATCCCATGGATCCCATGGATCCTATCCCAAGGTTCCCATCCCACAGATCTCATCCCATCCCAGTGCATTTTTCCTTGCAGAAGGAGGGAAGTGGCCCAGCAGATCCCTCCTCCCCTGGCCCAAAGGTCAGTGCTTTTATCCCACATTTTAATGCACATTCCCAGGATAATGATCCCTTTTCCCAGAGCTGTCTCACTTTGGAAACTGAGGAATCACAAGGAAAAAAAATCAGGAAAATCAAGATAAAATCACCAGTTCTGCCATTGGTGATGAGCAGAAATTCCAGAGTGGAATCTTTCATCTTTCACAGCTGATCCAAACATGGGATTTGTGTTTTGGGAATCCTCAAGCAGTTTGGGATTCCTCCTGTGTCTCCTTCAAAATCATGGAATTCTTTAACAGCCACAATATCCTGGGATAGGGAAACCCTGGATTTTCCCTTTGCTCCAGGATTTGTGCTTTTCCCTCTGCATTCCCACTGCACAGGAGAATTCCCAACCAGGGATTCCTCCATGGATATTTGCCAAAAACTGCAGCAGGAATGGGGACAGCACCCACCTGCTGCAAAGAGGGAAGGGAAAATTCCTTGGAATTATGAATTTCTGGTATTGATTTTTTGGGGGATTTGTTGTTTTCCAGGGAGAAATGGGAGCTCCTGGATCCCATGGAGACAAAGGAGAAAAGGTAGGGATGGGGTTTTCCTGATCTTTGAAACCAGAATTCCCTGTGCTGAGAGGGTCTGGAAAGGGAAAGGCAGTTGGGAATCCGATTATGGAGAGGACAATCAATGGAAATGGGATTGGCACATTCCCACCTTTATCCCCAAACCTTCCTAGGGTTTTTTTTCCCAAATTCCATCAGTTTCCCACATACCTGCCATGCTCAGGAGGAAATCTAAAATTTAAAGGTCGGATTTAGTGATTTTTGAGGAGTTTTCCTACCTAAATGATGGAATTATTCTGTCCTACAATTCCAAAAATTCAAGCAGTGCAAAGAGGGAAGGGAAAGCTCCTTGAATAGTGAATTTTTGGGGGATTGGTTGGTTTCCAGGGAGAAATGGGAACTCCTGGATCCCATGGAGACAAAGGAGAAAAGGTAGGGATGGGGTTTTCCTGATCTTTGAAACCAGAATTCCCTGTGCTGAGAGGGTCTGGAAAGGAAAAGGCAGTTGGGAATCCAATTATGGAGAGGACAATCAATGGAAATGGGATTGGCACATTCCCACCTTTATCCCCAAACCTTCCTGGTTTTGTTTGTTTTTGGTTTTTTTTTTTCCAAATTCCAGCAGTTTCCCACATACCTGCCATGCTCAGGAGGAAATCTAAAATTTAAAGGTTGGATTTAGTGATTTTTGAGGAGTTTTCCTACCTAAATGATGGAATTATTCTGTCCTACAATTCCCAAAATTCAAGCAGTGCAAAGAGGGAAGGGAAAGCTCCTTGAATAATGAAATTTTGGGATTGATTTTTTTTGGGATTTGTTCTTTTCCAGGGAGAAATGGGAGCTCCTGGATCCCGTGGAGACAAAGGAGAAAAGGTAGGGATGGGGTTTTCCAGCCTGATCCTTTGAAATTCCAGCAGTTCCCCACACATCTGCCACGCTCAGGAGGAAATCCAAAATTTAAAGTTTGGATTTAATGATTTTTGAGGAATTTTCCAGCCTAAATGGTGGAATTGTGGTGTCCTTGGGCCCTGAAAATTCAAAGGGGATCCCCCAATATTCATTTTCTGCTGGATAAGAGAACTGAAAGATGGGATGGACAAGAAAATTCCAGCCCTGCAGGAAGGAAGGGATGGAAAAAAAAATGCCACAAAAACCTCATTTCAGAGTCACTTTGGGCAGTGAAAATTTATAGGGAGCAGGTGGCAGATGCAGGGGGACGGGACACGGAATTCCAGGAGAAAGGGAGGGTTGGGAAAAGGCAGAATCCCATGGGGAATTTCGGATGGAATCCCAGGAGAAAAGGAGGGAAGAGGAGTGGCTGGAAAGGGAATTTTGTCTTGCAGGGACAGCCTGGGGACGTGGGAGAACCTGGAGAGAAGGTGAGTGCTGGAATTGGCTCCAAAGTTTATTTGGGAATCTCCTCCAAGAGCAGCCTGGGTGGGGCTGGATCCAATCCCAGCCCTGGAATATCAATGGATTAAATCCAAGGAATTACAGAGATGCTGTCCAGCTGGACTAATGATGGCAAACCAAAAATATTGACATAAAAAAATTATTCATGAATTTTATTTATTTGTTTGTTTGTTTAAATAATTATTTGTTTGATATTTAATTATTTATTATTTAATTATTTAATGATATAGTTGCTAATTATTTATTATTTCTTATGAAGCTCTTTTTGTCTAATTATTTATTATCAATGCATAATTAGACAAAAATATATTCATCGGAAATATTTATTATGGAGAAGCTGAAACTTCCCAAGACAGGACAGAACAGTGCACGATACCGAAGTAATTAGATTAATTTAAATTAATTATTTCGGTGTTTGAAAAGAGTTCATTTATTTTTAAAGCAATTCGTTATTATTTTATAATAATTTTTATAATAATTATTTTATATAATATTTCTTATTTATAATTATTTTTTAAGCAATTATCTTAAAATTAGCCAGAAATGCCAAAAATTGAAGTAGAGATTGATGTCACTCACTCCGACACGACCTGAGAGGGGCGTTTGATCTCCCCTCTCATCCCATCACTGAATTCCCTGGAATTAGGGAGTTTTCCCAGCTTTTTCCCCACGTTCCAGGCAGAGAATCCCTGGAAATCTCCTGCTCAGGGGTGACAATTCCATGACCTTGGAATCCTCTCTTTATTCCCAGGGCACCAAAGGAGACCGAGGGGAAGAAGGTCAGAAGGTAAAGGACAAAGCTGGGGCCAGCCAGGGGGGACTTTTCCTCCTTTTCCCAAATCCCACATTCCCAGCTTGGGATCAGCGTCCAGGGCACCTCCTCAGGTGTGGCTGGGGACCAGGAGGAGATTCCAGGAGGATCCCAGGGACAGGACACCTTGGGAATGAGTCATGCCAGGGAATGTGTTTGACCCAGAGTCCTGGGGTAACATTCCTGGGAATATTTTAGGAGGATCACAGGGATAGGACACCTTGGGAATGAGTCATGAATGATGGGGAATGTGTTTGACCCAAAGTCCTGGGGTAACGTTCCTAGGAATATTTTAGGAGGATCCCAGGGACAGGACACCTTGGGAATGAGTAATGCCAGGGAATGTGTCTGACCCAGAGTCCAGGGGTAACATTCCTGGGAATATTCCAGAAGGATCAGATGGACAGGACACCTTGGGAGTCATGCCAGGGAATGTGTTTGACCCATAATACTGGGATAACATTCCCAGGAATATTCCAGAAGGATCACATGGACAGGACACGGTGGGAATGAGTAATGCCAGGGAATGAGTCTGACCCAGAATCCTGGGATAATGTTCTTGGGAATATTCCATGAGGATCACATGGACAGAACACCTTGGGAGTAATTCCAGACAATGTATCTGATCCATAATCCTGGGACACAATTCCCAGGAATATTTCAGGAGTTTCACATGGACAGGACACCTTGGGAGTAATTCCAGGGAATGTATCTGATCCATAATCCTGGGACACAATTCCCAGGAATATTTCAGGACGATCCCATGGACAGAACACCTTGGGAGTAATTCCAGACAATGTATCTGATCCATAATCCCGGGACACAATTCCCAGGAATATTTCAGGAGGATCACATGGACAGGACACAGTGGGAATGAGTAATGCCAGGGAATGAGTCTGACCCAAAATCCTGGGATAACGTTCCCAGGAATATTCCAGAAGGATCACGTGGACAGGACACCTTGGAAATGAGTCATGCCAGGGAATGAGTTTCACCCAGAATCCTGGGATACCGTTCCCAGGAACATTCCGGCTCCCTCTTTTCCAGAGCTGCTTCCCAGCAGCTTTGTCTCATCCAGAGGAGATGAGGGCTCTGCAGGAACCCTCGGAATGGGATCAGCTCCGTGGGATTTCGGCTGGATCTCCACAGAGCAGCACGAACCAAACTCTCCCTGTGCTGGGTTTACGACGGAAGGAGAATTCCTGATTTTTCCTGACTTTCCTTTCACAGGGAGAGCCTGGAGTTGGGTTCAGAGGTCCCATCGGCCAGGCTGGAGCACCTGGATTTAAGGTAAGGTGGAATTTCACTTGGAATTTTTATTCCCTGGGTTCTTCCTCTTTGCCATCCTGGTTTTCCACTGCTGGGTGTGGAGCACGGAAGTGGCTGCAAAGGGCAAGCACCAAAATCATCCTGGAAAGGCAGGAGAGGGATTTGGGACAGAGGGAATTCTCTGTGTCCTCCAAAGGGCCGTTCCAGAGGGAGATCCTGAGGATAAATACGGAATCATGGAAGGGTTTGGGCTGACCCCTCTGCAATCAGCAGGGACATCTCAGACTGGGAAAAAAAATCCAGGGATGAGATCCAGGGATCCCTGGGGTGTTTGAATTCACCACAGGTCAGGAGAGAAAGGCTCTGTCCTTATTTAGCCATGGAAAAGCCCTTTTGTCACCAAAATTTGGAAAGAAAAGGCATCCCAAAATTCAGTGGCAATTTCTCCAAACCTTGGATCTCCTCATGGATCAGGACTGGAATGTCCCAGATTCCATGCACTGGTCGTGGGAATTCAAATAGACATCCCAGACATTCTTCAGGAGCTCCAGCAAATTCCCCCCAATATCCCAATTCCACAGGGAGATCCAGAGGGAGATCCTGAGGATAAATACGGAATCATGGAAGGGTTTGGGCTGATCTCTCTGCAATCAGCAGGGACATCTCAGACTAGGGAAAAAAAATCCAGGGATGAGATCCGGGGATCCCTGGGATGTTTGAATTCACCACAGGTCAGGAGCCAAAGGCTCTGTCCTTATTTAGCCATGGAAAAGCCCTTTTGTCACCAAAATTTGGGAAGAAAAGACATCCCAAAGTTCGGTGACAATTCCTCCAGCCCTTGGATCTCCTCATGGATCAGGACTGGAATGTCCCAGATTCCAAGCACTGGTCGTGGGAATTCAAGGAGACATCCCTGATTATCTCTAGGAGCTCCAGCAAATCCCAGCCAATATCCCAATTCCACAGGGAGATCCAGAGGATAAATACAGAGAGAAAAGACATCCCAAAATTTGGTGATCATTTCTCCAGCCCTTGGATCTCCTCATGGGTCAGGACTGGAATGTCCCAGATTCCATGCACTGATCATGGGAATTCAAGGAGACATCCCAGACATTCTTCAGGAGCTCCAGCAAATCCCACCCAATATTCCAATTCCAGAGGGAGATCCAGAGGATAAATACGGAGAGAAAAGACGTCCCAAAATTTGGTGATCATTTCTCCAGCCCTTGGATCTCCTCATGGGTCAGGATTGGAATGTCCCAGATTCCATGCACTGGTTGTGGGAATTCAAGGAGACATCCCAGACATTCTCCAGGAGCTCCAGCAAATCCCACCCAATATCCCAATTCCACAGGGAGATCCAGAGGGAGATCCTGAGGATAAATATGGAATCATGGAAAGGTTTGGGCTGACCCCTCTGCAATCAGCAGGGACATCTCAGACTGGGGAAAAAAAATCCAGGGATGAGATCCGGGGATCTCTGGGGTGTTTGAATTCACCACAGGTCAGGAGAGAAAGGCTCTGTCCTTATTTAGCCATGGCAAAGCCCTTTTGTCACCAAAACTTGGGAAGAAAAGGCATCCCAAAGTTCGGTGACAATTCCTCCAGCCCTTGGATCTCCTCATGGATCAGGACTGGAATGTCCCAAATTCCACTCCCTGGTCGTGGGAATTCAAGGAGAAATCCCAGACATTCTCCAGGATCCCCAGCAAATCCCACCCAATATCCCAATTTCCTGTGATTCCCTCTCCAGGGCGAGCCAGGGGCCCCGGGACCTCCAGGAGCTCAGGGCATCCAAGGAATCCGCGGCAACGCCGGCACTCCCGGATCCCAGGGGGACAGAGGGGCTCCAGGCGTGCCCGGAATTCCGGGACAGAAGGTGAGGGGACACCATGGGCTGTGTTTGTCACCTCGAGGTGACAACAATGAGCAAACTTCCCATGCCAGGTGGCCCCTGTGGGCCAAACCCCCACAATTCCAGGTTTTCCTGAGCCTGGAGGTTGTCAGGGAAGTGGGAACAAATCCCAGTTGGCAAAGGAAAGGTACCGGGAGTGATTAGAACGATGGGATGATCCTCAGGTTCCAAAAGAAATCAGTGGAGCTCCCAGGAAGTTGTTCTTTCTGGGAATTCAGTGGTGGGACTGGGAAGGAGTGGCCATGGGGATGGCAGCTGGAATTTTGGGGTCATTAATCCCTGGGAACAGAGGGAGGAGTCCCAGAATCCCAGGCTGGGAAAGCCCTCCAAATCCATGGGGTCCAAGCTGTGCCAAATCCCCAGTGAGTGCCACATCCAGGAATTCCTCGGACACCTCCAGGGATGGGGACTCCAAACCTCCCTGGGCTGCCCCTGCCAAGGCCTGACCCCCTTTCCATGAGGAAATTCCTGCCAGTGCAGGGAACCCTGAGATCACCAGCTCCTGCTTTTGCCTGGATCAGGGAAATTGGGATCTTTCCCATCCGTGTCTTCTCCTCTCAAAGGATTTTATTTTCCAGGGGGAACGTGGGAGGAGAGGCCGGAGTGGATCTCCTGGGCCCATGGGACCATCAGGATCCCCAGGAAAAGAGGTGGATTTATATTCCCTGTGCCTTTTGGGAGGGATGGATGAGGGATCTGGGCTGGATGGGCTTCAATCCCCTGGGAATGTTGGGCTAGGAGAGCACTGAGCACTTCCAAAGCAAATCCTCCCTTTTATTTTGTTCTCCTTCTCCCGCAGGGAATTCCTGGGACACCTGGACCCAAAGGCAACAAGGTCAGTGCCCCCTTCCCAGGAAAGTCATGAGCAGAAATCCTGGGGTGGGAATGGGACAAATCCCTGCCTTCTCCTGGCTCCTCATCCCTGACCCCATCCTACTTCATCTCATTCCACCCTCATTCCCTTCCTCCCATGGTTCCTGGAGCACCCTCCAGAGAGAACAGCAGAAAATCCATGGATTTGGGTCTCCTGAGTCTTCCTTGGACTTCAGGCCTGGCCAAACTAATCAGGAATTGTGTGGTGGGGTTTCCCTGCTCCCGGTGACACCTCTGGAATTCTCTGTTTTCCAGGGAGAAGCCGGCATTGGAGCCGCTGGCCCCAGAGGTCCCCATGGATTCCCTGGCCCTCGGGTAAATAAATAAATAAATAAATATTCCATAAATATTCCAGGCTTGGATTCCTGCAGCCTCCAGCCCCCTTTGGAGGCAGCTTCATCCATCACCTCCCCGCCACCCATCCCAGAAATTCCTGAAGGGTTTCAGGCAGCAAAATTCCTGAGAAGTTTTGGTCTCCTTCTGGCAAAGATGAAGTTGCAATGGGAGGCCGTGTTTAAATTTGCTGCTCCTGTGGCTCTCCCACAGATAAATCGGGATTTTATGGCCCAATCCGTTGGGACAAACTCCCCACCTGCTTTGGGATGAGGGCTCCCGAGGAAAAACACTCAACAGCTGCGGGTAAACCTCGCTGGAGCTTCATTATCCAAAGGAAATGATGGAAGAATGTTTCTGCTCTTCCGACTTCCGGCATAAATCTAAACCCCAGCATCCCAGGTTGTGTTGGCTTCATATTGGGAGACCTAAATTTGGCCTCAGTTATTTGGAATTTGGGCAATTCCTGAGATTTAAAGGCAGATCCTGTAGGGCCAGCTCAAGGAGGTCCATGGGCCCTCCAGTGCAGCTCTTCCATCCCAATCCATAAAAACAGCCGGCACCTCATCCTGATGGAGGGATAAGGAGGCTGGACAGGTCCTCTGGAGACAGGGAATTCTGCCTGCCCCATTCCCAGTGGATGGTTTGTGGGTTTGGGATCCCCTGTGTGCCTCACTCCCCGTTTCCATCCCTGCCCCTCTGCGTCCCCCAGGGTGACGAGGGCATCGTGGGAATGCGGGGTCCCCCCGGAATGATGGTGAGTGCTCCGATATTCCCAGAAAACCATGGATCCACGGCCATGAGAGAAAAAATATGGGATTCTTCCTGTGGGAAATTAGAGATTTGGGAACCTGAATTCCAGTGGGATGGGGGAGTGGGAATCCTGTGAGTTCCTTACTGTCCTTGTCCATTTGGGTGGCTCATCCCAAGGTTTGGAAGCTCTCCTGGAATATCAATCTCTCCCTGCTATTGTCAGTCTGCTGGAATTTCAGGAATTTCAAGGCAGGAATTTCAGGCTCTTGTTCTGCTGGAGGGGGCTGAGTAGGGGGAGACACAAATTGGAGCTGGAATTTGGATAAACTCACTGTTGATTATTATTTATTAGGCTGTTGTTTTTCATGGAATGAAAGGAAGAGGATTTTTTAATAAGGACACGGAGCAATAGGAAATGAGGGAATAGCTTTAAACTGGAATAGGGCAGGGATAAATGGGATATTGGGAAGAAATTCTTCCCTGTGAGGCTGGGGAGGTCCTGGCACAGAATTTCCAGAAAAGTTTTGGCTGGCCCATTGCTGGGAGGTGTCCAAGGCCAGGCTGGACGAGGCTTGGAGCACCCTGGGATAGTGGAAGTTGTTCCTGCAGATGGAAATTCCCATTGTCCTGCATATTCCTGGGAATTTATCAAACAGAGGTGACCACAATGGCTTTTCACCTCCCCAAATTTGCCTCCCATCCTGGCTTGGCCTCCACGGGATCTGGAGATCCCATGGGATCAAGGATCCACCTCCACCTTGGAGGAACCTCCTGGAGCAACCCAGCTTTTCCTTGATGCTCCAAAAATCCCAGTGGGATTCTCAAAATGAGGGAATTTGGCTGAATTTGTCCCCCTGCCAGGAGAATCCTGGTGGTGCACGGAGGATTAAAGTAGGAGCTCCTGTGCTGGTTCTTCCAGCAGATTTTCCATGCTGGAGCCCATCCCTGGAAGCAGCTCCACCTTTGGATGGAGGCGGCTCTTTCCCAGCTTTCCCACCTTCCCACTTTCCTCCTCTTTTTGTGGATCCTCGCGTATTTTCTATGTGTTTTTTTCAGGGTCCAAAAGGCTTCCCAGGCATGAAAGGCCAAAGAGTAAGAACTGATCTTATCTACAACTCTTGTCTTATCTACAATTCTTATCTGATCTACAACTCAAATCTACGTCTTTTATCTTCTCCACACGGTGTCCTGATGTTGTGGGGAGCAGCTGCCCTTTTAAACCAGTGGGAATAATCCCAGAATCTCCTGGGAATAGACTGGGAGAGGCCCTGCATCAGCCTTTGGGAATCATCCCAGGATCTCCTGGGAATAGAGTGGGACTGAGAGAGCCCCTGGATCTCCTGGGAATGGGCTGGGAGAGCCCCTGGATCAGCCTTTGGGAATCATCCCAAGATATCCTTGGAAAGGACTGGGAGAGCCCCTGGATCAGGCTTTGGGAATAATTCCAGATCTCCTGGGAATGGACTGGGAGAGCCCCTGGATTTCCTGGGAATGGGCTGGGAGAGCCCCTGGATCAGCCTTTGGGAATTATCCCAGGATATTCTGGGAATAGCGTGGGAGAGCCCCAGGATCTCCTGGGAATGGACTGGGAGAGTCCCTAGATCAGGCTTTGGGAATTATCCCAAATCTCCTGGGAATAGTCTGGGATAGCACCTGGATCGGCCTTAGGGAATTATCCCAGGATATCCTGGAAATTGGCTGGAAGAGCCCCTGGATCAGGCTTTGGGAATAATTCCAGATCTCCTGGGAATGGGCTGGGAGAGCCCCTGGATCAGCCTTTGGGAATCATCCCAAGATATCCTTGGAAAGGACTGGGAGAGCCCCTGGATCAGGCTTTGGGAATAATTCCAGATCTCCTGCGAATGGACTGGGAGAGCCCCTGGATCAGCCTTTGGGAATCATCCCAAATCTCCTGGGAATAGTCTGGGATAGCACCTGGATCGGCCTTAGGGAATTATCCCAGGATATCCTGGGAATTTTGCTGGGAGAGCCCCTGGATTAGGCTTTAGGAATCATCCCAAGATATCCTTGGAAAGGACTGGGAGAGCCCCAGGATCTCCTGGGAATGGACTGGGAGAGCCCCTGGATCAGCCTTTGGGAATTATCCCAGGATCTCCTGGGAATGGACTGGGAGAGCCCCTGGATCGGACTCTGTGCTCTGCGCTCCAGCTCCTATTCCATGCAAATTCCATGAAAAGGTTTGAGGGAGGAATTTGGGAAATCCTTCATTGTCAGGGTGCCATCCCACCCCTGCAGGATGGAAGTGCTGAATCCCATCGGAATGGGAAATCCAGCAGCAATCCCACACTGTGCTGAGCATGGAGTCAGGAAAACCCCACCTCAGACCCCTGGGGATTTATTCGTTGTCTAATCCATAAATTTGGGTTTTCCACAACATTTCATGGCAAGCTGAGGGTTTTCCAGAGTGTCCAGAGGATCCGACTTCCAGCTCCAGGAGGTTTTAGTGGCTGGGAGTGGGAATCAATGGCCTGAGCAACACAAGGGGCAATAAAAAGAGAATAATTCACCTTTTTTGTTTTGTTTTCCTGTTTTTAGGGTGATCGGGGACTTCTGGGACCAAAGGGAGAACGAGTAAGGACATTCCAGATTTTTTGGGGTTTTCCTTTCTCTGTGTGGCTCCCAGAAAAGTCTGGATCCATCCTCTCCTTGCTGTGCCTATGAAATTAAGAGGAGACAACACCTGGATTCTCCCCTTCCTTTGTGGAGGTCTCCACCACTTTAAATCAAATTTTTTTATTCCATCCTCACACTGCAAACATCTCTGGGAGCTGAGTTTGTGGGATGGATTTGAAGGGATCCTACAAAGCAAAACAAAAAAAAAAAAAAAAAAAAAACAACAAAGAAACAAAAAAAGAGAAAGTAATTTTGGGAACGATTTGCTGGGGCACAAAAATCCTGAATTAAGAGAGGAAGAAAATTCCCCATGATTTTAGGAATGAGCAGCTGACCCCAGAGCCAACCTTAATTTCCAGCAGCCCGAGCTGGCTCCTGACAGGTAATGGGAAAATAACTCCTCAAGTGCTCCTGGAAAAATGCTCAGAAACCGCTGAACCCGTGCCCGGCGTTTTGTTAAGTCCCTTCCTGGCCGGAATGGCTGGTCGGAAAATGAGGTTTTGGAAAAGCTCCGTGATGATGCCGCCCTCGAGTCACGCAATATTCCGTGATTAAGGCCCATTTGTCTCTGAGGAAGCTCCTCTGGAAAGGAACTCGCCCCGGAGACCAATCAATTCTTAATTTGCTTCGTGAGGAGGCCTCGGAATTCTTCCCAGGCCGGAGGAATGTGGGATGAGTTTTCCAAAGGATGCCTCTGTAAAAGATGAGGTGGAATCAGAGATAAAACGGGAGCCGGAGGGGAAAATCGGTTTGGGTTTGTTCCACCTTATTCCAGCTTTATTTTCCATCTCATTCTCTCTGGATTAGTGTAAGGATAACTCCATGGATGCCAGGGTTGGATTAAGCTGCAGGATTTTTTTGTCTCCCTTCTGCTCCCAAAATTTGTTGAGCCCCATCCTGGCTCTGTTTGAGAGCTGGGAAGCAGGAATGTGTACGAAACCAGAATTTGGGAATGGTCCTGTGGTGAGGGTGGGACAGAGTCCAAAAAATGTCGGGTTTTTGGGAATATTGATGGATGTGGAGTTGGTAAAACCCCAGCAAGGCAGAATCACCCAGATCAGGAATATTTGCCCTGAAGGGAGTTGAGTGGAGGGAATTTTTTCCGAAGGGAACAAACAGCTGCCCACCTTTGGAGACACAACCATCCCTCCTCCAGAATAGACATTCCTTGGAAAAACAGCATTCCATGCCCTGAGGAGCTCGGCAGGGGTGTGTCCATGGGGTTCCTGTGTCCCTGTGGCTCCCAGGGGTGACACTTTGGGGGTGTCACCCCCCAAACCTCCCTCTGAGGGGTGATCCTGGTGCCGTTCCCGAGCTGCATCCACAATCCAGGGCACCATGGACAGCTCCATTCCCTGCTGGTGGCTGCTTCCCACAGCTGGGAAGAGCTGGGAATCCTGATCCCAACGCCCTGAGTGACAAAGCCACGTGTCACTCGTGGAATCTGTCCCAGCACTGGGATCAGGGAATGGTCCTTTGTCCCTTTCCACTGGGATAACACCAGCAGGCCCCAGCATTTTTAGGGACAGGAGGGCACTGGGAAACCTCAGGATTTGGGGTTTTCTGGGCACGTTCATAACCCAACTTTTAATGAAGGGTGATTGATCCTAACAATTAACCTCATTGTTAATCACCACATTGCCAGTGGGATCTTCTGAGTGACAAAGCCACGTGTCACTCATGGAATCTGTCCCAGCACTGGGATCAGGGAATGATCCCGTTGTCCCTTTCCACTGGGATAACACCAGCGGGCTCCAGCATTTTTAGGGACAGGAGGGCACTGAGAAACCTCAGGATTTGGGGTTTTCTCAGCATGTTCATGATCAGGCTTTTAATGAAGGGTGATTAACCCTAATAATTAACATTTTTGTTAATCACTGCATTTCCAGTGGGATCCTCTGAGTGACAAAGCCACGTGTCCCTCGTAGAATCTGTCCCAGCACTGGGATCAGGGAATGATCCCGTTGTCACTTTCCATCTGGGAGAAATGCTCTAGGATAACACCAATGGGCTCCAATGTTTTAGGGACAGGAGGGCACTGGGAAACCTCAGGATTTGGGGTTTCTGGGCGTGTTCATGATCAGGCTTTTAATGAAGGGTGATTAACCCTAATAATTAACATTTTTGTTAATCACTGCATTACCAGTGGGATCCTCTGAGTGACAAAGCCACGTGTCACTCACGGAATCTGTCCCAGCACTGGGATCAGGGAATGATCCCGTTGTCCCTTTCCACTGGGATAACACCAGCGGGCTCCAGCATTTTTAGGGACAGGAGGGCACTGAGAAACCTCAGGATTTGGGGTTTTCTGGGCACGTTCATAACCCAACTTTTAATGAAGGGTGATTGATCCTAACAATTAACCTCATTGTTAATCACCACATTGCCAGTGGGATCTTCTGAGTGACAAAGCCACGTGTCACTCATGGAATCTGTCCCAGCACTGGGATCAGGGAATGATCCCATTGTCACTTTCCATCTGGGAGAAATGCACCAGGATAACACCAATGGGCTCCAATGTTTTAGGGACAGGAGGGCACTGGGAAACCTCAGGATTTGGGGTTTCTGGGCGTGTTCATGATCAGGCTTTTAATGAAGGGTGATTAACCCTAATTTTTGTTAATCACAGCATTCCCAGTGGGATCCTCTGAGTGACAAAGCCACGTGTCACTCACGGAATCTGTCCCAGCACTGGGATCAGGGAATGATCCTGTTGTCCCCTTCCATCCAGGAGAACTGTGCTGCGATAACACCAGTGGGATCAAACATTTTTAGGGGCAGGAGGTCTCTGGGAAACCTCAGGATTTGGGGCTTTTTGGGCACGTTCATGACCCAGCTTTTAATGAAGGGTGATTAACCCTAACAATTAACATTGGTTTTAATCACTGCATTCCCAGTGGGATCCATGAGCTCCCAGTGGATTCCTTTCCCTGTCTCTCCTTTCTCCAGGGTGAATCCATGACAATTTTTGGACCCCAGGGCTACAAAGGCACCAAAGGAGATCCCGTGAGTTTGGCTTTCCAAGCTGTCCCTTCCCTGCTCAGGATCAGCGTTGGGAAGCAGCACTTGGATCCAGATGGATCCTTCCAGGAGAGGTGGAATGATTCAAATCCACCAAATCCTGGTTTTCCTTTCAGGGTGAGCAGGGACCACCAGGTTTTGATGGAGACAAAGGCGAGAAGGGAGAGGACGGACCCGTAGGAGAAAAGGTGGGAACTTCCCGACGTTCCTGTGAGGAAGGGACTGGGGGTGGTGGAAGGAATTCCCAGAAAAATTATGGATACCCCTGGATCTCTGGAACAGAATTCCCAGAAGAATTGTGGCTACCCCATCCTTGGAAGTGTCCTAGGCCGGGTTGGATGAGACTTGGAGCAACCTGGGATCCTGGAGGGTGTCCCGGGGCTGGGATTGGAACTGGGTGATCTTTAAAGTCACTTCCATCCCAAACCATCCTGGAATTCCCTGGTCTCTGCTGGAAAACACGGCCACACCCAGCTCTGGCACCGACACGGAGAGAAGGGGGCTGGGAAGGGGCTTGGGGACCCCAAACAGGTCCCATTTCTCAGGTGTCCCACTGGGAAAAGCGACCATTCCATTCCCACACCCCCTGTCACTATGGGATATGAAAGAACACAAGGACACACCACAGCTCTCAAGGTGAAAAAAGGGAAGTTTATTTCCTGACTCCAACATTTATAGATTTCCAAAAGTGCCAGTGGATTGGAGGGTGACAGTGCCACCTCTCCGATGACACTGGACAAACCAACAGCCCATCAAATTTCTCCTCCTCCATAAAAGAACGCAAAACAATGAGTTATTTACAGAAAGTGTGAGAGAGAGTTTGCTGCAAGAATGTCAACATCAGGAGGCTTAGAAAAACTTAAAAAATCAGGACGACAATCCCCCTCTCCCTCCAGGAGCCGTCCCTGCTCCTGGAGCCTCTGGAATGCTCCTGGTAATGCTTGGGTGGCTCCCGTGTCCCTGCTGTGTCCCCTGGGTGGTGGCAGAGCTCCTCCCTCTCCCTCAGCTCCCCAGGAGCTCATCCCAGGTCCCGGCCCGGCCCCGTTTTCCGGGGAGGAATCACGGAACTCTCCCACTCCCAGCTGAGTCACAGCTGCCGTCTCCGTGTCCTACTCATCCCAATTTCCATCTCACGGAAATGGCTTTGGCTCCTCTAGCCTGACCCAGGGCTGAATAAATTGAAGTTCCCGCAGCAGCAGTGACACATCCAGCTCCTGTTATTTCCCACGGGAAGCTGCATCCAGGTGGGAATTGCCTGATCCAAGGTGAGCACATCCCTTGGGAAGAGGCAGATCCTGCCCTTTTCTGATCCCGCTGCTCAGGTCCCCAAAGTGAAGGAAACTCTTGGAGACTCTCCCGTGTTTTTTTTAAAGTAGGATAAAATTTCACGTATTTCATTTGTCCGGTTGGACTCTGATGAAAAATCCTCCATAAAAATTAATCCATGAAAAATAACCCATTAAAATACTCCAGAAAAAAATAATCTATGAAAAATAACCCATAAAAATATTCCATTCAAAATAACCCATTAAAAATAACCCATATAAATACTCCAGAAAAAATAATCCATGGAAAATAATCCATCCATAAAATAACCCACAACAATCTCCTCTTGGATAAATATCTGGATGGCTTTGGAGAGTGGAATCTCCAGCCCCAGCGAGCCCAGCAGGGTCTTCTCCTGGATTTTTGGCAGAGACAAAGCTCATCCCGAGGATCCAAACCCCCTTCCTGCCTGTTTTCCTTCAATCCCCATCACTGGAATCTTTTCCAGGAGAATTCCCAGGGATTCCTGCCAACTCCTGGCACTGGTGGCTTTTTCCCAATCCCTGGGATGGAATTTTGAGATGGAAATGGTGCTTTTGGTCATCTTGGTTATCTCCATGGGTTTTTCCGTGGGTAAATTGCAGAGAGCAGGTGCTCACAATGTATTTAACAGGGATTTTAACATTTTAGGGAATCAAAGGAGAAGCTGGGTCCAAGGGAATGATGGGACTTTTTGGGAGCAGAGGACCCGTGGGACAGAAGGTGAGCTCCAAATCTGCCAGGACGGAGCTGGAAAATCCCATCCCGGTTTTCCCATGGGATATAATCCCTCATTCCCTACTGGTTGGAATGATTGAGGATCTGGAAAAGCAGGAGAAGCTGCATTTTCCAGGAAAATCCTGAAGCTTTTAAAGGAGCAGAGCGCTCTGGGAGCTTTCCCAGGCTGGAATGGTCAGTAAGGAGTTGCTGGAATGTCAGTATTCCAGGAGGGAGGTCAGAGATGGTCTCCAAGCTCCATTCAGAGCCAGTGGAATCAATGATTTTCCAGGTGGGATATTTGGGATATTCCACTGCCCTTCCAGCTGCTGCTGGAAGCTCTCCTTGTCCCTTTTCCAGAATTCCTACAGCATTCCCTGTTTCCAGAGGGGTCTCAGCTCTTCCCCAGGGTAACTCATCCCCGCTTTCCTTGCAGGGGGAGCCAGGAGAACCAAGCTCGCCGGGATCTTCCGTGAGTCGGAAAACGTTTCCCTGCCTTTCCAAACCCTGGGTGTGGAGAAGGGCCCTGGTCCTCTCCCAGGGCCAGGAATTTGGGAAAGGGTGGGAAGAGGCCGTGGGAACTCAGAGCTGCTCCCCAAAGTCCGTGTTCCAGGAGGTTTTGCTGGAAAACCAGCCTGGAGATCAGGGATCCCAGCCAGAGGTTTGGGGTTATGGCTTGTGGAAGAATTCCTCTCTGTGAGGTTTGGGATGCCCTGAACCTCACAGAATTCCCAGAAAAATTATGAATGCCTCATCCCTGCAAGTGTCAAGGCCAGGCTGGACAGGGTTTGGAGCAACCTGGGATAGTGGGAGGTGTCCCTGCTCTTGGGATGGGCTTTGAGGTCCCTTCCCACCCAAAATGTTCCACAATTCCATGATTTTGCATTAAGGAACGCAAGAAAAATACATTTATTTAATGTGTTTAATGCCTTTGGTGTATTCGCCCCAAGTGGAAAAGTCTCCAAGCTCCAAAGACTCTTCAGGATCACAGAATCATGGAATATTTGGAGTTGGAAAGGACCCACCAGGATCATCGAGTCCAGCTCTTAAATTAAGGGCCCAAACCCCAAATTTCCAAGGCTGTCCCAAGAAATAAATCCCCACTGATTCCTGGTCACAGCCAGGGAATTATTGACAGGCCTCGAATCCCGAGTGGGAATTGCTCCCTGAGGAAAAGGCCCTCATCCAATCAGTAATTTTATTAATTATTATTGTTTTTAATAATTATAAACAATCTTCTTGGCCAAAGCCTCGAGGCTTGAACATGCTGCAAGACCTGGGATCAGCACTGCCAGGTGTGGGATTGAGGATATTTATGGAATTGTTTTGTAGGGAACACGTGGCTCCACGGGGTGAATCCATCCAGGAATGGAGCAAAGTTTGCTGAGCGCAAAGGGATCCCAGCGTCCTGGTTTTCCCTGGATTTTGGGGATAATCATTCCCACTGAGTGGTGTCCTGCCATCCACCATCTGAGCAAAGCAAAGGAATTTTCCTTTTGGAAATACCCTGGGATTCCAAGCTGGGATTTGATCCCTCACCACATGGCCAAAATTGCAAAAGCCAGATCCGAGCTGGGATGCTGCTGGAGGATCCATGATAAATTCTGGAATTCATCCCACCCGGGGCCACCTCTGCCAGATTCACTTCCCACTGGTTTCATTGGAAGATTTAGGGAATTCCCACCCATCATTCCCGTCCATTCAGGCACCTGAGGGAGGATCCTGATGGGAATTCAGCTCCCACTTCACTTCCCAAGTGCTCCCCTTTGATTATTCCTTCCCTGAGTTATTCCCAAGCTGTCCATCATTCCCAAATCCTCTTTTCCTGAGGAGAAAACTCCCATCCTGCCTGGATCCAACACCAAATCTTCCAGGCAGAGCCTCGTGCTCCTCATTTTCCTTCATTTCCCTCTAATCCCATCTTTTATTCCCACAAATTGCCCACAATTGCTGCTCCTGCTGAACTCCCCGGCAGCGATTTCGGCGCCCTCATCCATTTACTCTCCCAATTTTCCTGATCCATGGAAGTTCCCAACAGAGCTGACACCATCTGTGTCTTCTCCCTGCAATTATTCCTCGGAAAATTTCAATGGATCCTCTTGACTTCCCACACGGGTTCACTTTTGATATTCCGGGCGCCTCCTCCTCCTTCCCCCTCTTTTCTAAAAGCTCTGCTCCCTTTTTATTTTGCTGTTCCTGCCTCGCTTCCCTCTTTTATGTTCCAATTGCTGCCTTTTATTCCCATTAACTCGTCATTTGGATCATGGACTAGGGCTTCCAGCTCCTCTTCTTTATTCCCTGTGATTGTGCATTAAAATAACCACGAGTTAACCCATTATTCTCCACAAAAGTCTGGTTTTTAAGGCACTTTTCCCTCGTTTCTTGGTTTTCCAAGGATTCTGAATCCCTGGAAAAGTTCAGCAGGAGTGGGAATGGTTTATAAGCAGGAATTTGAGTTTATGATGGATATTAAGTGTCCCAGGAAAACTGGGATCACACAGAATCCTAAAATACTGAGGGTTGGATCATTCCAGATCCTCTCATTCCAAACCCCCTGCCAAGGGGAATTTTCCACCAAACCGGGCAATTTCCACCAAACCAGGCAATTCCCACCCCAAACCCAAATTTTTCGGGGAGGAAAGTTGCTCCAAACTGCAGCAAACGATCCTGCCCAAAACCCAGCAGGGAAGGGCTAAAACCAGGGCTGGAGCTCCAGGGAGGGTGGAGATTCCATTTCCATCATCCCATCAGATCCTGAGGAGCGGGAGCCCGGGAGGTGCAAAACCTTTCAGGAGAAGTTTGGGAATTCACCCTCCTTTTGATGTGTGCCTTCAAAGGGCTCCATCCTTTGGGGGAGCATCCCGATGGATTCCAGCGTGTCCCTGCTCATTCCCAGCTCCTCCCTGCCTCCAGCAGGAATTTTTGCCCAGGAGCCAGGGAGGATCCGAGGTTTCTCTGCCTGCGTCACAGGGTTGGTGACTCAGCCTCCCTGTGTGGACCAGCAGCGTTGGCAGTGCAGTTTCAGCAACGTTTTAATCCCAAATCCAAAGAGCCGGAGTCTGTTTCCAGTATTCCTGCAGTAATTGCCTTTAAATTGCCATTTAAATTTTAATTTACTCCCATGTATTGTCCGGCCTTGACTTCCCTGGCACGACACCAGGATGGAAATCCGAGGGAACAAATTTCCATTTGGCTTCTTTGCATTTTCTTCTTTCTTTTTTCTCCCTCTTTAAATTCCTCCAATCCCACCTTTTCCCTGTCCTAGGAAAGCATCACCTCCATGACCTTCTTCCCTTTCAGGCCATGCTCAATCCCGATTTTAAACCTTCCAATCCACATTCCAAAATCTCTCCAACAGGAAACCACTTATGGAGAGGTAAAACCTGGGTCTAAATCTTATTTGCTGCCTGGACTAAGCAGGCCAGGCTTAGACTCAGCTTTCCATTCCATCCTTAAGATTTTAAACCTTCCAATCCACATTCCAAAATCTCTCCAGCCTAGGATCAGCAGGAAACCACTTAGGGAGAGATAAAATCCAGGTCTAAATCTTATTTATCTTGCCAGGACTAAGTAGGCCAGGCTTAGACTCAGCTTTCCATCCCATCCTTAAGATTTTAAACCTTCCAATCCATATTCCAACATCTCTCCAGCCCAGGATGAGCAGCAAACCAATTATAGAGAGATAAAACCTGGGTCTAAATCTTATTTATGTTGCCTGGACTAAGTAGCCCAGGCTCAGACCCAGCTTTCCTTCAGCATATCCTGAAGTGAGTTTAACTTTTCCTAAAACCATCTGGGATTCTCTCAGGAGGAGAAGGATCTCATAGAAAGCAGGAAGATGAGTTGGACAGGAAAACATGGAAAACCTGGCACTGGAGATAATTGGGATAATTAAGAGAAGTATTAAAGCTTAAATTAAATTTAAATTAAATTAAATTAGAAGAACTCTAATTAATGTCAGGGTTTTTAGTGCAAAAAAAGAAGATTTTTGAGCCATTCCTGGTCTGATCCCAGCTCCCAGCTCCTTCAAAACTCCAGGCACTTGAAGGTATCCTGGATTTGTGGGGTTTAACCACCACACAAATGGTTTATTGCCCTCCAATCTGTCCCAGCAAACAGAAATATTCCCATTTTCCCCGGGTTTTATGGTTTGTTTATTTATGTCCCCAGATGGAATTTTCTATTGATTGTGTCAATAAATAGTTACCAATAAAGAGATATCCGTGCCTGGGATATGGAAGAACATGGATTTCCCCTGATCCCGGGAGTCCCTGGCACACAAATCTGATTTTATTTTTATCTTAATGAATTTGTTTCCTTCCAACAACCACAGCAAACAAATTCCAAGCAGAGAATTCCACTTGTTCAGCTCCTGATTTCCTCAACTAGCCAATTCATTCTCCCCTGAGAGGGGCTCAAGTGGGGATAAATCCAATTTTTCCTTCACATCCAGGTGCTGGAAAATACCATCAAAATTGGCCAGTATGGATGAGGAGAAACTTAGGAAAAAAAATTAAAATTTAAAAATAAAAAATTAAAAAGAGGATTTTTAGCAGCTTTATTTGCTGCCACAACAAAGGGAGACTCCATGAAATGAGGTCCCAGTGTTGGATGTGGCTCCAGAAGCCAAAAAATTCCAGAATGGGATAAAAAACCTGCAGCCTCCTTAAATCATTCCTGAAATCCCTGTTCCCATTCCCAAGCCCATCCAAATCTCCCTGCCTGGAATGATCCTTTTGCTGCCACAACTTCCCCAGCTGGAATTACAAATTCATCCCCTCCCAGGTTTCATTTGCCAGGGATTTACAATCCATGGAATTGGGGTGAGGAGTGGGAGAGAAATCCCAGCCTCAGCCCTTGGGGCTGTTCCTGGGGGAGCTTCTGCCCTTGGATTGAGGGATCCTACAGTTGGGATTTCATCCTGGACTGTCCTCATCCCTCTTCCCTGAAAATAACAGGCTCTGGAATGAATTTGTCCCAACTTTCTGGCAGGGTGCAGCAGGACTGGATGGGAAGAACGGGATCAAGGGAGCCAAAGGGGACAGAGGCCTTCAGGGACAGAAGGGGAAGCCGGTGAGTGGAAGGATTGTTTGGAATGTGGATGTCACACTCCTATCCGTGCCTTCCCAGATCCCACATTCCTATTGGGCCTTCCTGGATCCCACATTCCTGTCTGTGCCTTCCCAGATCCCACATTCCTCTTTCTCCTTCCCAGATCCCACATTCCTGTCTGTGCTTTCCCAGATCCCACATTCCTCCCTTCTCCTTCCCAGATCCCACATTTCTGTCTGTCCTTTCCCAGATCCCACATTCCTCCCTTCTCCTTCCCAGATCCCACATTCCTGTCAGTGCTTTCTGGGATCGCACATTCCTGTCTGTTCCTTCTCAGATCCCACATTCCTTTTAGTACTTCACTGGATCCCACATTCCTCTCTGCTCCTTCCCAGACCCCACATTCCTTTTGGTGTTTTCTGGGATCCCACATTCCTGTCTGTGCCTTAATGGAACCCACATTCCTGTCTGCTCCTTCACAGATCCCACGTTCCTTTTTGGTGCTTTCCTGGATCCCACATTCCTGTCTGTGCCTTCACAGATCCCACATTCCTGGCTGCTCCTTCACAGATCCCACGTTCCTTTTTGGTGCTTTCCTGGATCCCACATTCCTGTCTGTGCCTTCACAGATCCCACATTCCTGGCTGCTCCTTCACAGATCCCACGTTCCTTTTTGGTGCTTTCCTGGATCCCACATTCCTGTCTGTGCTTTCCCAGATCCCACATTCCTCCCTTCTCCTTCCCAGATCCCACATTCCTGTCTGTTCCTTCTCAGATCCCACATTCCTTTTAGTACTTCCCTGGATCCCACATTCCTCTCTGCTCCTTCCCAGACCCCACATTCCTTTTGGTGCTTTCTGGGATCCCACATTCCTGTCTGTGCCTTCACAGATCCCACATTCCTGTCTGCTCCTTCACAGATCCCACGTTCCTTTTTGGTGCTTTCCTGGATCCCACATTCCTGTCTGCTCCTTCCCTGTCTCCTTCACAGACCCCACATTCCTTTTGGGCCTTCCCAGATCCCACGTTCCTGTCTGTGCTTTCCTGGATCCCACACTCCACTTTGTGCCTTCCAAGATCTCACATTCCTGTCTTTGCTTTCCTAAATCTAACATTCCTGTCTGTGCTTTTCTGGATCCCACATTCCTGTCTGTGCCTTCCCAAATCCCACATTCCTTTCGGGCCTTCCTGGGTCCCACATTCCTTTGGCCCCGTATTCCTGAAAATTCATCTCCTTTGTCCTTTTTTTCCATGTAGGGAGGGAAAGGTGACCCTGGGACCACTGGTGACACCGGGCAGAAAGGGATAAAGGTAGGACAGGGATGAGATCCTGGGAAATCCCATTCCTTGGGATGGGAACGTGGTGGAACAGCTTTGGATGGCCCTGCATGGATTGGGAGCTGGAGAAACGTTCTCCAGAGCTCCTTCCAGCCTCAACCACTCCATGATCCTGGAAAATAAAGGTTGGGATGAGCAGGGATGGGGAGGGAGCTTCCAGCAGGCCTAGAATTCCTCCTCTGCCCTCATTCCCTGTGATCTCCTCAATTCCCAGGGCCTGCGGGGCCTTCCAGGCCGGACCGGCGCTCCCGGAGCCAAAGGTGCCCAGGTGAGCCAAGCCCAGCCAAGCCCAGCTTTCCACCCTGCTCCAGCTGCCCCATTCCCAAAACTTCCCACCCATTCCCAGGAAAGCTTTATCCATGGAATCCTGAGGAATCCACCCCATTTCTGTGGGGAAATCCCTCCTGGAAGGCCTGTGAAGAGCAGGAAATCACGGATAAGGAAGCTTTAAGGCTTGCAGGGAACTTTGGGATAATCTAGGGTTAAAACCTAAACTAAACCCAGCCCAAATCCATCCTGATCCAGGAATCCTGAGAAATCCACCCCATTTCTGAGGGAAAATCCCTCTTGGAAGGCCTGTAAAGAGCAGGGAATCACGGATTGGGAAGCTTTAAGGCTTGCAGAGAACTTTGGGATAATTTAGAGTTAAAAACTAAACTAAACCCAGCCCAAATCTCTCCTGATCCGGGGATCCTGAGAAATCCACCCCATTTCTGGGGGAAAATTCCTCCTGGAAGGCCTGTGAAGAGCAGGAAATCACGGATAGGGAACTTTGGGATAATCTAGGGTTAAAAACTAAACTAAACCCAGCCCAAATCCATCCTGATCCAGGAATCCTGAGAAATCCACCCCATTTCTGAGGGAAAATCCCTCTTGGAAGGCCTGTGAAGAGCAGGGAATCACGGATTGGGAAGCTTTAAGGCTTGCAGAGAACTTTGGGATAATTTAGAGTTAAAAACTAAACTAAACCCAGCCCAAATCCATCCTGATCCGGGGATCCTGAGAAATCCACCCCATTTCTGGGGGAAAATTCCTCCTGGAAGGCCTGTGAAGAGCAGGAAATCACAGATAGGGAACTTTGGGATAATCTAGGGTTAAAAACTAAACTAAACCCAGCCCAAATCCCTCCTGATCCGTGGCTTAGCAACGGCCTGGGCTCAGGTCTAAATTGGTGCCCGGCTCTTATCATCACCATTAGTTCCTTATCAGTAAACAACATGTAATGAGCCTTAATGGGCTTTTTATGGAGGGATTGGGAAGCTTGATAAGAGAAATGGGAGCTGTTGGTGACAGAGGCAATGTTGTGGTTATTATTGTGGTTATAATAATTTTTAAAATTAAAATTATTTTTATTATTGTTGTTATGAACATTTGGATTCATCAGCCCTGCTCCATTTGGTAACTGAATTTTTATCTGGGGAATTCCCCACCTACTTCCCTCCAGGAGAGTTTGGAGTTGGGATAATCTCCAGTTTTAAGGATTCCCAATTATCTTGGTTATGAGTTAAATTAGTGTTAGTTTGTTAATTTGTCTCATTTACTCATAACTATTATTAGTTAGCTTTTAGTGATCTGAAATTTCTGGGCTGAGGTGAGACTTCATCTCAGAGTGTCATCCCTGGGTTATCCCTTTCCTTGCTTTTCCAGAGTTTTCCCATTTTTGGGGGGATTCTTTGTCCTCACAGCCCCTCCACTGCTTTTCCATCCACAGGGAGAAGTTGGCAGTCCTGGAAAACCAGGAATTCCAGGATTGAATGGACAGCATGGACCAAAGGTGAGGATCTGAACCATCCCAGAATCATGGAATGCTTTGGGAAGGGACATTAAAGGTCATCCCACAAGAGTTTTCCCAGAAGTTTTCCCAAATCCACCTCTGGAAAATGCCCATTTCCTCCTAAGGGCATAAATTGGATTTTCCTGGATCTGTTCCCATAAATCAGCACAGATTGGGTGAGGATTCTTGGATACTGGGATTGGGATCTTTACTCACCTCCTCAGCTGAGTTCATCCATCCCAATCCCAGGGTCTTTTCCAATTTAATGGAATTCTCCACAGGCTGTTTTCCATTTTAATGGGAATTTTCCCCTCTCCTGGAACAGCACCAGCGCCCAGACTGAGGTGACACTCAGTAAATAACTCTAATCCAAGGAAAAACCAGTTAATTCCCAAAATCCCAGCCTTTCCAAGCCCACGTTAGCCATGATTTTACCTTGGCTCCTTCCACCTGTGGAAAATGCCCATTTCTTCTTAAGGGCATCAATTGGATTTTCCTGGATCTGTTCCCATAAATCAGCATGGATTGGGTGAGGATTCTTGGATACTGGGATTGGGATCTTTACTCACCTCCTCAGCTGAGTTCATCCATCCCAATCCCGATGCTCCACAGGCTCTTTTCCATTTTTATAGGAATTTTCCCTCTCCTTGAATACCACCAGCGCCCAGACTGAGGTGACACTCAGTAAATAACTCTAATCCAAGGAAAAACCAGTTAATTCCCAAAATCCCAGCCTTTCCAAGCCCACGTTAGCCATGATTTTACCTTGGCTCCTTCCACCTGTGGAAAATGCCCATTTCCTCCTAAGGGCATAAATTGGATTTTCCTGGATCTGTTCCCATAAATCAGCATGGATTGGGTGAGGATTCTTGGATACTGGGATTGGGATCTTTACTCACTTTCTCAGCTGAGTTCGTCCATCTCAATCCCGATGCTCCATAGGCTCTTTTCTATTTTTATGGGAATTTTCCCTCTCCTTGAATACCACCAGCACCCAGACTGAGGTGACACTCAGTAAATAACTCTAATCCGAGGAAAAACCAGTTAATTCCCAAAATCCCAGCTTTTCCAAGCCCATGATTTTACCTTCCAGGGCGAGCCAGGAGCCTCAGGGAGCGACGGCGCCTCGGGAATTCCTGGGGAGAAAGGAGAAAAGGTTGGTGCTGAGCACGCTGCCATTTCCAAGGAATAAATCCCACATCCATCAGGTTCAGTTAACAAAATTTAACATTTTCCACATCATTGGTGCCCTTTCCAGAGGGGAAATGTCAACTGGCTGGAATGTTAGGGTTGGGAATGCAGTTGGAAAAGGGCAGGAGAGAGAGGTCTCCTTAAATTCCCCTCTGTGCATGGATGAAATCCCAGGAGGAGCCAGTTGGGCGTGAGGAGAAGCCATCCAGAGGGGCTGGGACTCACTGCAGAGTTATTCCACCACCATTCCCAGGGTAAATCCTTGGAATAAAAGTGGATCAGGCTGTGGCCACCTTGGCATGGGAAATGGGAAAGGTCTCCAAGCTGATCCTGAGTTCTGTTCCCATCTCCTTGAGGAATTCCCACCTGGATCACTCCCCACCAATCTTCCTTCTTGGAATTCCTTAATTTCCTGCTTTATTCTTTATAAAAAACACACCTAAATTTGTATTTTTCCATAGGGGAAGAAAATAGTGATTTCTGCTAAAATAGTAAATTTTTAAAGAAAAAAAAAAAACAAACAAACAAAATCTCAGCAGCCTCCATCAAATCTCTTGGCATTTTCCAGCCCCTCAGGCCCTTCCCACATTCCAGTCTCCAATGGATTTGGGTTCTTAAAGGATTTCATTGATAACAAATCCGTTCCCCATTCCCTGATGGTCGAGCACATCCTGAAGTCTCTGGTTGGTGTCTTGGAGATCATTCCCAAGGAATTCTCATTCCCTTCCCCTCCAGGCCCTCTCCTCTCCCACACATTTGTTTTCCACCACTGCTGGGTGTTGGGTTTTTCCTTCTGGAGGGTTTCATGGGAATATTTTTTGTTCCAGCAGCTCCAGGAGAAAGCTCAGTGGTGAAGATGAAATTTGTAGGTTTGGGATCTTCCTCTTTCCTTGTTTTTCTCAGGGTTACAAATGAAAGGGTTCTGTTTAGGCGAGCTGGGAATTTAGGGATTCCAGGGAATAGTTGGATGGAAAATCCAAGTCACCAAGCACCTTCGGGACAAGGAAAGGTGGAGAGCAAAGTAATGTGGGAGGTGTTCCCATATTCCCAATGCCATGGAAGTGTTTGGATGAGGTTTGGCTGCCCCATCCCTAAAACCCCTGTGATTCCCAGGGAGCCAAGGGAGTTCCAGGACTGGGAGGATTCAAGGGACAAGCGGGATGGCCTGGGAAGCCTGGAGGGGCTGGAGCAGCTGGACCTCGAGGGCCACAGGGAGAGCCAGGCCCACAGGTGAGCACGGGTCCTGAATCCCATGGGAATCCCACAGGTCCTGAATCCCACAGGAATCTCACAGATCCTGGATCCCACAGGAATCCCAGCAGATCCTGCATCCCACAGGTCCTGAATCCCAGCAGGTCCTGAATCCCACAGGAATTCCACAGATCTTCACAGATCCTGAATCCCACAGGTCCCAAATCCCACAGGTTCTGAATCCCACAGGTCCTGAACCCCACGAGTCCTGAATCCCACAGGAATCCCACAGATCCCAAATCCCACAGGAATCCCAGTGGGCCCTGAATCCCAAAAGTCCTGAATCCAACAGGAATCCCAGCAGGCCCTGAATCCTACAGGATTCACAGGTCCTGCATCCCACAGATCCTGAATTCAACAGGCCCCAAATCCCACAGGAATCCCAGCAGGTTCTGAATCCCAGCAGGCCCTGAATCCCACAGGAATCCCACAGATCCTGGATCCCAAAGGAATCCCAGCAGATCCTGAATTGCACAGGTCCTGAATCCCACAGATCGTGAATCCCACAGGTCCTGAATTCCACAGATCCTGAATCCCACAGGAATCCCACAGGTCCTGAATCCCACAGGAACCGAACGCCACAGGTTCTGAATCATACAGGAATCCCAGTGGGTCCTGAATCCCACAGAAATCCCAGCAGGTCCCAAATCCCACAGGTCCTGAATCCCACAGGAATCCCACAGATCCTGGATCCCACAGGAATCCCATCAGGCCCTGAATCCCACAGGTTCCAAACCCCACAGATCCCAAATCCCACAGGAATCCCATCACGTCCTGAACCCCACGAGTCCTGAATCCCACAGGAATCCCACAGATCCCAAATCCCACAGGAATCCCAGTGGGCCATGAATCCTACAGGATTCACAGGTCCTCAATCCCACAGGTCCTCAATCCCACAGATCCTGAATTCAACAGGCCCCAAATCCCACAGGAATCCCAGCAGGTTCTGAATCCCAGCAGGCCCTGAATCCCACAGGAATCCCACAGATCCTGGATCCCAAAGGAATCCCAGCAGATCCTGAATTGCACAGGTCCTGAATCCCACAGATCGTGAATCCCACAGGTCCTGAATTCCACAGATCCTGAATCCCACAGGAATCCCACAGGTCCTGAATCCCACAGGAACCGAACGCCACAGGTTCTGAATCATACAGGAATCCCAGTGGGTCCTGAATCCCACAGAAATCCCAGCAGGTCCCAAATCCCACAGGTCCTGAATCCCACAGGAATCCCACAGATCCTGGATCCCACAGGAATCCCATCAGGCCCTGAATCCCACAGGTTCCAAACCCCACAGATCCCAAATCCCACAGGAATCCCATCACGTCCTGAACCCCACGAGTCCTGAATCCCACAGGAATCCCACAGATCCCAAATCCCACAGGAATCCCAGTGGGCCATGAATCCTACAGGATTCACAGGTCCTCAATCCCACAGGTCCTCAATCCCACAGATCCTGAATTCCACAGGCCCCAAATCCCATAGGAATCCCAGCAGGTTCTGAATCCCAGCAGGCCCTGAATCCCACAGGAATCCCACAGATCCTGGATCCCAAAGGAATCCCAGCAGATCCTGAATTGCACAGGTCCTGAATCCCACAGATCGTGAATCCCACAGGTCCTGAATTCCACAGATCCTGAATCCCACAGGAATCCCACAGGTCCTGAATCCCACAGGAACCGAACCCCACAGGTTCTGAATCACACAGGAATCCCAGTGGGTCCTGAATCCCACAGAAATCCCAGCAGGTCCCAAATCCCACAGGTCCTGAATCCCACGGGAATCCCACAGATCCTGGATCCCACAGGAATCCCATCAGGCCCTGAATCCCACAGGTTCCAAACCCCACAGATCCCAAATCCCACAGGAATCCCATCACGTCCTGAACCCCACGAGTCCTGAATCCCACAGGAATCCCACAGATCCTAAATCCCACAGGAATCCCAGTGAGCCATGAATCCTACAGGATTCACAGGTCCTCAATCCCACAGGTCCTCAATCCCACAGATCCTGAATTCCACAGGCCCCAAATCCCACAGGAACCCCAGCAGGTTCTGAATCCCAGCAGGCCCTGAATCCCACAGGAATCCCACAGATCCTGGATCCCAAAGGAATTCCAGCAGATCCTGAATCGCACAGGTCCTGAATCCCACAGATCGTGAATCCCACAGGTCCTGAATTCCACAGATCCTGAATCCCACAGGAATCCCACAGGTCCTGAATCCCACAGGAACCGAACGCCACAGGTTCTGAATCATACAGGAATCCCAGTGGGTCCTGAATCCCACAGAAATCCCAGCAGGTCCCAAATCCCACAGGTTCTGAATCCCACAGGAATCCCACAGATCCTGGATCCCACAGGAATCCCATCAGGCCCTGAATCCCACAGGTTCCAAACCCCACAGATCCCAAATCCCACAGGAATCCCATCATGTCCTGAACCCCACGAGTCCTGAATCCCACAGGAATCCCACAGATCCCAAATCCCACAGGAATCCCAGTGGGCCATGAATCCTACAGGATTCACAGGTCCTCAATCCCACAGGTCCTCAATCCCACAGATCCTGAATTCCACAGGCCCCAAATCCCATAGGAATCCTAGCAGGTTCTGAATCCAAGCAGGTCCTGAATCCCACAGGAATCCCACAGATCCTGGATCCCAAAGGAATTCCAGCAGATCCTGAATCGCACAGGTCCTGAATTCCACAGATTCTGAATCCCACAGGAATCCCACAGGTCCTGAATCCCACAGGTTCTGAATCACACAGGAATCCCAGCAGGTCCCAAATCCCACAGATTCTGAATCCCACGGGAATCCCACAGATCCTGGATCCCACAGGAATCCCATCAGGCCCTGAATCCCACAGGTTCCAAACCCCACAGATCCTGAATCCCACGGAATCCCACAGATCCCAAATCCCACAGGAATCCCATCACGTCCTGAATCCCATAGATCCCAAATCCCACAGGAATCCCATCACGTCCTGAATCCCACAGATCCTGAATCCCAAAAATCCCAAATCCCACAGGTCCTGAATCCCACAGGAATCCCAGCAGGCCCTGAGTCCCACAGATCCCAAATCCCACAGAGATCCACTCCTGGACGTCCTCGTGTGCCTGAACACCCCTGAAGTGTCCTCATGTCCCCCCTCTCCCAAGCTCTCCCACATTCCCTCTTCCCACAGGATCTCAATCCACAGATTCCCTCTCCCAGTTCCTTTCCCTCCTGACGTTTTCCCTCCCCTCTCTCCCCTCCTTTCCCTCTCTCCAGGGGAAGATCTGACCTCTCCATGGAGAAATAATTCCAAGTGATCAGGACACCAAGTGGTTCATTATGCCAGGATCAGGGTGCCAGGCCTTGGGAAGGAGCTGCTGGCTCTCAGCTCCCGTTTTTAATGAATATTTTTGCATTCCAGCCACGCTGGGCACCTTTAGAAATGCAGGGAAAAAAATCCTGGGAAATGAGATGTTAATTCCATCGATGAGCAGGATCACCCTGCCCTGGAAGTTTTCTTGAGACAGCTCTGAGAAATAAATAACTTTCCAAAGTGAAAAAAAAAAGGCTGGAAATGAAAATTTCCTCCGTGGTTTTGCTGGGAGAGTTTCAGGCTTGGATTAAAAAACACAAAAATTACCTGGATGATCCAGGAATCAAAGAAAAGCTGGAATAAAATAACTTGGAAAACAAAATTTTATCTGTAAGCCCAGCTTGATTCCTGGCAATAATTTGGATTTTGGAGGATGGAAGTTGGGACAATTCCCAATTTTCTGGGAAAATCTAAGTCTGGATCTCATCAGGTCCACTCTCCTGGATTTCCCTGTCCTAGAAATTTTTGCAGGAATTCTGACATGGATGGGTCACTAAAAAATCTCAATTCCACCTCATTCCAGCAGAGTTTTCCTACTTTTTTCCCAAGCTGATATCCACTGACAACTTTTACACATCAGCTCCAGCAGGATGAAATATTAGCAGGATTTTGGCAAATTCTACATGAAAAACAATTTTTAAAATTAATTAAGTAATTAGAAACTACAATATCAATATCTTAAACAGGAGATGTTGATCAGAACATGAGGCTGTTCTTCAGAAAGACAAAAAATGTGTGATCCCATAGAATTCCCAAAAAAAAAGGGATTTAAGGCAAGAAGAAGGATGCAGGGCAGAAAGGATGAACAAGGAACTCAACCCACATGCAGAAATTCTCAATTAATTTTTTTTTTTTTTTTGTGGCACAAGATCTCCTTAATCAACTCCTTTATCACAAAATCAACTTTAAAACAACTCCTAAATATTTCATTTTTTTATTCCCCCAAAGACACTTGGATTTTCTCCCTGCTAATTTCCCTTATGGAAGCTGAATTTTACCTGGAAAATACCTCTGGAAATCAGCACCTTCCTTAAAAATAAGAGCTTGAAGTCACTGAATAAAGATGCTGAAAGTGTGACAGGGATCTTTAAAAGGAATTTTGAAGGGTGATTGTAGGAAGAAGGTGGAAAAAGGTCCTTCCAGAACAATAAAATATGGATTAAATCCCACTCCAGCCCATGGAAACAAAATTATTCTTCCTCCTCTTGCTCCCCAGGCTGTGCCTTGCCATGAAAAATAAATCAAAGGAATGACAGGAGGGAGGAGGGAGCCGAAAGTACAAGATTCCCTCATGGATATTTAAAAAGGCTGGAATTTTTGATGTTATTAGCGAGCCCAGAAAAGCCTGTCTGGGATAATAAATGGCTTTTTTTTTTTTGGACACTGATTAAAGAGAGGCTGTGAGGTGCCACTCTTTCCACCCACACCGCTCCTCGGCTTCTCCTGGAGTTAAAGGAGAAGCTCCAGGAATGGCTTGTGGGGTTGGGAGAGAGGGGGAACAATTCCAGAGCACGTTCCCATCCCAGACTGGGTTTTAGGGGGAAAATCTCCCAAAAAAAAAGTGGGATATCTCTGGAAGTGCTGACAGAATTCTCCTTTTCTTCTCCAGGGTCCACCAGGGAAAAGAGGGAGATCCCAGCTCTGCCTCCAGGGACCCCCAGGCATGGACGGGCCAAAAGGAGAAGTGGTCAGTATGGGAACGATCCAGTGGGGTTCCCGAAATTCCAAACTGGGGCTGGATGAACCTTGGAGCTTCCAGGTCTCATTTCTCAGCTCTCAGGATTTTCCAACAAGAGCAGAGCTGTTGGAATCCCAAATTCCAGGTGTTGGGCACGGGTAGTGCTGCCCAAATTCCTGCCTGGAGGTGTCTCCAGCTGGGGGGAAGGTGAAGGAATTTTCCTTTGGGAAAACATCAAACTTTGGATCAGCACATCCCCGAGGCAGAGCAGGAATTAACCAATAATTAGTGCAGGGTAATTAATGGATAATTAACGCTCAGCAGAGAATTCCAACAAGAGCTTTGGATCCCAACCAGTTTGGGGTCAGTGCCCACACCCTGCAAACCCCAATGTCCCAAGGGATTTTAGGGTCAGCAGCGGCACTGCTGTAACTCCATGTGCTGCTGGTGGATAATGTGATTTTTCCTGGCACTGGAAGTGAACATGGATTGAGAAAAATGATCCTGCCGGCTTTAATTGGGATCATCCTTCTTGTGCTCCTTGTCCTTTAATATTTTGAAGCACCCTTAATCCACAAATCCAGTTTCCAGCAGTTCTGAGTGGAAAATTTGTCAGGGTGTTTTTATCCCTTGTTGACAAAGCTCAACATCTCCTGGTTTTTCCATCTTTCCAGAGCTGGAATTGCAGCTCCACTTTCAAATCTTCTGCTTGAGCTGTTCCCAAAGATTCTGTGCAGGCCAGACCCTCTCCATGTATCCACCTCTTCCAGATGGAAAACAAACCTGACTTGATCCATGGATTTCATCTCCCAGCTCATTTCCCTCGGGAGATTTTCCATCCCCTTTCCTCCCCTCCTTTCTCATCTCTTCAGGGGAAGTTTTGACCTCTCCATGGAGAGATAATTGCAAGTGATGAGGACATCAAGTTGTTAATTATCCCAGGATCAGAATGCCGAGGCTTGGGAAACAACTGATGGCTCTCAGCTCCTGTTTTTAATGAATATTGTTGCGATGGAGCAGAGCTCCCAAAAAACCTGGGATGATCTGATGGACACATGGATGAGGCTGTGCCTGTCACCCCACTGAGCCACTCGCAGATATCCCTGAAATTTATAGGAAAACACCTACAAATTTTTAGGCTTTTTGCCCATCTCCCTTCCCAGCTATCATCCCTGAGGAGCACTTATCCCCAGAGCATTTCACGACAATCTCCAGTGACGTGATAATGATCCAAGTGTTTTTAACAGGGGGAAAATGGTCCTGCCGGGCAGAAAGGAGCCAAGGGAGAGCCGGGCCTTTCCGTGAGTGCTTCCTCCCAAGATCGTTTCCCATTTCAGGGGGAAAAAGGAGAAAATCGGCCAAACAGCCCTAAGAGGCCGAGGGGAGGAGGGAAATGTTAAGAAACGTATTTGCTCTGGGAATATCTGGGAAATGAGGCTGTGGTGTTACCCAGGGACAGCAGAGCTGGACTCCACAGAGCCAAGCCTAAAGCAGATTTTTCCTAAACCATCTTTCCCAACTCCTAATTGTCCCACGGGATCGGTGCTCCAGGGCTGATCCAAGCCAAAGGAAAAGCAGGAGAGGGAAATGTGCCCCATTTTCAAAGCCTTCAGGGAAAAGCTGCTGCCCTGGGCTTCCAAATCCTGAGGGAGAAGGAGGGGTTGAGCCACATGGATCAGGACAAAATTCCTGTGGCAGCTCCCTCCACATCCCTTCATCCCGGATTTTGTGCCACTTGACTGACACGAGACAATATTTCCATTTTCCCAGGGTGTGGATTAACTTTCCAAGCAGGACTAATTTTAGCATGGAAAGGATCTCCTAAATTTGGGCTGCTGAAAATTCCAGCTCCCTACATGGGAAAACGCCCCAAAATTTGGAATCCCAAGAAGGATAAGAGTGATGACCCCAAAAAGTTCAGCAGGACATTGACCATCCCACAGGGAAGATTCCCAATGGGATCAGTGTCCATTGGCTGTCCCAGGGATGAAGGATGGGCTCCAAATCCAGGAGATTGGAGGTTCCATTCCATGGGGAGCAGCGTTGGCTGGGAAGGAGGCAGAGAAAGCAGGAGGAGGTGCAGCTCCAAATGATCAAATGTGGTTCCACATTCCCAAGGGGCAATCCTGGAGGATAATTTGGGTGCAGGTGGCTCCATGGCTTTCCAGAGCTCAGGGAAGTTTGGGAGCTCGTGGCTTTGGGCACAAGGCCAGGAGGGTGGGGACACTCAGCCCAGGTTTGAGGGGTGACATGGGGTGATGGGTGACAACGGTGTTTACAGATCCTTCCAGTTTGGGACATGGAATGGTTTGGGATGGAAGGGACCTTAAAAATCATCCACTCCTTGGAAAGCCAGCCCAGGTTTGAGGGGTGACTTGGGTTGGGATCCCATTCCTCATGGCCAGAGGAGCTGGCTGCAGGAAAACCAGGAATTTCTGAAGGGAATGAGCCACAAATCTTGAACCATGACACCAAATCTCCAATCTCATCACACCCCAAACGAGGTGGCTCCACATCAGTGGGACAATGCCAGGAGGGTGAGGACACTCCTTGGAAAAGCAGCCCAGGTTTGAGGTGTGATTTGGGTTGGGATCCCATCCCTCGTGGCCAGAGGAGCTGGCTTCAGGAAAACCAGGAATTCCCAGAGGGAATGAGGTGCAAATCTTGAACCAAGCTCCCTGTCTCACCAAACCTCTGCTCTCATAACACCCCAAATGAGGTGGCTCCACCTCAGAGGGACAAGCAAGGAGATGGTGCCAGGGTTGGAATTCATCCCTAAATTCCGTTTTTCCCACTCTGGCACAGGAGGAAGAGGTGAAGGAAGTGCTGAGGAGCGAAATGCGAGGGATTTGTGGTGAGTTGGCCCCGTGGTGACCCTGCCAGCAGCTGAATTGGAGCCATTTCCGCGCCAGCACGCTCCCAAATGTCACCGTCAGCAGCAGGTGGAGCTGGGGCCCCTCTCCAGGAGTCTGGAATTCCAGGCTCTGCAGATTCCTAACCTCCTGAAATTCCCCATTTTTATCCCTTAACAACCTCCCCCCCTTCCCATTTGGTTTTGTCAGCGAATCTTTCCCCCATTTCCTTGTGGATTGGGAAGGGTCGCTTGGAGGTCACTGAACATTTTAATTCCCAGTTTTTTGTGGCATTCCTTGGCACACAGAATTCTCTGCTCCCACAGGGAATAACTGCCACCAGCACCACCAAAAAAAAAAAAGAACCACAAAAAAACCAAAAACAAACCAAAACCCAAAACAAAATCCCCAAAACAAACAAAAACACACCAAAAACAAACAAACAATCAAAAACCCCACAAACAAAAAAAACAAACAATAATTCAAAAAAAAAAAAAAAAAAAAAACAATAACCAAATTTGGGGATGGTTTTATCCCAGAATCCCAACATTGAAACTTTTTGGGGTCTTGCTTTCCTTGTCCTGAAGAAATCCATTTATTTGAGATCCAGCAGAACTTTTCCGCCCCATTCCCAGGGCTTTCCCTATGGATATGGAAGATTTTTAGGTTCACCACCACTGCAGTTATTAGGAAGCATTTGTGTCCTTGAAAAGGGGGAGAAAGGGATGAAAAATAATCCAGAAAAATAATTATTTCCTTGGAAAATCTTATTTATGTTGGGGGGGAAAAAAGCAGCAAACTCTTCCCTGTCTCTTCTGTCTGCAGGTTGTGGAGATGAGTTGGGAAGGATGTCCATGGAAAAGGGTAAGGCTGGGAATTCATGCAGGAAAGGATCTTCTCCTTGCCCCAAATCAGCCCAAAACTGTGAAAAGTTGTTTTTAGGAATAAATGTTTTTTTTTTTTCCTGGGATTCAGTGCAGAAAATGTTGGATCACCAACGGCTTTTGGATCCTGGTTTGAGGGGGATGGGTCTTCCTGAGGGGAATCTGAGGGATCAGAGGGACACCTGGGAGTCTCCTGTTTTCACCCTCTCCTCCAGGACGTGCTCAAATCCCTTCCTGACTCCCAGTTTTTAAAGCTGAGCCTACAGGAACCCAAATCCCTGCCCACAAAATTCTGGGATTGCTCCACATCCCAAACCATCCCCAGGATCAGCTCCAGGACTCATGGAACCCTCAAATCCAATGGTCCACGGAGCCTGGAGAGCTGATCTGCCCACCCCAAAGCTTTGGATTTATCCTCAGTGACCCTCCATCCGCAGGTCTGGAGGTGGCTGAAGTCCACAGGAGGCTCCAAGGGTATTCCCAGCCTCGGGAATACGCCAGGAATGGTGGAAATTGGGAAGAAAAGCTTGGAACAACTCACGGCAAGACCACATTGGAGACTCCAGTGAAACCCTTCATGGAGCCACCTCCACTCCTTGCAGGTGAGTTCAGCCTCCTCCTTCCCATCTTCCCAACCATGGAATGAATCCTCTGGAGCATTCCATGGTAAATCCTCTTCCCTGGAATTGGGCAGGGATGGGGTTCCCAGTGAGGGCTCCCACACTCTTGGAGAAGATACGAGCCCATGCCTCTGAAAGTGAGGAAAACCTAAATATTCGTGGGATCAGTGGTGACCCCAACCTTCCAAAGGGCTCCTTTTAAAAAGCTGGGAGGAGGCAGCCATTTCCAGGCTGGTTTTGTCCCATTTTTCCCACCACATCCTTGGCAAATTCCAGTAAAATTTCCAGCCTGGCAGAAATGGCATCTCTGAGACCAAACCCTCATCCCAGACTATTCCTGCCCAGGGCATCGTGAACATTGTAATAAAAGATAAAACCACAGCTTAAAAACATGGGAAAAGATGTTTTCCATGAGTTTTCCTTGTGGAAAAACCACTGGAGCTGTTCCTGTTGGTGTTTTCCAAGAGGGAAAGGCCCTGGGAGAGCCAGATCTGCTCCAGAGCAGGGCAAGAGCCACCCATGGACCTCCTGATCTCCTCACCAGGGCTGCAGGGCTTCCATCTGGATTGGTGGGACAGAGGGAAAACAGGACAGGGGGAAATTGAGGGATTGTGGGGTGATTTGTGGCAGGATTCCTCCTACTTGGGGCTCAAAATCCAAACTTCAGGACAGGATTAAACAGGAGGGAGATTTTGGGATCATTTCTTGTAATTCAGCCAATGAAGATGCTCAGATTTTGTCACCAGGAGGAAGAGGAGGAGGGTTGGGTACAATGGATGGCACAGCTGGAGAAATAATTGAAAATAAATTAAAAACCTCATTTAAATTTAAAAATAATTTTAAAAACTGAGCAAGACGCCCCAGTGTTGTTGCCTTTACACCCCAAAATCAGCTGCAGTGTTGCCCTGCAGTTTGCAGGTGTGGGGGTTTATTATGGGATGCAAGTGTGAAGTTCTTGGGGAATTTCTTCCAAATTAGGGAGATGGAGCAGTGGAATGCTTTTCCAGCCTGAGAGTTTGGGGTTTAATTAAACTTGATCAAGCACTGTCATTAAATCCTCTTGGTCACCCCAAAAATCTCCTCTAGGGGAGTCTCAATGCTCCAAATTCCAGTCTAAGAGGGAGTTGGATTCCATGATCTTTCCAACACCTTCCAGTTTGGGATGTGGAATGGTTTGCAATGGAAGGAACCTTAAAAATCATCCAAGGCAGGGAGTCCAACACTGATTTGGGTTCCCGGGTTTTTACAGCCCCTTCAAATTTGGGACATGGAATGGTTTGGGATAGCCTAAAAAATCATCCAATTCCAGGCCAGGGAGTTCAACAGAGATTTGGGTTCCAGGGTTTTTACAGGCCTCTTTCCACTCTGGGATATGGAACGGTTTGGGATGGAAGGGACCTGAAACATCATCCAATTCCAAGCCAGGGATTCCAACAGGAAGTTGAGCTCAGTGGTCTTTATTGATCCCTTCCAGTCTGGGACACAGAATGGTTTGGGATGGAAGAAGCCTTAAAAATCATCCAAGGGGTCCAACAGAGATGTGGATTCCAGGGTTTTTACAGGCCTCTTTCCAATTTGGGACATGGAATGGTTTGGGTTGGAAGAGGCCTTAAAAATCATCCAATTCCAAGGCAGGGATTCCAACAGAAAGTTGGATTCAATGGTCTTTATTGATCCCTTCCAATTTGAGACATGGAATGGTTTGGGATGGAAGAGATCTTAAAAATAATCCAATTCCAGGCCAGGGAGTCCAACAGTGATTTAGGTTCCAGGGGTTTTGCAGCCCCTTCAAATTTAGGACATGGAACAGTTTGGGATACCCTTAAAAATCATCCAATTCCAGGCCAAGGGGTCCAACAGAAAGTTGGATTCAATGGTCGTTATTGATCCCTTCCAATCTGAGATGTGGAATGGTTTGGGATAGAAGAGGCCTTAAAAATTATTCAAGAGGTGCAACAGAGATTTGGATTCCAGGATTTTTATAGGCCTCTTTCCAGTTTGAGACATGGAATTGTTTGGGATGGAAGGGGCCTTAAAAATCATCCAGTTCCAAGGCAGGGAGCCCAACACTGATTTGGATTCCAGGGTTTTTATGGACCCTTCAAATTTAGGACATGGAATGGTTTGGGATAGCCTTAAAAATCATCCAATTCCAGGCCAGGGATTCCAACAGGAAGTTGGACTCAATGGTCCTTACTGATCCCTTCCAATCTGAGACGTGGAATTGTTTGGGAGGGAAGAGGCCTTAAAAAAATCCAATTCCAGGCCAGGGAATCCAACAGAGATTTGGATTCCAGGGTTTTTACAGCCCCCTTTCCAACTTGAGGCATGGAACAATTTGGGTTGGAAGGGGCCTTAAGGATCATCCAATTCCAAGCTCATACTCTACGACTCCACGATTCCCCAGGATGGGGAGCTTTGGGAAGAGCTCTGGGAAGGGTTTTAAGCCAAACCCATGGATGATGGCCCCATGTAAGGGATGGACACATCCCAAAACATCCAGCCAAGGCTAGAACCAAACCAAGCCCCAGCCATCCCCGCCACGGGCGCTCTCCCGACGTCTGTGCCGGACGTCAGAGTCTCCCATCTGGATCCAAACTCGATTTGCACCGCGGCAGCGCTCGGGATCAGATGCATGGGACGTTCCAGGTGTTATTGAATCACGGCAGCAGCCAACAATCCCATTACAAGCCGGGGCTGAGTCGGGAGGGCTCATAAATCCCTCTGCTAAGTGACGAGGCTCCAGACGTTAACAGGATTGTGCGGCCGGAGCGTTATTGCCGCCAGATTCCGATCGCTCCCGGCTTTTCCGAGCCTCCCCAGCTCCAGCCTGACATTTATCTCCTGCAAACAACCACCAGCACCGCCATCCTCTCTGACGAACGCCCAACCTTTCCCACGGAGTTGTTTAACACCATTAAGGGTTTTATTGCCGCCGCCGGCTCCTCGCTGCCCGCGGCCCGGTTGCTCCGTGACATTTATTAGGAGAACTCGTTAGCCACGGAAGGCTCCGAGGAGCTTGATTTAAATGAGGGATAATTTGTTTGCACGCCCTCATTCCGTGTGATTTCCTTGGTGTTTTTATCCCCCCCAGCCCCGGCGCGGCGGACGGCGGGAGCCTCTCGGGGAGAAGCCGACAGCCAATTACCAGGTGAAAAGCTGGGAATTAAGTGGCATTTTGGGAAGTCACTTCCCAGGTGGGAAGGGCTGCTCGGCCTTGGGATCAAGGGATGTGGCACTGAAGGAGTTGCACAAGGTTAAAACTCAGTTTGGTCTTGGCTTAAAGCAGCTGGGCTTGCCCCAGGGATGCTGAGCTGGTGGTGAAGGAACTGGAGGGGGTCCAGAAAAACACTCCTGGAATTCCCTGAATGCAAACATTCCTGTGAAAATATCCCACCCAGAATCCAGGGTTTAACCATCCCTTGGGAAAGGTCAGGGGCCTCCATGGTGGGAATCACAGAGATGGATGATGGAACAACACGGAGCTCATCCCACTCTGGCAGTCTACTGCTGGATGTGCCCTTTGTCCCCTCTGGGAATCCACTCCTGGATATTCCCATTTCCCATTTCTCCACTCTGGGAATCCACTGCTGGATTCCCTCCTTTGTTTATTATGGGAATCCACTCCTGGATATTCCCATTTTTCCACTCTGGGAATCCACTGCTGGATTCCCTCCTTTGTTTATTATGGGAATCCACTCTTGGATATTCCCATTTTTCCACTCTGGGAATACACTGCTGGATTCTCTCCTTTGTCCCCTCTGGGAATCCAGTGCTGGATTCTTTCCTTTGTCCCCTCTGGAAATCCACTCTAATTCCCTCCTTTGTCCACTCACAGAATCCACTCTTGGATATTCCCATTTTTTCACTCTGGGAATCCACTGCTGGATGTGCCCTTCGTCCCCTCTGGGAATCCACTCCTGGATATCCCGATTTTTCCATTTTGGGAATCCACTGCTGGATTCCCTCCTTTGTCCACTCTGGGATCCAGCCCAGGGGTGGGTGTGGGGTGTTTTCCACAGCAAATCCAACCCATGGATGGTTATGGGGATTTTTTCCAAAGTGTGGCCTTTTCCTACCTGGATCCAACCCCTGGATGGTTTTGGAGTGTTTCCCAGAGAGAATCCAACCCCTGAGAGGGTGTGGGGAGTGTTTTTCTGCCTGAATCCAACCCGTGGGGCAGGCGTGAGGTACTTTCCCACTTGGATCCAACCCATGGGGAATGTGGGGTGTTTTCCCACCCAGATCCAAGCCAAGGGAATGTTAAGGTGCTTTTCTACCCAAATCCAACCTGTGGGTTGGGTGTGGGGTGTTTTTCCACTTGGATGCAGCCTGTGGGGAATTATGGGGTGTTTTCCTACCCAGATCCCACCCCCTGGATAGTTGTGGGGGTGTTTTCCAGAGTGGATCCAACCCCTGGGTGGTTGTGGGGTGTTTCCCCACCTGGATTCAAGCCATGGGGAATAGTGGGATGCTTTCCCACCTGGATCCAACCCACGGGAATTGTGGGGTGTTTTCCCACAGGGATCCAACCCATGGAAATTGGGGGGTGTTTTCCCACTGGGATCTATCCCATGGGAATTGTGGGGTGTTTTCCCACCTGGATCCAACCCACAGGAATTGTGGGGTGTTTTCCCACCGGGATCCATCCCATGGGAATTGTGGGGTGTTTTCCCACCAGGATCCAACCCCTGGAAATTGGGGGGTGTTTTCCCACCGGGATCCATCCCATGGGAATTGTGGGGTGTTTTCCCACTGGGATCCATCCCATGGGAATTGTGGGGTGTTTTCCCATCAGGATCCATCCCATGGGAATTGTGGGATGCTTTCCCACCAGGATCCAACCCTTGGAAATTGGGGGGTGTTTTCCCACTGGGATCCATCCCATAGGAATTGGGGGGTGTTTTCCCACCAGGATCCATCCCATGGGAATTGTGGGGTGTTTTCCCACAGGGATCCATCCCATGGGAATTGTGGGGTGTTTTCCCACCGGGATCCAACCCCTGGGAATTGTGGGGTGTTTTCCCACCAGGATCCATCCCATGGGAATTGTGGGGTGTTTTCCCACCGGGATCCATCCCATGGGAATTGTGGGGTGTTTTCCCACAGGGATCCATCCCACGGGAATTGTGGGGTGTTTTCCCACCGGGATCCATCCCATGGGAATTGTGGGGTGTTTTCCCACTGGGATCCAACCCACGGGAATTGTGGGGTGTTTTCCCACCGGGATCCAACCCATGGGAATTGTGGGATTGGGCAGAAATGAAGTCCTGATCCAACCCATGGGAATCCAACCCCTGGGAATTGTGGGGTGTTTCCCCACATGGATTCAACCTCTGGGAATTGTGGGGTGTTTTCCCACTGGGATCTATCCCATGGGAATTGTGGGGTGTTTTCCCACTGGGATCCATCCCATGGGAATTGTGGGGTGTTTTCCCACACGGATCCATCCCATGGGAATTGTGGGGTGTTTTCCCACTGGGATCCATCCCATGGGAATTGTGGGGTGTTTTCCCACCAGGATCCAACCCCTGGAAATTGGGGGGTGTTTTCCCACCAGGATCCATCCCATGGGAATTGTGGGGTGTTTTCCCACCAGGATCCATCCCATGGGAATTGTGGGGTGTTTTCCCACCAGGATCCAACCCCTGGAAATTGGGGGGTGTTTTCCCACCGGGATCCATCCCATGGGAATTGTGGGGTGTTTTCCCACTGGGATCTATCCCATGGGAATTGTGGGGTGTTTTCCCACATGGATCCAACCCACGGGAATTGTGGGGTGTTTTCCCACCGGGATCCATCCCATGGGAATTGTGGGGTGTTTTCCCACCAGGATCAATCCCATGGGAATTGTGGGGTGTTTTCCCACCGGGATCCATCCCATGGGAATTGTGGGGTGTTTTCCCACCAGGATCAATCCCATGGGAATTGTCGGGTGTTTTCCCACCGGGATCCATCCCATGGGAATTGTGGGGTGTTTTCCCACCAGGACCCAACCTGTGAGAAATTGTGGGGTGCTTTCCCACCTGGAGCCAACCCACAGGGAATGTGGAACTGGGCAGGAATAAAGCCCAGATCCAATCCAGGGGAATTGTGGGGTGTTTTCCCGCACAGATACAAACCATGAGGAACTGAGAGATGTTTTCCCACCCAGATACAGCTCAAGGGAATAGTGGGATGTTTTCCCACCAGGATCCAACCCACGGGAATTGGGGGGTGTTTTCCCACCGGGATCCATCCCATGGGAATTGTGGGGTGTTTTCCCACCAGGATCAATCCCATGGGAATTGTGGCGTGTTTTCCCACCAGGATCCATCCCACGGGAATTGTGGGGTGTTTTCCCACCAGGATCCATCCCATGGGAATTGTGGGGTGTTTTCCCACCAGGATCCAACCCCTGGAAATTGGGGGGTGTTTTCCCACCAGGATCCATCCCATGGGAATTGTGGGGTGTTTTCCCACCAGGATCAATCCCATGGGAATTGTGGCGTGTTTTCCCACCAGGATCCATCCCACGGGAATTGTGGGGTGTTTTCCCACCAGGATCCATCCCATGGGAATTGTGGGGTGTTTTCCCACCAGGATCCAACCCCTGGAAATTGGGGGGTGTTTTCCCACCAGGATCCATCCCATGGGAATTGTGGGGTGTTTTTCCACTGGGATCCATCCCATGGGAATTGTGGGGTGTTTTCCCACCAGGATCCATCCCATGGGAATTGTGGGGTGTTTTCCCATCAGGATCCATCCCATGGGAATTGTGGGGTGTTTTCCCACCGGGATCCATCCCATGGGAATTGTGGGGTGTTTTCCCACTGGGATCCATCCCGTGGGAATTGTGGGGTGTTTTCCCACTGGGATCTATCCCATGGGAATTGTGCGGTGTTTTCCCACAGGGATCCAGCCCATGGGAAATGTGGGATTGGGCAGAAATGAAGCCCTGATCCAACCCGTGGGAATCCAACCCCTGGGAATTGTGGGGTGTTTTCCCACAGGGATCCAACCCCTGGGAATTTTGTGGGGTGTTTCCCTGCAGCCCGGTGCCTGCAGCCCATGGATGAGGGCTCCTGCCAGCGCCATTCCCTGCTCTGGTACTTCCACGTCCCCTCCAGCTCCTGCCGGCCCTTCCTGTTCGGGGGCTGCGGCGGGAACAGCAACCGCTTCCCATCCCGGCGGGAATGCCAGCGCCGCTGCCAGAGCCCCCCAGGTGAGCCTGGGCCCCCCAAACTCCCTCCTCCTCCCGCCAGGAGCGAGGCCAGGGCAGGAAAACCCACCCAGGGTTGGTTCATTCCCACTTCCCTAAGGTGGAAGCGCCAGGAAGTCGCAGGGTTTTCTCCCCTTCCCATTCCCAGATCATTCCCAGGAGCTCCTGGACATCTTCCCTGGGTTAATTCCATGGGTGGGATGGGCATGGATCCACCTAGACACCAGGTCCTGGTGTTTTGGATGTCTTTTGTGCTCTCCAAGGAGTGAAATTTTGCCAGGATTTGGGGATCTTTTGTGCTTTCCAAGGAGTGAAATTTTGCAGGAATTTGGGGATTTGTGCCCTCAAAACCCTTTGGAATGTTCCCTCCAGGCACACTCTGGCATCTCCAGGCAGAGCCTTAAATCTAATCCAGACCAGTTTAGGTCTGGATTAACATCCCATGGTTGGGGTCTCACCTGATCCAGGGGTTCAATGGGAAAATCTCCTGGAAGCACAGCTTGGCTCCCATTGCCCGATCCAGGGGTTTTGGGATCTGTTTGTGTGGATTTTCCCTCATCTCCAGGTGATCCCAGGGAAAATGGGGCGTGGCAGGAATGCAAACCCTGCTCCAAGCAGGGCAGGAGCTGGGACTGATCCCAGCCGTCCAAGGAAAATATTCCTCTCTTGGAATTCTCTCTGCCTGCAGACCTTTGGAAAAAAAAAATCCATATATTCTCCACAATCCATCAAAAAATCTCTGGTGAGGTTCATCTGCTCTGGGTTTGAGGGAAACTTTAAAAAGAGAGAGGAATTAAAGGCTCAGATCCATAATTTTGGGGAAAATTCCAAGGGCTTGAAATCCAGGCCCAGCAGCACCAGGAAATGAGTGAAGCTCCTCCTGCCCACCTGGATCCAACTCCTGGAAATTTTTTTCCAGGGAATTCCCTGGATTTTTTTTTTTCCCCCCATTCCCTGGAAATTTTTTTTTTTCCAGGGAATTTGCTTTAGGAGCCACTGGGAACTTCACAAAGCAGCTGAAGGTACCTCCAGCACAGTCTGTGGGAAGAAACAACCACTGGGAATAGGATTAATCCCAATCCAAGACAGATCCCATGTGCCCATTTTTTCCTGGCTGATCCTAAACAGAGCCAGGATCCAGTCAGGATTGGGATATTTGCTTTTTGTGGGTGTGGGATGGGACAATCCCGTGGTATCAGGGACCTCCTGAGCCGCTGTGAGCTTGGGAATTCCAAGAGGGAGCCCAAACTGCAACCAACGTTCCCATTGTTCCCTCTTTTTCCCAAACCAGGCAGAGGGAGATGAGCAGCTCCAAGTGCTTCATTTAAATCCAACGGGACTGGGAGGAGTGACTCCAACACCTCCGGGATGGACAAGGAAAACAAACACCAAAATCTTGGGAAAAAAGAGTCAGAAAACTGGAATTATGGACGTTATGGGATGAGGAGAGGGAAACCTCTGGGTGCTCAGGAAAAGGAGGATGGGAAGGGCAGAATTCCTGAGCCAAACCAGGTGGCACAAATTCCCGAGTTTTATTTTTGTAAAATAAAAGTGTCTCGATGCTGTGGAGCTCTGGATCTCTCACCTGGAAGAGGGAAACCTTGGGAATGGCAGAGAAAGGTGGGGATATCTGTTTTTCCAGCTGGATCAGGTGGAGCCCCTGTCCTTTTTGGCCTGGCCCTAAATTCACTGGGAATTCTCACCTCCTCTTCCACTTGGGAATTCCCTGTGGTCTTCAGGAATGCCCACCTTCTCCTCCACTTGGAAATTCCCTGAGGCCTTTAGAAATTTTCTATGGCCTTCAGGAATTCCAGCCTTCTCCTCCACTTGGGAATTCCCTGCGCAGGTTAAAGGTTAAAGGGAGCCATCCCAAAATCTCCAAGAATAAAACAGGGATCCAAGCCAGGTTTCTCCCTTAAAAATGCCACTTCCAATTTTTTGAGGAGCTTGGAGCTGCAGCTTGTGGAAATCCAAGAAGAGGTGTGGAAATCCAGTAAGAGGGATCCCAAATCCCTGGATTTTGGTCTCATGGAGACCCAGACACAGCTGAGAGGGGTCCTGCTCCATGGGACAATCCCTGGGAAAGGTTACAGGATTTCCAGTGAGAAAATAGGGATTTATTGAAAGTTTTCCATGTAATTTGGTAAAACTGGGCTCAGATTTCCAAGTTTTCAGAGTTCTCAGATTTGAGATTTCCCAGGATTTGAGGTTCACCCTTTGCTCCTGGTAGCACAGGTAGGAAAAGGATTCTCCTCATTCCCAAAATCCCAGGATTTCCAGTGGGAAAACAGGGATTTATTGAAAGTTTTCCGTATAATTTGATAAAACTGAGCTCAGATTTCCCAGGATTTGGGGTTGGCCCTTTGCTCCTGGTAGCACAGGTAGGAAAAGGATTCTCCTCACTCCCAAAATCCCAGGATTTTCCTCCCCCACAACGTCCCAGGCACTGAGGAGGGAGGAGCAGAGATTTGGGGACTTTTCTTCCTTTTTCTCCCCCAAAAATTAAAAACATGGAATTTTGTAAATCTTGGCAAGGAGCCATTTCCAGAGTGACAATTCCAGCCTCTCCTCCTGAAATCCTGGTCTATCCTGAGATGTCCTTGGGCAGGAAAAACATTCCAGAAAAATATTCCCTGGGAGAAGAAACAAAACATTCCCGGTGGGAAAAGCGGCGTCACCTGGAAGGGAGGGATTGGGACCAAGTGGAATTCTGGGAAACATTCCCACATTTTCCCATTTTCCTGGTTTCCCTGTGTGAATTTACCCAGGAATGCTGAAGGATGCTGATCTTGGGATGCTGCAGCCTCTGGAATCCAACAGCCCAGGGAATATGGAATGAGTGGAATTCCAGTCCCAAGGGAGCTGAGACCATGCAGGGAAATAAAGGAATTGAAATAATCAGGAAATAATCTCACTCCCAAATTAAATGGGCAAAAATGATCAGGGAAACGGAGGCTTGGAGGTTCTCTGGTTGGAAAATAAAATCATGGAATGGTTTGGATTGGAGGGACTTTGAGGAATATCCAATTCCACCCCTGCCATGGACAGGGACACCTCCCCCTGTCCCTGTGTGCTCCAGCCCCAGTGTCCAACCTTGGGCACTGCAGGGATCAGGGGCAGCCCCAGCTGCTCTGGGAATCCCTTCCCAAAATCCCACCCCAGGCTCCCTCTCCAGGGAATTCCCTCCATCCCCAGCTCTCCCAGCCTGCCATTGGATCCATCCCCACCCCGACTCCTCTCTAGGAAGGGATTTTGGGATCTGGGGGCTTCACTGGGAACCTCAGCACTCCAGGAAGGGTCTCCCTTCCCTTTTCCATCCCCAGCTTCCATAAAAATCCCTCGGGGTGGATTCTGAGTGTCCCAAATCCCAGAATGGTTTGGGTGGGAAGGGCCCTTCAAGCCCATCCCATTCCAATGCCACCATCCCAGGCTGCTCCAGCCTGGCCTTGGGCACTGCAGGGATCAGGGGCAGCCCCAGCTGCTCTGGCAGTGCCAGCCCAGGCAGGAATTCCTCATTGCCAAGATGCCACCCATGGCTGCCCTCTGGCAGTGGGAGCCATTCCCTGGGTGCTGTCCCTGCAGGCCTTGTCCCCAGTCCCTCTGCAGCTCTCCTGGAGCCCCTGCAGGCCCTGCAATGTGCTGGGAGCTCTCCCTGGATCCCTCCCTGCTCCAGGGGAACATTCCCAGCTCTCCCAGCCTGACATTGGATCCATCTCCTCTCCAAGACATTCATGGACCTAGGGGCTTCACTTGCAATCTCAGCAAACCATGAAGGGTCTCCCTTCCCTTCTCCTCTCTTTTCTATCCCCATTTTCCATAAAAATCCCTCAGGATGGATTCTGAGTGTCCCAAATCCCAGAATCCCAGAGCAGTTTGGGTGGGAAGGGACCTCCAAGCTCATTTCAGGGACACCTCCCCTGTCCCAGGATGCTCCAATCTTTCCTTGGGCACTGCAGGGATCAGGGGCAGCCCCAGCTGCTCTGGCAATGCCAGCCCAGGCAGGAATTCCCAATTCCCAGGATCCCATCCATCCCTGCCCTATTCCAGTTTAAAGCCATTCCCTGTGTCCTATTGCTCCATATTAAAAATCTTCTTCACTCCATTCCATTAAGGATAATGACCTATTCGATAATTAAGTGCTCATTAAGAACTCAAAGTGGAATTTTCTCCCAAATCCAAGAGCAAAAATCCCTCATTCCCCCTATGGATCCCTTGGGAGTCTCTCCCTAACTCCTCTGCACGCTCCAGGACCAGGAGGCCAAATCCTTCTCCAGCCTTTAGGATTTGGGATCTGGAGCCAAAAGTTGTGGGAAGTTCTCACTGAGGCTGAGGAGACCCCAAGCAGCAGAAATTCCATGAAAATCCTTTTCAGGGCTGGGAATCCACAGGGCTGGAGGCAGCAGGAGGGAAGGAACTGACCTGTGGGATGTGGGAGCCCGAGGAAATTCCCTTCCTGTGTTGTTATTCCCAGAAATTTTTGGGACAATCCCTTCATTTTCCCTTTCCAGCCCACTGCCATCCCTAAAGATCAGACCTCACCTCCCTGGCTTTGGAATTTCTCAGCAGCTTTTGGCTCCAAATCCCAAATCCAAGAAAGATTTGGGCATCCAAAGGAGTTGGGAAGAGCCTCCCAATGGAATGATTTGGCTCAAAACCCTCCGCCAAAATCCACATTTCTGAGAGATCCAAGTGATTCAATCCAGGTTTGGAAGAGCCGGGAAGTGAAAATCCATATTTAGGCAAGTCTAAAGTCGAGCTCAGTGTATTAAACCCAGCTCAAATTCCCATCAGAGCTCGGGGAAGCTGAGAACTGGAATTATTTTTAATCCTCCATGGATTAATCCAATGTTCCCTATGGATTTGCCATCCAGGCTTTGGCATTCCGGGAACGGGGCCCTGGAGCTTCCCTGGAAATGTCAGGGCAGCCTAATTGAGTTCCTTGAAATTATCTCAGGGCAGCAGAGGGGGGAGAGGCTTCAGGTTTCCTGGTGGCTTTCCAGGCTCCGACGCAGAAAATTCCTGAACATCCTTTGGAGAAAGGATTTGGAAAAAGCCAAGCTGAGCAGTGGAAATCGGGGATTTAGAGCACACCACGCCAGCTCACAAACCCTCATGGCAAAATAATTATTCAAAATTTTGTATTCCCAGCTCTCCTCTTCCCCATTGGATGGAGTTTTCCAATATTTGGGAAAACTTTACGGATTTGAGCTGTTGGAAGGAGTGAAAATCCCCCCCAAAATGGGGTTGGAAGGAAGAGAAATCCCATAAAATCCCCTAAATCAGCCTCGAGGCAGAGGAAGGGATTGCTGCAGGATTTCAGGGAAATTCTCCTCCTTCCACAGCCTGGAAAACACAAATTGAACCCTAAAAATTGGGGAAAAAAGGAAAAAAGCCAAGCAGAAAAGTCCTTTTTGCCCCTCAATGCATCCATGTCTGATTCCCCCGTGGAATTCTGGTGCTGGAAATAAAGAGGGATTTTGGATTGGGATTTGTGGCTCAGGGATGAGAATCCAATGGATTTAGGAGCACTCTGGGAGGGGATTCCTGGGATCTGGGATATTGGGATATTGGGATATGGGATATTGGAACACGGATCCTGCACCCAGCCAGGGAATGTTGAACCCCCCCGGCCGCAGCTCCGGTGTCGCAGCAGTTCCTAAGCAACCCCGAGGAAGGAAAAGGGATGGAGGGGAGGGGAGGAGAGGCTGGCTCGGGATAATTTGGTAATTGGAGAACGAGCCAGGCCTGAGACGGCCCCAGCCGAGCCCCACCCGGCACCCTCGGGATGTGCCCGGAGATTTTGGATCCAGGGAAGGAGCCGACCAAACCCTGCCAGGTGGAAAAGCAGCCCAGGAAATCCCTGCTGGGGTTCCCAGTTGGAACTGGGCTCGTTAATTATGGGTTCTTACAGCGGGAGCAATTAAAGGTGCTGTTAATGGAGGGCTGGATTTAACCATGGAATCCTGGAATGGTTGGGTTGGAAAGGATCCTAAAGCTCATCCCATGGCCAGGGACACCTCCCATGATCCCAGGGTGTTCCAAGCCTCATCAAACCTGGGCTAAATGTTGGAAAAGCCTCCGTGACTCCCTCCATCCTCTCCGGGAACTTTTCCTGCCATCCACAATCCTTTTGGGGTGAAATCCCTGATCCTGCTCCCAAATTCCCATCCCTATTTTCCCAAATCCCAAATCTCCATCCCTGTTCCCAAATCCCCACCACTGTTCCCAAATCCCCATCCCAATCCCTGTTTCCAAATCCCAACCCCTGTTCTCAAATCTCCATCCCTGCTCCCACATCCCCGTCCCCATTCCCTGTTCCCAAATTCCCACCAATGTTCCCAAATCCCCATCCCTGTTCCCAAATCCCCATCCCTGTTCCCAAATCCCCATCCCTCTTCCCAAATCCCAAATCCCCATGCCTCTTCCCAAACCCTCATTCCCATCCCTGTTCCCAAATTCCCACCAATGTTCCCAAATCCCCATCCATGTTCCCAAATCCCCATCCCTGTTCCCAAATCCCCGTTCCAAATCCCCGTTCCCAAATCCCCATCCCCATTCCCTGTTCCCAAATTCCCACCAATGTTCCCAAATCCCCATCCCTGTTCCCAAATCCCCATCCCTGTTCCCAAATCCCCTGTTCCCAATCCCTGTTCCCAAATCCCCGTTCCCAAATCCCCTGTTCCCAATCCCTGTTCCCAAATCCCCGTTCCCAAATCCCCACCCCAACCCCTGTTCCCACATCCCCATCCCTCTTCCCAAATCCCACATCCCCATCCCTCTTCCCAAACCCTCATTCCCATCCCTGTTCCCAATTCCCCATCCCTGTTCCCAAATCTCCATCCATAATCCAATTTTTTCACCCTGGGAAGGCAAAAATCCTTGGAAAACCCTGGCAAACCTTCAGCGCCAGGCAGGAAAGGGGGAAAATCGGGATGGGTTTGTCCCTGGAGATCCAAGGAAAAATCCCACCCTGGGCTGTTGGTCCTGCCCCGTTTGGCACCTGAAACCACCCGGAAAATCCCAAAAATAATCCTGGAAATGCAGCAAAACCCAGCTGGGGGAATGAAACATTCCCGGAGCTCTTCCAGCCTCATCTGTGGGATCAGATCCCAGTTCTGGGCGCAGGAAAAAGCAGGAGCAGCTCCAAGACTCAGATCCTTGGGAGAAAAATGGATTTTCCATAGGGACGCAGAAAATTCCCAGAATCTGAGGGAGGATCCAGGCTCCCTTCACAAATTCCTGGATTTTTTGTCTGTGCTGCCCACGTGGCCAGAGAGGCGCAAAAATCCCTTTGGAAAAAGGGACAGGAATTGCAAAAAAAGGGAAGAAAGAAAAACATTCCAGGAAAATTTGGAGGATTTGGGATTATTTTTCCCTCTTCCACTTTTTTCCTCCTCTTCCTTTGGAGGGAAAGCAGCAAATTCCAAGTTTAATTCCAAATTCAATTCCAAGTTTAATCCCAAATTTAATTCCAAGTTTATTTCCAAGTTAATTTCCAAGTTTAATTCCAAATTTAATCCCAAATTTAATCCCAAATTTAATTCCATGCCCAGGAGCTGCTGCTGGATTTGGATTTTTGGGTTTGGCCCAAATGATTTTTGGTAATTTCCAAAATAGCCCCAAATCCAGTTCATCCCAAGGAACTTTCCTGACATTCCATTGGCATCCAAAGCTCCAGGCTTTAAATAATTGAATTCATTAATTTAATTTAATTAATTGAGCTAATTTAATTAATTCCTAGTAAGATGAAACACGGAGAGCTTTGTGGAAATCCGGGGATGCAAATCCCCTCGGAAAAGGTGAAAAAAAGTGCAAAAAAGGCAAAATAATTATTCAAAATTTTGTATTCCCAGCTCTCCTGTCCCCACTGCATGGAGTTTTCCAATATTTGGGAAAACTTTATGGATTTGAGCTGTTGGAAGGGGTGAAAATCACCCCCAAAATGGGATTGGAAGGAAGATAAAATCCCATAAAATCCCCTAAATCAGCCTCGAGGCGGAGGAAGGGATTGCTGCAGGATTTTAGGGAAATTCTCCTCCTTCCACAGCCTGGAAAACACAAATTGAGCCCTAAAAATTGGGGAAAAAAGGGACAAAACCAAGCAGAAAAGTCCTTTTTGCCCCTCAGTGCATCCATGGAATTCCCCCATGGAATTCTGGCACTGGAAGCACCAAATGGGATCCCCTGGGCCAGGAAAAGCTTCTGGGATTTGGGAATTTTTTTGTGTTTTCAAAGCCCCTGGGGTGGAATGACCCCAAATCCCTGATTTTCCCCGGCTCGTGGAGATGAAACTTCAATGAGCAAATGATTCACTCCAGGAAATTCGGCTCCAGGGAAAGGTGAGGAGAGCTGGGGTCCCGGGGATGTGTGTGGGATTGCTCCTCGCTTCCTGCATTTCTCATAAACCCGGGACTTTTTCAGGGAAACTTTTGGGAAGTTTGAGGCCTCCGGGTCCTGGGGGTGCCCTCAGGTGTCCCTGGCTCATCTCTGTCCTTCCCGAGGGATATTTTGACGGAATTTTGCAATTTGATGGAATTTTCCCTTGGAAACACAATTTCCCTGCATCAATTTCTCCTCTCAGAGTGAGGAATTCCAAACCTTGGCAGCCAAAAAAGTCGGATTTGCTTTTCAAGGGATAAACTGAGAAATTCCTTCTTTTTGCTGCCGTCTTTTCCCTGTTTTCCCTTAATAAAACCACCGTGAAAATTCCATGTCTGAAACACGGAAAATTCCATGTCTGGAGTGTGGATTTGCCTCTTCCAAGGATATTTTCCCTTTCCAACAAAGATTTTGTGGGGAAAATCAATTTATGGGGGAATAAAACTCAGGAAAACAGCCCAGGATGGGATCCAGAGGTGGGGAAATCTCTCAGTCCCTTGCCCTGAACCTTTTCCTTGGAAAAATCCCTCAGGTGGATTTTCCCACCCAGCCCCTCGTGTTGGAGTTTTCATTCCCAGAAACAGCTCCAAAATTCCAAACATTTGGAGAAAAAAATTCCCATCCAGGCCTCAGGGAAGGAGGGAAACCAAAACCTCATTCCAGGAGGTGGAAGCTCCGTGTTGAGGTGGGAAAGGAAGGAATTGCTGGGGAGGAGGATCCTGACTGGGCAGAGTTCCCAAGGTTTGGGGCAAAGGGAAGCTCCCACCATTCCCGGCTCAGATCCTGAATCCTCATCCAGGAATTCCCACAGTTCTGGGAATTTTTCCTTCTCTCCAGGCTGGGATTGGGAACATCTCCCCACCCTAAATCAGAGCCCATCCCGGGTCTCTGCTGGCTCCAGGGGTTTCTCCAGGGATTTTCCCCATTTTTAGCAGGATTTGCCCCATTCCCAGGGATAACTGCTCCCCTCCAGTTCAGCAAGGGGAAACTTCCTTTTCCAAGGAAGTTCCAGCAAGGAATTTTGGATCATTTGGTCCTGGAGCCTCCAGGAGAATCCAGCCAGCCACAAATCCATGGTGGGACCCTTCGGAGGGACCTGAGATCCTCCTTGGATCATATGGAAAAATCCCTGCTCCCAAATCCCCATTCCTGTTCCCAAATCCCCATCCCTATCCCCAAATCACCATCCCCATTCCCAAATCCCCATCCTCATTCCCAAATCCCCATCCCTATCCCCAAATCACCATCCTCATTCCCAAATCCACATCCTTGTTCCCAAATCCCCATCCTCGTTCCCAAATCACCATCTTTGTTCCCAAATCACCATCCCCATTCCCAAATCTCCATTCCCATCCTCATTCCCAAATCCCCATCCTTGTTCCCAAATCCCCATCTTTGTTCCCAAATCCCCATCCCCATTCCCAAATCCCCATCCTTGTTCCCAAATCCCCATCCCCATTCCCAAATCCCCATCCCCATTCCCAAATCCCCATCCTTGTTCCCAAATCCCCATCCCCGTTCCCAAATCCCCATCCCCGTTCCCAAATCCCCATCCCTGTTCCCAAATCCCCATCCCTATCCCCAAATCCCCATTCCCAAATCCCCATCCTCATTCCCAAATCCCCATCCCTATCCCCAAACCTCCATCCCCATCCTCATTGCCAAATCCCCATCCTCGTTCCCAAATCCCCATCCCCATTCCCAAATCCCCATCTTTGTTCCCAAATCCCCATCCCCATTCCCAAATCCCCATCCCCATTCCCAAATCCCCATCCCCATTCCCAAATCCCCATCCCCGTTCCCAAATCCCCATCCCCATTCCCAAATCCCCATCCCCATTCCCAAATCCCCATCCCCGTTCCCAAATCCCCATCTTTGTTCCCAAATCCCCATCTTTGTTCCCAAATCCCCATCCTTGTTCCCAAATCCCCATCCCCGTTCCCAAATCCCCATTCCCATTCCCAAATCTCCATCCTTGTTCCTAAATCCCCATCTTTGTTCCCAAATCCCCATCCTCATTCCCAAATCCCCATCCCCATTCCCAAATCCCCATCTCCATTCCCAAATCCCCATCCTCATTCCCAAATCCCCATCCTTATTCCCAAATCCCCATCCCCGTTCCCAAATCCACATCCTTGTTCCCAAATCCCCATCCTCATTCCCAAATCCCCATCCCAATCCTCTTCTGCTCCCAAACCTTGGGGAATTCCAGGAGTTTCCCCTCCGGGCTCACTGGGACCAGTCTGGTACTGGGAGCCCAAACTGGGAATTCTCCCCACCTGCTGCTGTTTTGGGATGATCCCGAATCCCAGTTCATCCTGCTGGAGTTTTAGGGAATTTCAGCTTTTCCCCCTCATCCCACACCTCGTCCTTCCCATCCTCTCCCACCAAAAAAATCCTGGAAGAACTTCCCCAAAATTCCCATTTCCCAAAGGCTTTCCCTGCACGAGTGGGAAGAGAAAATCCCCTGGAAATGGAAAAAAACAGGGAAAACCCTTCCAAATCCCCACTGGGGGAACAAACCACATTTTTTGGGATAACCTCAATCCACGGCATCCTCGGAGCCGGAAAAACCTCCGGAATTAAAACATCCCTGACCCCAAACCCCGGGGGACGAAGGCGATCCAACAAACCCCAGCACTGACGCCAGCCCCGCTTTGGGGTGACTCTTCCCAGATTTTGGGATTTGACGTCGTTCCCCCCCCCCCAATTCCCGGTTTTTCCTGCGGATGGGGAGCGGCTCCGTGACGTCACCGCCTCGCTCTGACCTCATTGGAATGAAATCATTCCCAAGCAAGGCTGGAATCACGACTCCAACCCCGTGATCCCTGGGATTTTTATAAATACACCAGGGAGGGGGAAAAGGTTTCCAGAGAGAGGGGGGGAAAATATCCCAATCCCTGGGAAAAAAAAAGAAAATAAAAAATAAAAAATCAGGGAGGAGAAGTTTGGGAAAGGCTCCTGATGCCTCTTTCCTGGGAGTGATTCCACAGCAAATCCTTCCCATCCCAAGCATCCAGGAGAAGCAGGTGAGTGCCTGGGATTCGTTTATTCCCCCATTTGCAGGAACTTTAAATATTTCAGTGTTTTCCTTGGAAAATCAGATTCCAGGGTTTGGGGTTTTTTTTTAGGGATTGAGAGACTTTTCCACATCCAGATCCCACCCTGGGCTGTTTTCCTGAGTTTTATTCCCTTACAAATTGATTTTCCCCACAAAATCTTTGTTGGGAAGGGGAAAATGTTCTTGGAGGAGGCAAATCCATGCTCCAGACATGGAATTTTCCAGGGTTTTTTGGGGGAAAAGAAACAGGCAAGGTAGGGAAAAGCAATCCAAGATATTTTGATATCCAGGGATTCGTAATTCCCCTCGCCCTCCCTCCTAGGAAAAATATCTTTTTTTATTATTCCAGCGATTTTGGGAGGCATATTGGAATAGGCAGCATGGGAAGGATTGGGAAATTTTTGGGAAAAAGCAAAATTAGGGAGATAAATCCCTGCAGGGCTGGGGAGGAGAGCGAGGCACAGCCACCCCCCCATCCCACCGATCCCAGCCGGAATTTGGGAATCAGCCCCGGGAAAAGCCCCGGGAGAGCGGGGCCAGCACCGGGCAGACTTTAGGGATTCTCCAGGCGCCATTCCCAGATTTATCCCGGACCTACCTGGGAAAATCCCGCTCCATCCCGGTCCCCGCCGCAGGGAGAGGCGGCGATGCCGCTGTTCCCGGCTGGAACGAGGGGAACGAGGGGAATGAGGGAATTTTCTCCCTCCCAGCCGAGCTGCCAGAGCTTTTTCAGGCTCGGCAGCATCCCAGTAAAATTCCTGGAAAACGCTCGCGTCTCTCCCAGCAATCCCCAGCGGGAGGAGCGGCTCCAGCAGCGCGGATTTAATTCCCATTTCCTCACATCCACCGCGGGCTCTTTTCCTCCTTTTCCTGCTCCTTTTTTTTTTTTAGCAAGGAGAAAACCCCAATTCCAGCTTTTTTCCTGCTCCATAAAAACTTCCTGGAGCAGAGGGGCGCAACCCCTCCCCACCCCTATCAAAAATAAACCCAAATCCCAATAAAAATCAGCTTTTCCTTGGTTTTGGGGTTTTTTTTCCTCATCCCTGCTCCTTTTCCAGGATATCCATCGCGGCGAGGAGCAGGGATGGGTGTGGATGGCTCAGCCGCGTTTTCCCCTTGTTCCGCCTTTTTCCCTCAGCTCAGCTGAGATTCCCGGAGTTTTGTTGAGCGGGAAAAGCTGGAAAAAATCCCAGGAAAAGGGGCTGGGTTCAGTCCGTGGTGAGGGGGATGAGATTCCAGGCGGGGCAGGAGCATCCCGGGGCTTTGGGGACATTCCCGTTCCCATCCAGGATTTGGGGTGGGAAAATCCCCAATCCCCAAATTCCCACCCCGAACATCCCATCCTGCAGGAGCTCGGGGTGGAGCGAGGTGAAACACAGCTGGGGAAAAAAAGGGAATTTTGGGGTGGGAGGAATCTTCATCTCATTCAGGATCGCAGGCTTGGATCACATGGAAAAACCCCTGTTCCCAAATCTCAAAAAACCCCTAATTTTATTTTCCAAGAAAAATTAAATCCGGGGATATGCTCGTGTTTAAACGGCCAAATGTGGGATTTGGGGCTGGAGGAAAGGAGAGTTTGGGGTTCTCAATGATCCCATGTGGGTTTTGAGAGCCTGGAAAGGGTTTTCCTCCCTTGATCGTGCAGGAAAAGCTTTCCCTGGATCATTCCATGGCTGCTCCTCTTCCATCCAGATCCAGGGAAAGGTGGAGGGGATTATGGAGGATTTGGGAATTTTGGATTTGGGGTTTTGGATTTGGGGGTTTGGGAGGCAAAGGAATGGAAATGGAGCAGAAATCCCTGAAATCCTGAGGGAGGATTGGCACGGCCAAATCTCCCCTTGGGAAGGAGGGAAAGGGAAGAGTTCAGGGAATGAACCTCCCAAATCCACAAACCCATGGACAATCCACCTTGGGAAGGAGGAAAAGGGGAGAGTTCAGGGAACAAAACACCCAAATCTCTCCCTTTTTTTCATGGAGAGCAAAGAGCAGGGTTAAAGGGATGAACCTGCCCAAAAATCCCACTCTGAGGAACAGAAAAGGACAAATTTAAGGGGAAAGAACTTCCCAAAATTCCCTTTCCAAGGGATGGCAAAGGGCAGAATTAAAGGGAATAAACCTGCCCAAAGCTCCCACTCTGAGGAACTGCAAAAAGCAAATTTAAGGGGAAAGACCTTTCCAAAATTCTCCCCACAAGGGATGGCAAGGGGAAGAGTGAAAGGAATAAACTTTCCCAAAATTCTCCCTCCAAGGAATGGCAACAGGCAGAATTTAGAGGATGAAACTTCCCAAATCTCTCCTTCCATAGGCAATAAAGGGCAGAATTAAGGGAATAAACCTGCCCAAAATTCCCACTCCAAGGAATGGCAAAAGGCAAAATTGAGAGGATGAAACTTCCCATATTTCCTCCTCCCTGGACAATAAAGGGCAGAATTTTAAAAGGAATAAACCTGCCCAATATTCCCACTCTGAGGAACAGCAAAGGGTAAATTTAAGGAGAAAAGACCTTCCCAAAATTTCCACTTCAGGGCATGGCAAAGGGCAGAATTTAGAGGATGAAACTTCCCAAAATCCCCCTCCCTGGACAATAAAGGGCAGAATTAAAGGGAGTAAACCCACCCAAAATTCCCACTCTGAGGAATGGCAACAGGCAAAATTGAGAGGGTGAAACTTCCCAAAATTCTCCCTCCAAGAAACAGCCACGGGCAGACCTAAACAGAATAAGCCTGCCCAGAATTCCCACTCTGAGGAACAGCAAAGGGTAAATTTAAGGGGAAAAGACCTTCGCAAAATTTCCACTCCAAGGGAGCAAAGGGCAGAATTCAGAGGATGAAACTTCCCAAAATTCCCCCTCCAGGGACAGACCTAAGGGCAGACCAAAAGGGAATAAACCCACCCAAAATTCCCTCTCTAATGAACAGCAAAGAGGCAAAATTTATAGGATGAAACTTCCCAAATCTCCCCCTCCATGGACAATAAAGGGCAGACCTAAAGGGAATAAACCTGCCCAAAATTCTGTTTGCAGGAGACACTAAAGGGCAGAATTTAAGGGAATCAATCAGCCCAAAATTCCCACTCTGAGGAACAGCAAAGGGCAAATTTAAGGAGAAAAGACCTTCCCAAAATTTCCACTTCAGGGCATGGCAAAGGGCAGAATTTAGGGGATGAAACTTCCCAAATCTCTCCCTCCATGGACAATAAAGGGCAGACCTAAAGGGAGGAAACCCGCCCAAAATTCCCACTCTGAGGAATGGCAAAAGGCAAAATTGAGAGGGTGAAACTTCCCAAAATTCTCCCTCCAAGAAACAGCCACGGGATGGAATTCCGGCCAGGAATTGCCGTGCGAGCCGCTGGCCACACGATGGGGCCAGAAGATTGGGAATTCCAGCAGGATTCTAGGGGTTTTGGGAATGCCAGCAGGATTCCAGATTTGGGGGAGTTCCAGCAGGATTCCAGGGTTTTGGGGAACGCCAGAAGGATTCCAGGGGTTTGGGAATTCTGGGAGCAGTCCAGGGGTTTGGGGAATGCCAGCAGGATTCCAGGCTTTTGGGAATTCCAGCAGGAGTTCAGATGTTTGGGAGTGTCAGAAGGATTTCAGGGTTTTTGGGAATGCCAGAATGATTCCAGGGGTTTGGAAATTCCAGCAGGATTCCAGAGTTTTGGAATTCCAGCAGGATTCCAGGGGTTTTGGGAATGACAGAATGATTCCAGGAGTTTGGAAATTCCAGCAGGATTCCAGGGTTTTGGGGAACGCCAGAAGGATTCCAGGGGTTTGGGAATTCTGGGAGTAGTCCAGGGGTTTGGGAATTCCATCAGGATTCCAGGCTTTTGGGAATTCCAGCAGGAGTTCAGATGTTTGGGAATGTCAGAAGGATTTCAGGGGTTTTGGGAATGCCAGGACTCCAGGGTTTTGGAATTCCACCAGGATTCCAGGGTTTTTGGGAATTCCAGCAGGATTCCAGGCGCTTGGAGAGCCCGCGTGGCCTCGGGGCTGGCTGGGGACATTTTTCCATCCTGGAATGGACAAAAAGCCCCACGAGAGATCCTTGGTGGATTTTTGGGAGAGGTCAGGTGGGGATAAAGGGAGACGGGGAGGATTTGTGGATCAGGAGAGCTCTCCAGGGATTTACAGCCCCAAAAAAGAGGCCAAAAAGACCCAAAAAAGACCCCAAAATGGCCATGTTTCAAGTAGGAGGCTCCTGGAGATGGAGCAAGCCCGGAGCACACAGGGCCATCACATGGGAACAGCATTCCCAGATCCCTTTGGGACTGAGGAGGTGGGATGGGCTTGAGGAACATCTCTGGTGGCTCCGGGGTGAGCAGGGCACAGGGAACGTCACCTTTGTGGCAGCTGGTGGCACCCAGGGACACTCCAGGAGCTGGAGAGGGATCCATGGGGTTCCAAACGGGGCCTGCAGCAGCCACGAGGGTGCCGTGGAGGATCCATGGAAGATCCATGGAAGATCCATGGAAGATCCATGAAAGATCCATGAAAGATCCATGAAAGATCCATGGGAGATCCATGGGAGATCCATGGGAGATCCATGGGAGATCCATGAAGGAATGGCCAAATCCTCCCCTCCATGGAAATTCCATGAAGGAAAGGCCAAATCCTCCTCTCCAAGGAAGCTCCACGGAAGATCCATGGAAGCTCCATGAAGGAAAGGCCAAACCCTCACCTCCATGGAAGTTCTGTGGAAGCTCCATGGAAAATCCACTATGAAAAGGCCAAATCCTCCTGTCCGTGGAAGTTCCATGGAAATTCCATGAAGGAAATGTCAAATCCTCTCATCCATGGACGCTCCATGGAAGTTCCATGAAGGAAAGGCCAAACCTTCACCTCCATGGAAGCTCTGTGGAAACTCCGTGGAAACTCCATGAAAGAAAGGCTAAGTATTCCTCCTCTCCATGGAAGTTCCATGAAGGAAAGGTCTGATCCTCTCATCCATGGAAGCTCCATGGAAGTTCCATGAAGGAAAGGCCAAGTTCTCCTCTCCATGGAAGCTCCATGGAAGTTCAATGGAAGCAAAGGCCAAACCCTCACCTCCATGGAAGTTCAATGGAAGCTCCATGAAGGAAAGGCCAAATCCTCTCATCCATGGAAGCTCCATGAAGGAAGGGCCAAATGCTTCTTGTCCATGGAAGCTCCATGAAGAGAAGGCAAAATCCTCTAAACCATGGAAGCTCCATGAAGGAAGGGCCAAACCCTCACCCCCATGGAAGCTCTGTGGAAGCTCCATGGAAACTCCACGAAGGAAAGGTCCAGTCCTCCTCTCCGTGGAAATTCCGTGAAAAAAATGTCAAATTCTCCCCTCCACGGAAGCTCCATGGAAGTTCAGGCCAAATCCTCTTCTCCATGGAACCTCCATAGAAGTTCCGTGAAGGAAAGACCAAATCCTCCTCTCCATGGAAACTCCAGAAAGGAAAGGCCAAGTCCTCCTCTCAGTGGAAGTTCCATGGAAGAAAGGTCAAGTCCTCCCCTCCATGGAAGCTCCATGGAAGCAAAGACCAAACCCTCACCTCCATGGAAATTCCACGGAAGCTCCAAGGAAGCAAACCTCCCACCAGCACCCCAAAACTAAGGCCTGGAGCTTGCATCCCAAGGAACCTCCTTCCCACCTGCTCTAACCTTTGGATGGGACCTGGGAGGTGACTCCAAGAGCGCAGGGAGGGGAGTTCAGGGATGGGGAAGGGATGAGGAGATGGGGAGATGAGGAGATGAGGAGATGGGGATCTCTCTTTCCACGGGAAGCTCACCTCGCTCTCTGCCCTCCCGGGTGTCCCCGGGCCAGGCCAGCGCCATGTCCCACCCCAGGCTGCTGCTGCTCCTCGTCCTGCTGGCAGCCGCCGGCGCCGGCCGCGCCCTCAGCCTGTCCAGCGCCGCCTCCATCCTCAGCTGCCTGCAGGCCGCCCTCTCGGAGCCACGGCGGATCCTTCCCGAGGACAACACCGTCCTGGACAAGCGCGGATCCGCGTCCCCATCCATGGAGGAGGCGCCCGAGGAGGACACGGAGGAGGAGGAGGAGGAGGAGCTGGGGAAAAGGACATTCCCGGGGGACGGCCACCACAAATACGCGTCCCAGGCGCAGGGCAAGGGCAAGGGCCAGCAGAACCGGGCCAAGAGCGACCGGCGCACCAAGGTGACGCTGTCCCTCGACGTCCCCACCAACATCATGAACATCCTCTTCAACATCGCCAAGGCCAAGAACTTGCGGGCCAAGGCGGCGGCCAACGCGCACCTGATGGCGCAGATCGGCCGCAGGAAGTGACTGGGGGCCACCCGAGGGGACAGATGGCCGGCTGTGACATCGGCCTGGGCTGGTTGTGACCCATCGAGCGACCCCTCATCCGTGTTCCTCCTCCTCCTCCTCCTCCTCCCTGCTCTCCCCCGCCGTTCCTTCCGGAGGTTTCCACGCGCAGGGAAGAGGTTCCTGTCCCCAGCAGGGCGCAGGGGACGAGTCACCGGGAAGGTTCCTGATTAAAGCTGCCATCTCTGGAGTTTCCAAGGCTTTGTTGTTGTCCCATCTCCTGCCCCTGCTGCTCCGTTGGGTCCGTAGGGATTCCAGAACCTCCCCCAGTTTGGTGTCCCTGTCCCCACCATGGCCATCCCAAATCCCACCACGAGCTGTTCCTGCCATGGCCACCAACCCACCAGGAAGGGACAACCCCAGGAGGGATCTCCCAGTTCCTCCTGCTGGGTCATCCCTGGGTTTGTCACCAGTACCTCCAGCACCAACCTCCCCACACGCACGGCCCCAGTGTCCCCTGATGGCCAGAGCCACCAATATGGCCCTGGTGTCCCCAGATGGGTCTCGGCCATTATCACCCACATGGCCCCAGTGTCCCCAGAGGACCAGAGCCACCAATATGGCCCAGATGTCCCCAGATGAGTCCCAGCCATTGTCACCCACACAGCCCTGGTGTCTCCTGATGGAGCCATTGTCACCCACACAGCCCCGGTGTCCCCAGATGGGTCCTGGCCATTGTCACCCACAGAGCATCAGTGTCCCCAGTGGGTTCTGGCCATTGTCACCTACACAGCCCTGGTGTCCCCTGATGGAGCCATTGTCACCCACACAGCCCCGGTGTCCTCAATGGGCCTGGCCATTGTCACCCACACAGCCCCAGCGTCCCCACATAGATCCCAGACATCGTCACCCACACAGCCCCGGTGTCCCCAGATGGGTCCTGGCCATTGTCACCCACACAGCCCCAGCGTCCCCACATAGATCCCAGACATTGTCACCCACACAGCATCAGTGTCCCCAGTGGGTTCTGGCCATTGTCACCTACACAGCCCTGGTGTCCCCTGATGGAGCCATTGTCACCCACACAGCCCCAGTGTCCCCTGATGGGCCCTGCCCATTGTCACCCACACAGCCCCGGTGTCCTCAATGGGCCTGGCCATTGTCACCCACACAGCCCCAGTGTCCCCTGATGAATGTGGCCACTGTCACCTACACAGCCCCGGTGTCCCCAGATGGGTCCTGGCCATTGTCACCCACACAGCCCCGGTGTCCCAATATAGGCCCTGGCCATTGTCACACACAGGGCCCTGGTGTCCACAATGGGCCCTGGCCATTGTCACCCACACAGCCCCAGTGTCCCCAGTGGGTCCCAGCCATTGTCACCCCACACAGCCTTGGTGTTCCCTGATGGCCATTGTCACCAAAATGGCCCTGGTGTTCCCTGATGGAGCCATTGTCACCCACACAGCCCTGGTGTCCCCAAATAGGCCCTGGCCATTGTCACCCACACAGCCCCAGTGCCCCCACATGGGTGCCAGCCATTGTCACCCACACAGCCCCAGTGTCCCCTGATGAATGTGGCCACTGTCACCTACACGGCATCAGTGTCCCCACTGGGTTCTGGCCATTGTCACCTACACAGCCCCGGTGTCCCCAGATGGGTGTGGCCATTGTCACCCACACAGCCCCAGTGTCCCAATATAGGCCCAGCCATTGTCACCCACACAGCCCTGGTGTCCCCAGATGGGTCCTGGCAATTGTCACCCACACAGCCCCAGTGTCCACAATGGGCCCTGGCCATTGTCACCCACACAGCATCAGTGTCCCCAGTGGGTTCTGGCCATTGTCAGCCACACAGCCCCGGTGTCCCCAGATGGGTCCTGGCCATTGTCACCCACACAGCCCCAGCGTCCCCACATAGATCCCAGACATTGTCACCCACACAGCCCCAGTGTCCCCTGATGGGCCCTGCCCATTGTCACCCACACAGCCCCGGTGTCCTCAATGGGCCTGGCCATTGTCACCCACACAGCACCAGTGTCCCAATATAGGCCCAGCCATTGTCACACACAGGGCCCTGGTGTCCACAATGGGCCCTGGCCATTGTCACCCACACAGCCCCAGTGTCCCCAATGGGTCCCAGCCATTGTCACCCCACACAGCCTTGGTGTTCCCTGATGGCCATTGTCACCAAAATGGCCCTGGTGTTCCCTGATGGAGCCATTGTCACCCACACAGCCCTGGTGTCCCCAGACAGGCCCTGGCCATTGTCACCCACACAGCCCCAGTGTCCCCACATGAGTCCCAGCCATTGTCATCCACACAGCCCCAGTGTCCCCTGATGAATGTGGCCACTGTCACCTACACAGCATCAGTGTCCCCAATGGGTTCTGGCATTGTCACCCACACAGCCCCGGTGTCCCCTGATGGGCCCTGCCCATTGTCACCCACACAGCCCCAGTGTCCCCTGATGAATGTGGCCACTGTCACCTACACAGCATCAGTGTCCCCAATGGGTTCTGGCCATTGTCACCTACACAGCCCTGGTGTCCCCTGATGGAGCCATTGTCACCCACACAGCCCCAGCGTCCCCACATAGATCCCAGACATTGTCACCCACACAGCCCCAGTGTCCCCTGATGGGCCCTGCCCATTGTCACCCACACAGCCCCAGTGTCCCCAATGGGTTCTGGCCATTGTCACCCACACAGCCCCAGTGTCCCCTGATGGGCCCTGCCCATTGTCACCCACACAGCCCCAGTGTCCCCAGATGGGTGTGGCCATTGTCACCCACACAGCCCCAGTGTCCCCAGATGGGTCTGGCCATTGTCACCCACACAGCCCCGGTGTCCTCAATGGGCCTGGCCATTGTCACACACACAGCACCAGTGTCCCAATATAGGCCCAGCCATTGTCACACACAGGGCCCTGGTGTCCTCAATGGGCCTGGCCATTGTCACCCACACAGCCCCAGTGTCCCCAGATGGGTGTGGCCATTGTCACCCCCACAGCCTCAGGTGGGTTTGGATCCCAGGAGCTGCAGGTGGCTCACCCGGGGTCCCACCACAACTCCCCCCTGTCCCTTCCCACCTTCCCACCGTTGTTTTCCAGCTGGTCCAGGCTCAGCTCTTCCTCCACCAACCATCCGTGCCCACCCCGCTCCTTCCCTGCTGCCACCTTGGAAGATTCATCCCTTCCTCTGAACCTTTCTCTGCACCTCCCAGCCCCGCTGAAATTCCACCTCTTCCCTCCTCCCTGCACACAGCAGGTTTGGGAGGTGGAGAGAAATTTGGGGACAGAAATTTGGGACAGAAATTTGGCCCTTCTTCCCCAGGGGGTGCTCACCAACAGGAGGAAATGAGATCCCCACGGGGACATTCCCAAATGAACTCTTTCCCAAATGAACCTTTCCCAAATGGATCTACCCCAAATGGATGAGCAAACCAGAGGTGCTGCAAGAGCTCCCACATTCCCAAGGGGAGCAGGATCCGCAATTCCATCCTGGGATCGAGGAGGATCCAGCCCCACCTGCTGAGGGACACATTCCAAAATTACATTCCCAGTGTTTGGGGAACACACCCACGTGCACATCCATGGGGTTTGGATGGGAAAACCAAGGCAATTCCCAGCAGGAACGGGACAAGGATTGGGATGGATTTGTAGGGAATTCTACCAGGAGCCATCCCTGGTGGGATGAATGCCCTTCCCAGGACGCCTGCCCTGCTCCTGGAATGTCCTGTCCCACAGCTGGGGCCTCCCTGGGATTCCTGCCTGGCCCAGCTGGGGCTGGGACCCCTTATCCCGGGATTTGGGGCATTCCCACCAGCCAGGAGCTCCTCATGGATCTCCCCAGCACATGGACAGGAGATGGAAAATCCAGAGCAGGGATTTTTCTCTTTTTTTCCCCCTTGGATTTTTTTTTATTTTTCCCCTCGCATTTTTCCTTTTTTTCCCCTTCCATTTTTCTTTTTTTTTTTTTTCCCCCTTGGATTTTTCTTTTTTTTTTCCTTGGATTCCTTTCTCTCCTTCCCAAGCTGCTTTTCTTGGATCCCTCACAGCATGGGGAGTGCCCAGAGGAGGAGGAATGACCCAGCTGCAATCCAGGGACAGGCAGAGGTCGGGCTCAATCCCCTTTTCCAGCTCCTTTGCAGCTTCCAGGGATTCTCACATCACGTCTGGGAGCAGCCAGGAGAGGGAAGGAATTTTTTCAGGCAGCTTGGACACGGTTTTATAGGAGGCTGACAGAGCCAAAGCGCTGGAATTCCCATCTCAATCCCAATTAAATTTCCAGCCCTGGCAGCAGGACAGGGATTGCTTTAGCAGGGATGAGAGGTTTAAGGATTCCTGAGGGAATCAATGGCAGAAATGTGGAAAAAAGTGGATTTCATCTGAAAGCGAAAGCGTGACAAAGCTCCTTGGCAAAGCTCAGGGAAAAAGCAAAATAAAACCTAAATTTGAGCAATCTGAGAGTAAAAAAAATCAACAAAAATGAGCTGCGTGGAGGTTGGAAATGGGAAAGGATTTCCCATTCCAAAGTGCTGGAATTCCCATCTCAATCCCAATTAAATTTCCAGCCCTGGCAGCAGGACAGGGATTACTTTAGCAGGGATGAGAGGTTTAAGGATTCCTTAGGGAATCAATGGCAGAAATGTGGAAAAAAGTGGATTTCATCTGAAAGCGAAAGCGTGACAAAGCTCCTTGGCAAAGCTCAGGGAAAAAGCAAAATAAAACCTAAATTTGAGCAATCTGAGAGTAAAAAAATCAACAAAAAACAAAAATGAGCTGTGTGGAGGTTGGGAATGGGAAAGGATTTCCCATTCCAAAGTGCTGGAATTCCCATCTCGATCCCAATTAAATTTCCAGCCCTGGCAGCAGGACAGGGATTGCTTTAGCAGGAATGAGAGGTTCAAGGATTCCTTATGGAAAAAAGTGGATTCCATCTGAAAGAGAAAGCGTGACAAAGCTCCTTGGCAAAGCTCAGCCTGCAGCTTTTACTGGATGGGCAAAGCTCAGGGAAAAAGCAAAATAAAACCTAAATTTGAGCAATCTGAAAGCAAAAATAATCAAAATTGAGCTGTGTGGAGGTTGGGAATGGGAAAGGATAAAAGGAATAAGGGAGATCTTCCCATGGAATCTTGAAGTCCCTTAATCAAACTGAGCCCCTTCATCAACAGTTTAAACGTTTTGACTTTTAAATTAAAAAATGAAATTCAAATTAAAGCACTTAATTAATGGCCTAACTAAAACAATTTAACAAAAGGTTCTGTAGAATTTACCACCAGCACAAAGTAATTCACTCAATGGATTAATTATGAATTAAACAGAATTAAGAAGAGTGGATGGGCTGGAAGAGGGATGGGAACATTCCCACAGGCTGGAATTCTGTAGGAGCAGCTTTGCTATTCCCAAGGAGGGAAAATAAAGCTGAAGTCACTCTACGAGGATTCACCTCTCAAGGAGGGAATTGGAGGTTCCAGCTACCCAAAAACTGTGGGATTTTCCCCAAAATCCCCTTCCTTTCCTTTCCAGGGTGATTCCACCCACACAGCTCCCCTGCCTTTCCCTGTCTGGACCTGGAATCTTCTTGGGGACAATCAGGGATGGGGACTTTGGGGTGACAACCTCTGGGGTGGCTCAAGGGACCTGGGCCTTCCCAGGGGCCAACCTGGTCCTTTTAGGGCCACCAAAGAGTTTTGGGATCCTTCCACCTCCTGTCCCAAATGTCAGACACAGCTCCCCGCTCTCCTCTCCCCATTCCTGGCTGGATTTCCCTGCTCTGGGAATATTTCCCAAATCCTCAGCACTCCCCCAAACCACCAGGATTTGCTCAGGCAACACTTGAGCTTCACCAAAGGTGGGGAGGAGGCCAAAATTGCTCCCCACAACCCAGAAGTGATTCCCTGATCCCAGACGTGGAGTTCCCTGAGCAGCAGCCAGCCCCAGACAGAAATCCCCACAGGATATAGGACACTTCCCCCACAACACTAATTAGGAATGATGACTCTCACAGCACACCCTGATCAGCATCTGCTCTTCTCCTCAGGCCACCTGCGAGCCGGAGCCTCCCCACAAAACCCCCTGGGGGGGAAATCCAAGGAATTCTGAGCCAAAAAAAACCCTCTTTATTAATATACAAAAAGCCATTTGCATAGAAGTTTACAGGTGCATTTCTAATTCCAAAGTGCTTTTACAAGAAAAAGCCAGAGCAAGAGTTTGCCATTCCAGCCAAAGCAGGCAGCTGAGACATTCCCGGGTTAGGAACCGGGATCTCCTGGCTAGGCCGGATGTCAGGCCTGAGTTAGGCCTGAGTTAGGCCCGGCTCAGCGTCACTCACCAATAAACAGCAGTGGGATAAAGCTCAAGACACCCAGGCTAGAGAGGAGCTCTATGCAAGCAGGGGAGGTTTAATAAATCAAACGTGGCCAGTCCTCGGGCACCCCCGGGCCCTCAGGAACTCGGGACACAAGTCTGGATTCCAGCCGAGCTCAAGACCAGGCCGCAGTCTGTCAGTACTCATCCTCCTCACCCTCATCCTCCTCCCCGTCCGCCGAGTCCCTTCCAACCTCCTCATAATCCTTCTCCAGGGCCGCCAGGTCCTCCCTGGCCTCGGAGAACTCGCCCTCCTCCATGCCCTCCCCCACGTACCAGTGCACGAAGGCGCGCTTGGCGTACATCAGGTCAAACTTGTGGTCCAGGCGGGCCCAGGCCTCGGCGATGGCCGTGGTGTTGCTCAGCATGCACACAGCCCTCTGCACCTTGGCCAGGTCCCCCCCGGGCACCACCGTGGGCGGCTGGTAGTTGATGCCCACCTTGAAACCGGTGGGGCACCAGTCCACAAACTGGATGGAGCGGCGCGTCTTGATGGCGGCGATGGCGGCGTTGACGTCCTTGGGGACAACGTCGCCGCGGTAGAGCAGGCAGCACGCCATGTACTTGCCGCGGCGAGGGTCGCACTTGACCATCTGGTTGGAGAACTCGAAGCAGGCGTTGGTGATCTCGGGCACGGAGAGCTGCTCGTGGTAGGCCTTCTCCGCCGAGACGATGGGCGCGTAGGTGGTGAGCGGGAAGTGGATGCGCGGGTAGGGCACCAGGTTGGTCTGGAACTCGATGAGGTCCACGTTGAGGGCGCCGTTGAAGCGCAGCGAGGCCGTGACCGAGGAGACGATCTGGCCGATCAGGCGGTTGAGGTTGGTGTAGGTGGGGCGCTCGATGTCCAGGTTGCGGTGGCAGATGTCGTAGATGGCCTCGTTGTCCACCATGAAGGAGCAGTCCGAGTGCTCCAGCGTGGTGTGCGTGGTCAGGATGGAGTTGTAGGGCTCCACCACGGCCGTGGACACCTGCGGGGCCGGGTACACCGAGAACTCCAGCTTGGATTTCTTGCTGTACTCCACCGAGAGCCGCTCCATGAGGAGCGAGGTGAAGCCGGAGCCGGTGCCTCCTCCGAAGCTGTGGAAGACCAGGAAGCCTTGGAGTCCACTGCACTGGTCAGCCTGCAGCAGAATGTTGGATATTCATCCCAAGTACCCAAAAACTACCCCAAGAATATTGGACATTTATCCCTTTCAGGACTGGGATAACTATCCCAAGAAAACAGATATTATTCCCTCTAAGGACCAGGATAATTATCCCAAGAATACTGGAGATTTATCCCAAGGACTAGAAAACTATCCCAAGAATATTCTATATTTATGCCTGTAAGGACTGGAATAACTATCCCCCCCAAAAATGGATATTTATCCATTTAAGGACTGGGATAACTATCCCAAGAATACTGGGATAATTATCCCAAGAAAACGGGTATTTTTCCCTGTAAGGACCAGAATAATTATCCCAAGAATATTGGATCCTTTTGCCTGCAAGGACTGGGATAATTATCCCAAGAAAATGGATATTTATCCCTTTAAGGACTGGAGTAACTATGCCAGGAATACTGAACATTTATCCCAAGGATTAGAAAGCTATCCCAAAAAAAATGGATATTTATCCATTTAAGGACTGAGATAACTATCCCAATAATGGATATTTATTTCTTTAAGAACTGGGATAACTATCCCAAGAATACTGGATATTTATCCATTTAAGGACTAGGATAACTATCCCAAAAAAATGGATATTTATCCATTTAAGGACTGAGATAACTATCCCAAAAAAATGGATATTTATCCATTTAAGGACTAGGATAACTATCCCAAAAAAATGGATATTTATCCATTTAAGGACTAGGATAACTATCCCAAAAAAATGGATATTTATCCATTTAAGGACTGGGATAACTATCCCAAAAAAATGGATATTTATCCATTTAAGGACTGAGATAACTATCCCAAGAATACTGGATATTTATCCATTTAAGGACTGAGATAACTATCCCAAAAAAATGGATAATTATCCATTTAAGGACTGAGATAACTATCCCAATAATGGATATTTATCCATTTAAGGACTAGGATAACTATCCCAACAACACAGATATTTATCCATTTAAGGACTGAGATAACTATCCCAAGAATGCTGGATATTTATCCATTTAAGGACTGAGATAACTATCCCAAGAATACTGGATATTTATCCATTTAAGGACTGGGATAACTATCCCAAAAAAATGGTTATTTATCCATTTAAGGACTAGGATAACTATCCCAACAACACAGATATTTATCCATTTAAGGACTGAGATAACTATCCCAACAAAACAGATATTTATCCATTTAAGAACTGGGATAACTATCCCAAGAATACTGGATATTTATCCATTTAAGGACTGGGATAACTAACCCAAAAAAATGGATATTTATCCATTTAAGGACTAGGATAACTATCCCAACAACACAGATATTTATCCATTTAAGAACTGGGATAACTATCCCAAAAAAATGGATATTTATCCAAGACTGGGACAACTATCCCAAGATTTACAGCACAAAATTCTGCTCAGAGCACTCACTGACCATCTTAAGCCCAGTTTTACCACAACAATCCTCTACTTTTAGGACAAACACACAAATCCAGGTGGCCTTCCCAAGCCCCAAACCAAATCCCAACAGCCGCAACAACGCTTGGACCTCACCCAAAGCTATTTTTTAACTTAAGACTTTTTCATTTCAAGACTCCTACCCCAAACTCCACAGTGTTGTCCAGAAGGGTGTAATGTTATTTTTACCCAGAAGGGCGTTATTTTAACCCAGAAGGGCGTTATTTTAACCCAGAACTTGGTGCTTTCCTCACCATTTTGCGGATGCGGCTGAGCACGGTGTCGATGATCTCCTTGCCGATGGTGTAGTGCCCGCGGGCGTAGTTGTTGGCAGCGTCCTCCTTGCCGCTGATGAGCTGCTCCGGGTGGAAGAGGCCGTGGTAGGGCCCCGTCCTGATCTCATCTGCACCAGGGGGAGAAATCAGCCAGAGCAGGGCACAAAGAAAGGTTCTGGGAGAAGCTGATGGAGCAAAATCCGTGGAACGTCCAGCAGGAGGGCATGGCATGGCCAGGGAAGGGTTGTGGGAGTAATGGAAGGGGGCGGCTCAGCCCCTCTGGGTTCCTTAAGGGTTCATTTTTCCCTCCTGCCAAGGACTGGGAATCACTTTTGGCCCCATTCCCGTGGGATTTCCTGTGTGGTTCTCATGACTTTTCCCCTAATTCCCTTATTTACCTCTTCATCTCCCATTAAAAATCCCCAAATTTCCTTTGATCCACCCCAAATCCCACCAGCTCTGGACTGGGGGAGACAAGAACATCCCAAATGAGATATTCCTGACTCACAGGTAATGTCCTACCAGAACTCCATCTTCACCCTACACCCAGCCTCAAATCCTGAATTAATCTGGTTTAACGAGCCAGGACACCACAATTCCAGAGTTTTTGTGGAATTGTTTACCACAGGCAGCTTGGAGGAAAAATTTGGAAGCTCCAGCTCCATCCTCTGCTCTCCAGCAGGAGGGGACACAGACAAAACCCCTCCAGTGTCGACATTTCCACCTGACCCAACTCCAGAGGGTTTTTAAATCCACTCCATTCCAACATAAAACACATTCCATAATCTCCTGGCTCACTCATTAAGCTCTCCACTTGATACCTTAATGAGGTGTCTGTAAATTAAGCAGAACCCAAACAAAAGCCTGCAGAACCCTTTAATTAGGACGAATGAGTCACAGCCCAGGTGGAAAGATAGGAGGAGAAGCCTGGAAGGCAGGAGCGGGTGGTTGGACTTGGACTCGTTTCCTAAACAAATAATTATTATTCTCTAGGAAGACGCCTCAAATTGAGGCGCCACACAAACAAACACCCAGAGATCCCTGAGGGAGCTGGAAGGAGAAGTGGGAATTTTTGGGAAGCCATCAGGTTGGAAAAGTGGGAATTTTTGGGAAGCCATCAGGCTGGAAAAGTGGGAATTTTTGGGAAGCCATCAGGTTGGAAAAGTGGGAATTTTTGCGAAGCCATCAGGTTGGAAAAGTGGGAATTTTTGGGAAGCCATCAGGTTGGAAAAGTGGGAATTTTTGCGAAGCCATCAGGTTGGAAAAGTGGGAATTTTTGGGAAGCCATCAGGTTGGAAAAGTGGGAATTTTTGCGAAGCCATCAGGTTGGAAAAGTGGGAATTTTTGGGAAGCCATCAGGCTGGAAAAGTGAGAATTTTTGGGAAGCCATCAGGTTGGAAGAGAGCTCCAAGATGAAGTTGGCCAGACAGGACAGCCAGCTCCCACAAACCTGTGGCACGTGTGTCACCCCACCTTGCGGGTGGCATCAGAACCAGATGTGCCACATCTGGCCGTGGGATGGTGGCATTCCAGCCAGGACCACCACGGCTGGCAAATCCAGGACATTTTCCACCTGCTGAAGGTCCCAAAAGGAGGGAACAAAGACAACTCGGCGACAACCACGGGTTTGTCCCTCCTGGTCCCTTTGGAAGGGTAAATTCAGTCTGCTCCCAGTGGCTGGGGACATTTAACCAGAGCAGAGGAGCGGGACCATCAGGATCCCATGGAAAAAGCGTTGGGAATTATGGATAAAGATAGATCAGAGAAAAAAAAAATCCCATTTTTACCAATGACAGTGGGCTCCAGGTCGATGAACACGGCCCGGGGCACGTGCTTGCCGGAGGCTGTCTCACAGAAGAAGGTCTCGAAGGAGGAATCCACCTGCTCGGAGCTGGGATCCATGGATTTCACCTGCTTGGAGCCGGGGAGGGTCCCGTCGGCCTGGATGCCGTGCTCCAGGCAATAGAGCTCCCAGCAGGCATTGCCCATCTGCACCCCGGCCTGCCCGATGTGGATGGAAATGCACTCCCTCTGGAAAAGGGAAAAATGGAATTGTATCCCTCTGGAAAAAGGAAAAACATGGAATTGTATCCCTCTGGAAAAGGGAAAAACGTGGAATTGTATCCCTCTGGAAAAGGGAAAAATGTGGAATTTCACACAGGGATGTGGATGGAAATGTGTCCCTCTGGAAAAAGGAAACAAACAGGGAATTGTATCCCTCTGGAAAGGGAAAACAGGGAAATGTATCCCTCTGGAAAAGGGAAAAACATGGAATTTCACACAGGGATGGGGATGGAAATGTATCCCTCTGGAAAAGGGAAAAACATGGAATTGTATCCTTCTGGAAAAGGGAAAAACGTGGAATTGTATCCCTCTGGAAAAAGGGAAACAACAGGGAAATGTATCCCTCTGGAAAAGGGAAAAACATGGAATTGTATCCCTCTGGAAAAGGGAAAAATGGAATTGTATCCCTCTGGAAAAGGGGAAAACGTGGAATTTCACACAGGGATGTGGATGGAAATGTATCCCTCTGGAAAAGGGAAACAACGTGGAATTGTATCCCTCTGGAAAGGGAAAACAGGGAAATGTATCCCTCTGGAAAAGGGAAAAATGGAATTGTATCCCTCGGGAAAAGGGAAAAAACAGGGAAATGTATCCCTCTGGAAAAGGGAAAAACGTGGAATTGTATCCCTCTGGAAAAGGGAAAAACGTGGAATTTCACACAGGGATGGGGATGGAAATGCACTCCCTCTGGAAAAGGGAAACAACAGGGAATTGTATCCCTCTGGAAAAGGGAAACAACAGGGAAATGTATCCCTCTGGAAAAGGGAAAAAACAGGGAAATGTATCCCTCTGGAAAAGGGAAAATACATGGAATTGTATCCCTCTGGAAAAGGGAAACAAACAGGGAAATGTATCCCTCTGGAAAAGGGAAAACACATGGAATTGTATCCCTCTGGAAAAGGGAAAATACATGGAATTGTATCCCTCTGGAAAAGGGAAACAAACAGGGAAATGTATCCCTCTGGAAAAGGGAAAAACGTGGAATTGTATCCCTCTGGAAAAGGGAAAAACGTGGAATTGTATCCCTCTGGAAAAGGGAAACAAACAGGGAAATGTATCCCTCTGGAAAAGGGAAAACATGGAATTGTATCCCTCTGGAAAAGGGAAAACATGGAATTGTATCCCTCTGGAAAAGGGAAAAAACATGGAATTGTATCCCTCTGGAAAAGGGAAACAAGGTGGAATTGTATCCCTCTGGAAAAGGGGAAAAAATGGAATTGTATCCCTCTGGAAAAGGGAAAATACATGGAATTGTATCCCTCTGGAAAAAGGGAAACAACAGGGAAATGTATCCCTCTGGAAAAGGGAAAAACGTGGAATTGTATCCCTCTGGAAAAGGGAAAAAACAGGGAAATGTATCCCTCTGGAAAAGGGAAAAACGTGGAATTTCACACAGGGATGGGGATGGAAATGCACTCCCTCTGGAAAAGGGAAACAACAGGGAATTGTATCCCTCTGGAAAAGGGAAAATACATGGAATTGTATCCCTCTGGAAAAGGGAAACAACAGGGAATTGTATCCCTCTGGAAAAGGGAAAAACATGGAATTTCACACAGGGATGGGGATGGAAATGTATCCCTCTGGAAAAGGGAAACAAACAGGGAATTGTATCCCTCTGGAAAAGGGAAAAACGTGGAATTGTATCCCTCTGGAAAAGGGAAACAACAGGGAATTGTATCCCTCTGGAAAAGGGAAACAAACAGGGAAATGTATCCCTCTGGAAAAGGGAAAAACGTGGAATTTCACACAGGGATGGGGATGGAAATGTATCGCTCTGGAAAAGGGAAACAACGTGGAATTGTATCCCTCTGGAAAAGGGAAAAACGTGGAATTGTATCCCTCTGGAAAAGGGAAAAACGTGGAATTTCACACAGGGATGTGGATGGAAATGCACTCCCTCTGGAAAAAGGGAAACAAACAGGGAATTGTATCCCTCTGGAAAGGGAAAACAGGGAAATGTATCCCTCTGGAAAAGGGAAAAAACATGGAATTGCATCCCTCTGGAAAAGGGAAAAATGGAATTGTATCCCTCTGGAAAAGGGAAACAACAGGGAATTGTATCCCTCTGGAAAGGGAAAACATGGAATTGTATCCCTCTGGAAAAGGGAAAATACATGGAATTGTATCCCTCTGGAAAAGGGAAAAATGGAATTGTATCCCTCTGGAAAAGGGAAACAAGGTGGAATTGTATCCCTCTGGAAAAGGGAAAAATGGAATTGTATCCCTCTGGAAAAGGGAAAAACATGGAAATGTATCCCTCTGGAAAAGGGAAAAAATGGAATTGTATCCCTCTGGAAAAGGGAAAAATGGAATTCCACACAGGGATGTGGATGGAAACGCACTCCCTCTGGAAAAGGGGGAATTTCACACCTCCCGTGGATGGGGACCGGGAGTTGCAGCCCCCACAGCTCCCCTCGGAGCCCTGCTGGGGATGGTGAGGGAAACGGGCAGCGTCCGCCCACCACAGGACCCGGAATCAACGTGGGATCTGCTGGACACAGCATTCCTGGGAAAGGCTCTCCCGGCCCAGGAAAGGGAAAAGGGAAAAAAGGAAAAAAGGGAAAAAAGGAAAAAAGGAAAAAAGGAAAAAAGGAAAAAAGGAAAAAAAGGAAAAAAGGAAAAAAAGGAAAAAAGGAAAAAAGGAAAAAAGGAAAAAGGAGAAAGGAGAAAGGAGAAAGGAGAAAGGAGAAAGGAGAAAGGGAAATGGGAAAGGGAAATGGGGAAAGGGGAAAGGGGAAAGGGGAAAGGGGAAAGGGGAAAGGAGAAAGGGAAAAGGAGAAAGGGAAAAGGAGAAAGGGAAAAGGGAAAAGGGAAAAGGGAAAAGGGAAAGGGAAATGGGAAAGGGAAATGGGGAAAGGGAAATGGGGAAAGGGGAAAGGGGAAAGGGGAAAGGGGAAAGGGGAAAGGGGAAAGGGGAAGGAGAAGGAGAAGGAGAAAGGGAAAAGGAAAAAGGAGAAAGGGAAAAGGGAAAAGGGAAAAGGGAAAAGGGAAAAGGGAAAAGGGAAAAGGGGAAAGGGGAAAGGGAAAAGGGAAAAGGAAATGGGAAAGGGAAATGGGAAAAGGGGAAAGGGGAAAGGGGAAAGGGGAAAGGGAAAAGGGAAAAGGGAAAAGGGAAAAGGGAAAAAGGAAAAGGGAAAAGGGAAAAGGGAAAAAGGGAAAAAGGGAAAAGGAAAAAGGGAAAAGGAAAAAGGGAAAAGGAAAAAGGGAAAAGGGAAAAGGGAAAAGGGAAAAGGGAAAGGGGAAAAGGGAAAAGGGAAAAGGAAAAAGGGGAAAGGGGAAAGGGGAAAGGGGAAAGGGGAAAGGGGAAAGGGAAAAGGGGAAAGGGGAAAGGGGAAAGGGGAAAGGGGAAAGGGGAAAAGGGGAAAAGGGGAAAAGGGGAAAAGGGGAAAGGGAAAAGGGAAAAGGGAAAAGGAAAAAGCTGCTGGCTCCATGCTGGGGCGGGAAGCAGCTGAGCAGCACCAGCTCAGGGAGCCTCTGCCCATCCCTCCCATCCTGATGGATCAGCACCAGCAGCTTGGAAAAAAGAGCTCAGGGAGAAGCCAAGCTTGGAAAAGCTGAGCCCAGCTGGAGTCACAGAGGCTGGAGACAGCAGGGATGGCCCCGGGGCAGAGCAGGGCTCCCTGAGCAGCGCCCAGTCTGGATTTATCCAGGTCATCCCCAGCAGGCTGCGACTCCGGGCAGCGGCGTCTCCTGGAGGCTCCCTGGGCACTGCCCTGGGTAATTGGCACCTGCTGCTGCCACCACGCCGGGATCAAAGCCCTGGCACGGCCGCCTGGGCCACATCCCAGCCAGCACCGAATTACTGCAGGGCTGCTTCCCAAGGGAGCTGATCCCACCGGGAAGGACACGCAGGGGAAACCTCTGAGCTGATCCCACCGGGAAGGACACGCAGGGGAAACCTCTGATGCAGCTTCTCCCTCCCTCCTGCAGCACCAAACTGGCCCATCATTAACAGCAGAATGGGGGAAAACTCAAACCTAAAACTTAAAGGGGTCGCTCTTGTTGATGTCCTTATCCTGCATTTACGTTTTCTCCCACAACAGAGAGGGCAGAGTGAGGGGTGAAATTCCCAGCTGAACACACAGAGGGGTCAGTGACCCTCCCCAGGCCGCACTTGGAGAGAGCTGCACCGGAGCCACAGCGAGTGCGGGCGCATGAATTCCTGCAGCTCCAGCGTACAACACCAGCATGAGGCTGATCCCGTTTCTGTGGGATCATCCACGAGCAGCCGGGCTCAGGTCCCGCCTCAGCTCGCCAGGCTGGGTCTGCACAGCTAAACCCGGCTTAGAGAGGGGTGGTGGGAACAGCAGATCCCAAATCTCCACAGGTAAACCTGGCTTAGAGAGGGGTGGTGGGAACAGCAGATCCCAAATCTCCACAGGTAAACCTGGCTTAGAGAGGGCTGGTGGGAACAGCAGATCCCAAATCTCCACAGGTAAACCTGGCTTAGAGAGGGCTGGTGGGAACAGCAGATCCCAAATCTCCACAGGTAAACCCGGCTTAGAGAGGGGTGGTGGGAACAGCAGATCCCAAATCTCCACAGGTAAACCTGGCTTAGACAGGGGTGGTGGGAAGAGCAGATCCCAAATCTCCCAAAGCTGGGTCTCCATGGGTAAGCCTGGCTTAGAGAGGGGTGGTGGGAACAGCAGATCCCAAATCTCCACAGCTAAACCTGGCTTAGAGAGGGGTGGTGGGAACAGCAGATCCCAAATCTCCACAGGTAAACCTGGCTTAGAGAGGGGTGGTGGGAACAGCAGATCCCAAATCTCCACAGCTGAACCTGGCTTAGATAGGGGTGGTGGGAACAGCAGATCCCAAATCTCCCAAAGCTGGGTCTCCATGGGTAAGCCTGGCTTAGACAGGGGTGGTTTGAACAGCAGATCCCAAATCTCCACAGCTAAACCTGGCTTAGAGAGGGCTGGTGGGAACAGCAGATCCCAAATCTCCACAGCTAAACCCGGCTTAGACAGGGGTGGTGGGAACAGCAGAGCCCAAATCTCCACAGGTAAACCCGGCTTAGAGAGGGGTGGTGGGAACAGCAGATCCCAAATCTCCCAAAGCTGGGTCTCCATGGGTAAACCTGGCTTAGAGAGGGCTGGTGGGAACAGCAGATCCCAAATCTCCACAGGTAAACCGGGCTTAGAGAGGGGTGGTGGGAACAGCAGATCCCAAATCTCCACAGGTAAACCTGGCTTAGAGAGGGGTGGTGGGAACAGCAGATCCCAAATCTCCACAGCTGAACCTGGCTTAGATAGGGGTGGTGGGAACAGCAGATCCCAAATCTCCCAAAGCTGGGTCTCCATGGGTAAGCCTGGCTTAGACAGGGGTGGTTTGAACAGCAGATCCCAAATCTCCACAGCTAAACCCGGCTTAGACAGGGGTGGTGGGAACAGCAGAGCCCAAATCTCCACAGGTAAACCCGGCTTAGAGAGGGGTGGTGGGAACAGCAGATCCCAAATCTCCCAAAGCTGGGTCTCCATGGGTAAACCTGGCTTAGAGAGGGCTGGTGGGAACAGCAGATCCCAAATCTCCACAGGTAAACCTGGCTTAGACAGGGGTGGTGGGAACAGCAGATCCCAAATCCCCACAGGTAAACCTGGCTTAGACAGGGGTGGTTTGAACAGCAGATCCCAAATCTCCACAGCTAAACCTGGCTTAGACAGGGGTGGTGGGAACAGCAGATCCCAAATCTCCAAAGGTAAACCTGGCTTAGACAGGGGTGGTGGGAACAGCAGATCCCAAATCTCCACAGGTAAACCTGGCTTAGAGAGGGGTGGTGGGAACAGCAGATCCCAAATCTCCACAGGTAAACCTGGCTTAGAGAGGGGTGGTTTGAACAGCAGAGCCCAAATCTCCCAAAGCTGGGTCTCCATGGGTAAGCCTGGCTTAGAGGGGACTGGAGGGAACAGCAGATCCCAAATCTCCAAACTGGGTCTCCACAGGTAAACCCAGCTTTGGGAACAGCAGATCCCAAATCTCCCGGGCACCACCACCCAAAGCGCCCAGGAGTCTCCAGAAGATTCCAGCTGGACATCCCAGGCAACAACCACTCGTGGCAGGGAGATATCCAAGGGAACTTTTCTGTCCCGCTCTCCACGCGTGGATGTGCCAAGATCTTCCCATTCCTCAAGGAACTCCAGAGGCCACCAGAGCCAGGACAGAGCAAGGCAGGGCTGGATCGCTCCTGGGACACGGGGACACCGAGCCAGAGCTGCCCCAACAGCCCCAAATCCCAGCGCCAGGGGGACAAGAGCCCCAGGACTGCGGGGTGTGGGGGCTGCTGGGATCAGGGATTGCTGGGATCAGGGATTGCTGGGATCAGGGATTGCTGGGATCAGGGATTGCTGGGATCAGGGATTGCTGGGATCAGGGATTGCTGGGATCCAGGATTGCTGGGATCCAGGATTGCTGGGATCCAGGATTGCTGGGATCCAGGATTGCTGGGATCAGGGATTGTCGGGATCAGGGATTGCTGGGATCAGGGATTGTTGGGATCAGGGATTGCTGGGATCCGGGATTGCTGGGATCCAGGATTGTTGGGATCCAGGATTGCCGGGATCCAGGATTGTTGGGATCCGGGATTGTTGGGATCAGGGATTGCTGGGATCCGGGATTGCTGGGATCCGGGATTGCTGCGATCAGGGATTGCTGCGATCAGGGATTGCTGCGATCAGGGATTGCTGCGATCCGGGATTGCTGGGATCAGGGATTGTTGGGATCAGGGATTGTTGGGATCAGGGATTGCTGGGATCCGGGATTGCTGGGATCAGGGATTGTTGGGATCAGGGATTGTTGGGATCCGGGATTGTTGGGATCAGGGATTGCTGGGATCCGGGATTGCTGGGATCAGGGATTGCTGGGATCCGGGATTGCTGGGATCCGGGATTGCTGGGATCAGGGATTGTTGGGATCAGGGATTGCTGGGATCAGGGATTGCTGGGATCAGGGATTGCTGGGATCAGGGATTGCCGGGATCCGGGATTGCCGGGATCAGGGATTGCTGGGATCAGGGATTGCTGGGATCAGGGATTGCTGGGATCCGGGATTGTTGGGATCCGGGATTGTTGGGATCCGGGATTGTTGGGATCCGGGATTGCTGGGATCAGGGATTGCTGGGATCAGGGATTGCTGGGATCAGGGATTGCTGGGATCTGGGATTGTTGGGATCAGGGATTGCTGGGATCCGGGATTGCTGGGATCCGGGATTGCTGGGATCTGGGATTGTCGGGGTAAGGAGCAGCTGGGATTAGAGATTGTTGGGATCAGGGATTGCTGGGATCCAGGACTGATGGGATCCGAGGGTTGGTGGGATCGAGGATTGTTGGGATAAGGAGCTGGTGGAATCCCATTCCTGCTGGCATTAGGGATTGTTGGGATCAGGGGATTGGTGAGATCGGGAGCTGCTGGGATCAGGGATTGCTGGGATCCCTTTCATGTTGGGATCAGGGATTGGGATGATCCCATTCCTGCTGAGATCAAGGACTGGGATGATCCCATTCCTGCCGGGATCAGGGATTGGGACGATCCCATCCCTGCCGGGATCAGGAGGGCCTGGGATCAGGGACTGTGGTGATCCCATTCTTGATGGGATCAGGGACCAGGGCAATCCCATCCCTGCTGGGATCAGGGATTGTGATCATCACATTCCTGATGGGATCAGGGACCAGGGCAATCCCATTCCTGATGGGATCAGGGTGATCCCATTGCTGCCAGGATCAAGGACTGGGACAATTCCATTCCAGCTGGGATCAGGAGCTACTGTGATCAGAGATTGTGGTGATCCCATTCCTGACGGGATCAGGAGGAGCTGGGATCCCATTCCTGATGGGATCAGGGTGAATCCATTCCTGCCAGGATCAGGGACAGGGACCATCCCATTCCTGCCGGGATCAGGGACAGGGACCATCCCATTCCTGCCAGGATCAGGGACCATGGTGACCCCATTCCTGCCGGGATCAGGGATTGGGGTGATCCCATTCCTGCCGGGATCAGGGATTGGGGTGATCCCATTCATGCCGGGATCAGGGATTGGGGTGACCCCATTCCTGCCGGGATCAGGGACCGTGGTGACCCCATTCCTGCTGGGATCAGGGATTGGGGTGACCCCATTCCTGCCGGGATCAGGGACTGGGGTGATCCCATTCCTGCCGGGATCAGGGATTGGGGTGATCCCATTCCTGCCGGGATCAGGGATTGGGGTGACCCCATTCCTGCCAGGATCAGGGATTGGGACGATCCTGTTCCTGCTGGGATCAGGGATTGGGGTGACCCCATTCCTGCCGGGATCAGGGATTGGGGTGATCCCATTCCTGCCGGGATCAGGGATTGGGGCGATCCCATTCCTGCCGGGATCAGGGATTGGGGCGATCCCATTCCTGCCGGGATCAGGGATTGGGGTGACCCCATTCCTGCCGGGATCAGGGATTGGGGTGATCCCATTCCTGCTGGGATCAGGGATTGGGGCGATCCCATTCCTGCTGGGATCAGGGATTGGGGCGATCCCATTCCTGCCGGGATCAGGGATTGGGGCGATCCCATTCCTGCCGGGATCAGGGATTGGGGTGACCCCATTCCTGCCGGGATCAGGGACCGTGGTGACCCCATTCCTGCCGGGATCAGGGATTGGGGTGATCCCATTCCTGCCGGGATCAGGGATTGGGGTGACCCCATTCCTGCCGGGATCAGGGACCGTGGTGACCCCATTCCTGCCGGGATCAGGGATTGGGGTGAGCCCATTCCTGCCGGGATCAGGGATTGGGGTGACCCCATTCCTGTCCCCGTGTCCCAGCTGTCCCCCGCTCCCTGTGGCACTGCTGCCTGCCCTGCCCTGCCCAGCGTGGTTGGGATTGTTCCCCATCCCAGCTGCTCCTCCCAAAGCCCCATCCCAGCACCTGCTGCACGGGGATCCACAGCCAGGCCCAGGGAACCCGAACAAAGGGAAAGAAAAACGAAAAAGAAAAAAGAAATATGAAAGAAAATGGAAAAAAATGAAGCAGAAAAAAATGAAGCAGAAAAAAAATGAAGCAGAAAAAAAAAATTGAAAATATAAAAGAAAAATATAAAATTGGAAATATAAAAGTGGAATATAAAATTGGAAATATAAAATTGGAAATATTAAAGTGAAATATTAAAGTGAAATATTAAGGTGAAATATTAAGGTGAAATATTAAGGTGAAATATTAAGGTGAAATATTAAAGTGAAATATTAAAGTGAAATATTAAAGTGAAATACTAAAGTGAAATACTAAAGTGAAATACTAAAGTGAAATACTAAAGTGAAATATAAAAATGAAATATAAAAATGAAACACAAAAATTAATATAAAAATGAAATCTGTGGGAGCTGCTGGAAGGAAAAAAGTGCAGTGTTTTATTGGAGGTTTTCTCCTCCTCTTAAATATTCCAGAGGGGTTTTTTGGGGTTTTTTTTTTTGGGATCTTCCCAACATTTGCATCCAGCTGAAGTGATTTCACAGACTCTGGCCATGGGCAGCCCATTGTTGTCCAGCTGATTTTGCCCCTGGCAGCTCCATGTAAATCTTTAACACTTTTCCAGCCAGGCCAGACCAGAAATCCTCAGACTAAAGGAAAAGTTCAAAGCCAAATCCCTGGGAGCCACTTTGAAGTTTTCTCCCATTTGCAACCAGATTTTTTCCAAAGTTGCTCCTTTGCATCCACTAAAACAAAGTTGGGATCCTCATTCCCAAAAAGTTTCAGCTGGAGCAGACAGAAATAATCAGAAAAATTCCAGATTTTTATTTTTTAACCCACTTTCATTTTTAATCCAGTTTCCCAGCTGCAAACGTTTTGGGGCAGGGATTCCATGAAAAAAAACAAGATGGAAAAAGAGGATTTTTATCCATTTAAAATAATCCCAAGGGTTTAGGGCAGACAAAGGCAACATGGCAGCTCATTCCTAAAGAGAAAAAAAAAAAAAACCTAAAAGTTGTGCTTGTTGCAGCACATTGGGAGTGTTAAAATTTTAGGAAAAAGTCACCATCAGGATGAAAAATTTTGATTTTAATTCATAACTTAGCTGAGCAAAAATAATTTTTTTTCTTCCCTGCTTCTCCACACATACACCAAAAAAAAATTTAAAATAACAATAAAAAAATCCTCAATTTTTTAAAAACCTCCCAAGTTTTCCGACCCCACCTCAGGAGCTGCAAACCCCACAGGGAAAAGCCCCAAGAGGCCCCTGAGCCACCCCCAGCACATCCCTCATTTTTCCCTTATAAGGAGCAAACCCCGAATCAAAAACCCAGAAAGTCCCGAGCAATCCCACAAAAACTGCTGGAAACGAAAACCCCCGGGAGGAAAAAAAAAAGGAATTTTCAATTTTCAGCTCCGAACTTTGGGGGAAAAGTGGGAAAAATTGGAAATGGAATCATGGAGAGTTCTTACCATGGTGAGGCCGGGAAGGGAAGGGCAGAGCAGCTGCGGCTCGGCCCCTGCCCGCAGCTTTATAGCCCAGGAAATCCCGACTCCACCTGGACTTAGAGAAGTTTCTGCGAGCTTAAAGGAGCAGAGCTCCTTTTCCTCCCATCCCAAAAAATTCGGCATCAAATCCTGCCCAGACCGAAGGATTTCTGTGATTAAAGGCGGCGTCATGGCGGATTTTTGCCTTTTTTTCCCCCTTTTTTTTCCCTTTTTTTTCCCGCCTTTTTTCCCTTTTTTTTTTCCTTTTTTTTTAAATTTTTTTTTCCTTTTTTTCCCTTTTCTTTTTCTCCTTTTTTTTGTTTTTTTTTCCCTTTTTTCCTCCCCCCCCCTTTTTTTTAAAAGGGTTTTACTCGAAGAGGAATAAAAGTTGATTTTTAAGCCTGGGCTTGGTTAAAAAAAAAAAGAAGGAAAAGTTTTGTGCGTTCCCACATAACTCCCTTTATCCAGCAGGACCAATTATTTCATTATTCACAGCACTGCCAATGATATTCTTAATTTTGCCCATTTTTTACCAAATCCTGCCATTTTTGGGAGGAAAAATTTTGTGTGTTCCCACATAATTCACTTTATCCAGCAGGACCAATTATTTCATTATTCACAGCACTGCCAATGATATTCTTAATTTTGCCCATTTTTTACAAAATTCTGCCATTTTTATGAGGAAAATTTTGTGTGTTCCCACATAATTCCATTTATCCAGCAGGACCAATCTGCCTTTTTCATTATTCACAGCACTGCCAATGATATTCTTAATTTTGTCCATTTTTTACAAAATTCTGCCATTTTTATGAGGAAAAGTTTTGTGCGTTCCCACATAATTCCATTTATCCAGCAGGACCAATCTGCCTTTATCATTATTCATATTATTGCCAATGATATTTTTAATTTTGTGAATTTTTTACAAAATTCTGCCATTTTTGGGCGGAAAAATTTTGTGCATTCCCATATAATTCACTTTATCCAGCAGGACCAATTATTTCATTATTCACAGCACTGCCAATGATATTCTTAATTTTGTGAATTTTTTACAAAATCCTGCCATTTTTATAAGGAAAAGTTTTGTGTGTGTTCCCACATAATTCCCTTTATCCAGCAGGACCAATCTGCCTTTATCATTATTCATATTATTGCCAATGATATTTTTAATTTTGTGAATTTTTTACAAAATCCTGCCATTTTTATGAGGAAACGTTTTGTGTGTTCCCACATAATTCCATTTATCCAGCAGGACCAATCTGCCTTTATCATTATTCATATTATTGCCAATGATATTCTTAATTTTATCAATTTTTTAACCAAATCCTGCAAATTTTGGGAGGAAAAATTATGTGTGTTCCCACATAATTCACTTTATCCAGCAGGACCAATTATTTCATTATTCACAGCACTGCCAATGATATTCTTAATTTTATCAATTTTTAACAAAATCCTGCAAATTTTGGGAGGAAAAGTTTTGTGTGTTCCCACATAATTCCATTTATCCAGCAGGAACAATTATTTCATTATTCACAGCACTGCCAATGATATTCTTAATTTTGTGAATTTTTTACAAAATTCTGCCAATTTTATGAGGAAAAATTTTGTGTGTTCCCACATAATTCACTTTATCCAGCAGGAACAATTTGCCTTTATCATTATTCACAGCACTGGCAATGATATCCTTAATTTTGTGAATTTTTTACAAAATCCTGCCATTTTTATGAGGAAACGTTTTGTGTGTTCCCACATAATTCCATTTATCCAGCAGGACCAATCTGCCTTTATCATTATTCATATTATTGCCAATGATATTCTTAATTTTATCAATTTTTTAACCAAATCCTGCAAATTTTGGGAGGAAAAATTATGTGTGTTCCCACATAATTCACTTTATCCAGCAGGACCAATTATTTCATTATTCACAGCACTGCCAATGATATTCTTAATTTTATCAATTTTTAACAAAATCCTGCAAATTTTGGGAGGAAAAGTTTTGTGTGTTCCCACATAATTCCATTTATCCAGCAGGAACAATTATTTCATTATTCACAGCACTGCCAATGATATTCTTAATTTTGTGAATTTTTTACAAAATTCTGCCAATTTTATGAGGAAAAATTTTGTGTGTTCCCACATAATTCACTTTATCCAGCAGGAACAATTTGCCTTTATCATTATTCACAGCACTGGCAATGATATCCTTAATTTTGTGAATTTTTTACAAAATCCTGCCATTTTTATGAGGAAAAGTTTTGTGTGTGTTCCCACATAATTCCCTTTATCCAGCAGGACCAATCTGCCTTTATCATTATTCATATTATTGCCAATGATATTTTTAATTTTGTGAATTTTTTACAAAATCCTGCCATTTTTATGAGGAAACGTTTTGTGTGTTCCCACATAATTCCATTTATCCAGCAGGACCAATCTGCCTTTATCATTATTCATATTATTGCCAATGATATTCTTAATTTTATCAATTTTTTAACCAAATCCTGCAAATTTTGGGAGGAAAAATTATGTGTGTTCCCACATAATTCACTTTATCCAGCAGGACCAATTATTTCATTATTCACAGCACTGCCAATGATATTCTTAATTTTATCAATTTTTAACAAAATCCTGCAAATTTTGGGAGGAAAAGTTTTGTGTGTTCCCACATAATTCCATTTATCCAGCAGGAACAATTATTTCATTATTCACAGCACTGCCAATGATATTCTTAATTTTGTGAATTTTTTACAAAATTCTGCCAATTTTATGAGGAAAAATTTTGTGTGTTCCCACATAATTCACTTTATCCAGCAGGAACAATTTGCCTTTATCATTATTCACAGCACTGGCAATGATATCCTTAATTTTGTGAATTTTTTACAAAATCCTGCCATTTTTATGAGGAAAAGTTTTGTGTGTTCCCACATAATTCCCTTTATCCAGCAGGAACAATTTGCCTTTTTCATTATTCACAGCACTGCCAATGATATTTTTAATTTTATCAATTTTTTAACCAAATCCTGCAAATTTTGGGAGGAAAAATTATGTGTGTTCCCACATAATTCCCTTTATCCAGCAGGACCAATTATTTCATTATTCACAGCACTGACAATGATATTCTTAATTTTGTGAATTTTTTACAAAATCCTGCCATTTTTATGAGGAAAAGTTTTGTGCATTCCCACATAATTCCATTTATCCAGCAGGACCAACCTGCCTTTATCATTATTCATATTATTGCCAATGATATTTTTAATTTTATCAATTTTTTAACAAAATCCTGCAAATTTTGGGAGGAAAAATTTTGTGTGTTCCCACATAATTCCCTTTATCCAGCAGGACCAATTATTTCATTATTCACAGCATTGACAATGAAATTCTTAATTTTGTGAATTTTTTACAAAATTCTGCCATTTTTATGAGGAAACGTTTTGTGTGTTCCCACATAATTCACTTTATCCAGCAGGGCCAATCTGCCTTTATCATTATTCACAGCACTGCCAATGATATTCTTAATTTTGTCCATTTTTTACAAAATTCTGCCATTTTTATGAGGAAAATTTTGTGTGTGTTCCCACATAATTCCATTTATCCAGCAGGACCAATCTGCCTTTATCATTATTCATATCACTGCCAATGATATTTTTAATTTTATCAATTTTTTAACCAAATCCTGCAAATTTTGGGAGGAAAAATTTTGTGTGTTCCCACATAATTCCATTTATCCAGCAGGACCAATCTGCCTTTATCATTGTTCACAGCACTGCCAATGATATTCTTAATTTTGTCCATTTTTTACAAAATTCTGCCATTTTTATGAGGAAAATTTTGTGTGTGTTCCCACATAATTCCATTTATCCAGCAGGACCAATCTGCCTTTATCATTATTCATATCACTGCCAATGATATTTTTAATTTTATCAATTTTTTAACCAAATCCTGCAAATTTTGGGAGGAAAAATTTTGTGTTCCCACATAATTCACTTTATCCAGCAGGACCAATCTGCCTTTATCATTATTCATATTATTGCCAATGATATTTTTAATTTTGTCCATTTTTTACAAAATTCTGCCATTTTTATGAGGAAAAGTTTTGTGCGTTCCCACATAATTCCATTTATCCAGCAGGAACAATTTGCCTTTATCATTATTCACAGCACTGCCAATGATATTCTTAATTTTGTGAATTTTTTACAAAATTCTGCCATTTTTATGAGGAAAATTTTGTGTGTTCCCACATAATTCACTTTATCCAGCAGGACCAATTATTTCATTATTCACAGCACTGCCAATGATATTCTTAATTTTGTCCATTTTTTACAAAATCCTGCCATTTTTATGAGGAAAAGTTTTGTGTGTGTTCCTACATAATTCCATTTATCCAGCAGGAATGGGAAGATTTGGGGAATTTTGATGCTTGGATGCATCCCAAATCTGATTTTTAGGGGTTTCATCACTAAATCACCTTTTTGGGAAATGCAGAATTCGAAATTTTGGGGGGTTTTGGAGGGGAAATGGGAAGGGGAAAGGGAATTTCTGGTGGTGGCAGAGAGAACCCACCTGGGATTTCAGATTTTCTGAGGGAAAAAAATTGAGAAATTTCAGTGGTTTCTTCACTAAATTGTGGGGTTTTGGGGCAACCCCAAGCCCAAAATTTTGGGGTTTTTTGGGGAAAATGAGAAGGAAAAGAAGGAATTTCTGGAGCTGGTGGTGGCAGAGACAACCCACCTGGGATTTCAGCTTTTCTGAGGGAAAAAAATTGAGAAATTTCAGTGGTTTCTTCACCAAATTATGCATTTTTGGGCAACTCCAAGCCCAAAATTTGGGGGGTTTTTTTGGAAAAAATGTGAAGGCACAGAAGGAATTTTGGGAATGTGAAGGAATTTCTGGAGCTGGTGGTGGCAGAGAGAAATTCCCTGGGATTTCAGCTTTTCTGGAGGAAAAAAGGAGGAATTTCAGTGGTTTCTTCATTCAGTTATGGGGGTTTTGGGCAATCCCAAGGCCAAAATTTTGGGGCTTTTTGGGAGGAAATGAGAAGGAATTTCTGGAGCTGGTGGTGGCAGAGAGAAATTCCCTGGGATTTCAGCTTTTCTGAGGGAAAAAATTGAGAAATTTCAGTGGTTTCTTCACTAAATTATGGAGGTTTTGGGCAATCCCAAGGCCAAAATTTGGGGGTTTTTTGGGGGGGAAAACAGGAATTTCTGGAGCTGGTGGTGGCAGAGAGAAACTTCCTGAGATTTCAGCTTTTCTGAAGAAAAATGAGAAAATTCAGTGGTTTCTTCACCAAATTATGGGGGTTTTGGGCAACCTCGACCCCAAAATTTGGGGGTTTTTTGGGAGGAATTAACAGGAAAAAAGGGAATTTCTGGAGCTGGCAGAGGGAAACTCTCTGGGATTCCATCTCCAGGCCGGATTTAGACGGAGCCAAGCAGATCCCGCCCCCAGAGGATTTTTATCCTCGCAGCTGCTGCTGCTTCCCACCCCCCAAATATCCCTTCAAAATCCAATTATTTGGGCCCTCAGAAGGGAAAATCTTTGATTTAATGCTCTTTTTTTTTTGATTTTTTAAATTTTTTTTAATAGAAAAAAAAATCCTTTTGTTTCAGGGGTTTTTCTCTGTATTGGCCGGGTTGGCTGAGCTGAAAAAATTGGAATTCAAGAAGAGTTTGGTGCTTCCAAACTCTGCAATTCCAGGAATTTGCTCCCAGATTTAATCCTTCGCCCGCTTCAATCTGAGCCCATTTTTCCATCTCCACTTCCCAAGGGAAATCCAATTTTTGATCCAACCATTCCATGGACATCCACTTATTTCGCTGATTTTTAGATGATTTTTTGTGATTTTTTGGCTGATTTTTTTGCCAATTTTTTGCCAGGTTTTGCTAATTTTTGCTGATTTTTTTCTGATTTTTTTCTGATTTTTTTCTGATTTTTTGCCTGATTTTTGTTGATTTTTTTGCTGATCTTTTTCCTGATTTTCTGCCAGATTTTTGGCTGGTATTTTGCCAGGTTTTGCTAATTTTTGCTGAGTTTTTTTCTGACTTTTTTTCTGATTTTTTGCCTGATTTTTGCTGATTTTTTGCTGATTCTTTTCTGATTTTTTGCTGATTTTTTTTGCTGATATTTTGCTGATTTTTTTGCTGATTTTCTGCCAGATTTTTGGCTGGTATTTTGCCAGGTTTTGCTGATTTTTGCTGAATTTTTTCTGATTTTTTTCTGATTTATTTCTGATTTTTCGCCTGATTTTTGCTGATTTTTTGCCTGATTTTTGCTGATTTTTGCTGATTTTTTTGCTGATTTTCTGCCAGATTTTTGGCTGATAATTTGCTGGGTTTTGCTAATTTTTGCTGATTTTTTTTGCCAGGATTTTGCTGATTTTTTGCTGATTTTCCCTGAAAAAGGGGAAAAAAATGGGATCTGGAAAATAAACGTGTGAAAACAGGATTAGGAATATCCAGGTAAAAATGGGATTTGAAAATACCCAAGCAAAAATGGGATTTGGAAATATCCATGTAAAAAAATGGAATTTGGATATCCAAGGAAAAACAGGATTGGAAATATTCACGTACAAATGGAATTTGGGATATCCAAGCAAAAATGGCATTTGGAATACTTGAGGAAAAATGGGATTGGGAATATTCATGTAAAAATGGGATTGGGAATATCCACGTAAAAATGGGATTGGGAATAGTAATGTAAAAATGGGATTGGGAATATCCATGTAAAAGAAAGATTGGAAATGTCCATGTAAAAATGAGTTTGGGAATATCTAAACAAAAATGGGATTGGGAAATCCATGTAAAAATGGGATTGGGAATATCCATGTAAAAATGGATTTGGGATATCCAAGCAAAAAAATGGGATTGGGAAATATCCAAAGAAAAAAGGGATTGGGAATATTCATGTAAAAATGGGATTGGGAATATCCAAAGAAAAATGGGATTGGGATAGCCAAGGAAAAATGGGATTGGGAATATCCAAGCAAACATGGGATTTGGAATATTTTAGGAAAAATGGGATTGGGAATATTCATGTAAAAATGGGATTGGGAAATATCCAAAGAAAAATGGGATTGGGAATATCCAAGCAAACATAGGATTTGGAATATTTAAGGAAAAATGGGATTGGGAATATTCATGCAGAGACAGGGCTGGATATATCCATGTTAAAATGGGATTTGAGATATCCATGTAAAAAGGGGATTGGGAATACCCAAGGAAAAATTGGAATTGGGATATCCAAGCAAAAAATGGGATTGGGAAATATTCAAAGAAAAATGGGATTGGGAATATCCACGTAAAAATGGGATTGGGAATAGTAATGTAAAAAAGGGATTGGGAATATCCATGTAAAAGAAAGATTGGAAATATCCATGTAAAAATGAGTTTGGGAATATCTAAACAAAAAAGGGATTGGGAATATTCATGTAAAAATGGGATTGGGATGTCCAAGCAAAAAAATGGGATTGGGAATATTCATGTAAAAATGGGGTTGGAAATATTCATATAAAAATGGATTTGGGATATCCAAGCAAAAAAATGGGATTGGGAAATATCCAAAGAAAAATGGGATTGGGAATAGTAATGTAAAAAAGGGATTGGGATATCCACGTAAAAATGGGATTGGGAATATTCATGTAAAAATGGGATTTGGAATATTTAAGGAAAAATGGGATTGGGAATATTCATGCATAGACAGGTCTGGATATATCCATGTAAAAATGGGATTGGGAATATTCATGCTAAAATGGGATTTGGAATATCCAAGCAAAAATGGAATTCAGAATATTCATGTCCAAATGAGATTTGGGATATCCAAGAAAAAAAAGGATTTGGAATATCCATGGAAAAATGGGATTTGGGAAAGGCCCTGGGCAAATTCAGAGCAGCTGAGCTTTGGGAAGTGCAGGGAATGCCTGAGGCAGTGCAGGGCAGGCTGAGGAGGATTTCAGGGATTTCAGGGATTTTAGGAATTTCAGGGATTTTAGGGATTTCAGGGATTTCAGGGATTTTAGGGATATCCTGGAGGAGAACCAATTTTTCCTAAAAAGCAGGATCCAGGAGAAATGGGATCACCCCTTGGGAGATCCATGCTTGGATCTGCTCCGCCCTCCTGAGCTTTCAGCAGGGAAAGGAAAACCTCCCAGTGCTGATGGGAAAGGCATTCCCAAATCCACAGTTCCCAAATCCACAATTCCCAACTCCCAAATCCACAATTCCCAAATGCACAATTCCCAATTCCCAAATCCACAGTTCCCAGTTCCCAAATCCACAATTCCCAGTTCCCAAATCCACAATTCCCAACTCCCAAATCCACAATTCCCAAATGCACAATTCCCAATTCCCAAATCCACAGTTCCCAGTTCCCAAATCCACAATTCCCAAATCCACAATTCCCAACTCCCAAATCCACAATTCCCAATTCCCAATTCCCAAATCCACAATTCCCAAATCCACAATTCCCAATTCCCAATTCCACAATTCCCAATTCCCAATTCCCAATTCCCAAATCCACAATTCCCGATTCCCAAATCCACAATTCCCAGTTCCCAAATTTGCAATTCCCAATTCCACAATTCCCGATTCCCAAATCCACAATTCCCAGTTCCCAAATCCAAAATTCCCAGTTCCCAAATCCACAGTTCCCAGTTCCCAAATCCAGAATTCCCAAATCCACAATTCCCAATTCCCAGTTCCCAAATCCAGAATTCCCAAATCCACAATTCCCAATTCCCAATTCCACAATTCCCAACTCCCAAATCCACAGTTCCCAATTGCACAATTCCCAGTTCCACAATTCCCAGTGCCCAAATCCACAATTCCCAATTCCACAATTCCCAAATCCACAGTTCCCAGTGCCCAAATCCACAATTCCCAGTTCCCAATTCCACAATTCCCAATTCCCAATTCCACAATTCCCAATTCCCAAATCCACAATTCCGAAATCCACAATTCCCAATTCCCAAATCCACAGTTCCCAGTGCCCAAATCCACAATTCCCAGTTCCCAAATCCACAATTCCCAGTTCCCAACTCCCAAATCCACAATTCCCAATTCCACAATTCCCAATTCCCAAATCCACAATTCCCAATTCCCAAACCCACAATTCCCAAATCCACAATTCCCAATTCCCAAATCCACAGTTCCCAGTTCCACAATTCCCAGTTCCCAAACCCCCAATTCCCAAATCCACGATTCCCAATTCCCAATTCCACAATTCCACAGTTCCCAGTTCCCAAATCCACAATTCCCAATTCCCAATTCCCAAATCTCAAGGGGGGATCCAAAGCCAGGGGTGCAGCTGGATGCAAAGAACAGGAGGTTTAGAAAGTCTGGAAAGTCTGGGAAGTTTGGGAATTTTGGGAAGTTTGGGAAGTTTGGGAAGTTTGGGAAGTTTGGAAGTTTGGGAAGTTTGGAAGGTTTGGGAGGTTTGGGAAGTTTGGGAATTTTGGAAGTTTGGGAATTTTGGGAAGTTTGGGAAGTTTGGAAGGTTTGGGAATTTTGGGAAGTTTGGGAAGTTTAGAAAGTCTGAAAAGTTTGGGAAGTTTGGGAATTTTGGGAAGTTTGGGAAGTCTGGGAAGTTTGGGAATTTTGGGAAGTTTGGGAAGTTTGGGAATTTTGGAAGGTCTGGGAAATTTGGGAAGTTTGGGAATTCTGGGAAGTTTGGGAAGTTTGGGAAGTCTGGGAAGTCTGGGAAGTTCCATTTTCTTTGAATAAAAAAGAGCAAAATTAATTCCCTTTGAATAAAAAAAGAGCAAAATAAATTCCATTTTCTTTGGATAAAAAATAAGCAAAACTTGTTCCCTTTTCTTGCATAAAAAAAAGGAGCAAAATTAATTCTCTTTGAATAAAAAACCAGCAAAATTAATTCCCTTTTCTTTTAATAAAAAAGAGCAAAATTAATTGCCTTTGAATAAAAAAAGAGCAAAAAAATTCCCTTTTATTTGAAGAAAAAGAGCAAAATTTATTCCCTTTTATTTCACTAAAAAACCAGCAAAAATTATTCTCTTTTCTTTGAATAAAAAAAAGAGCAAAATTAATTCCCTTTGAATAAAAAAGAGCAAAAAAATCCCTTTTATTTGAATTAAAACAGAGCAAAATTTATTCCATTTTCTTTGAATAAAGAGCAAAATTTATTCCCTTTTCTTCAAATAAAAAAGAGCAAAAACAATTCCCTTTGAATAAAAAAAACAGCAAAATTAATTCCTTTTTCTTTAAATAAAAAATTAATTCCCCTTTCTTTGAATAAAAACATAATTCCACTTTCTCTAAATAAATAAAAAAATTATTCCCTTTTCTTTTAATAAAAAAGAGCAAAAATAATTCCCTTTGAATAAAAAAACCAGCAAAATTAATTCCCTTTTCTTTGGATAAAAAAGAGCAAAATTAATTCCCTTTGAATAAAAAAAGAGCAAAAATAATTCCATTTTCTTTGGACAAAAAAAAGCAAAACTTGTTCCCTTTTCTTTGAATAAAAAAGAGCAAAATTAATTCCCTTTTCTTTGAATAAAAAAGAGCAAAATTAATTCCCTTTGAATAAAAAAAGAGCAAAATTAATTCCCTTTTCTTTGAATAAAAAAAATAGCAAAATTAATTCCCTTTGAATAAAAAAGAGCAAAAAACAATCCCTTTTATTTGAAGAAAAACAGAGCAAAATTTATTCCATTTTCTTTGAATAAAGAGCAAAATTTATTCCCTTTTCTTTGAATAAAAAAGAGCAAAAACAATTCCCTTGTCTGGATCAAGGTCCCACTCGTGGCTTTTGCGTCTCTGAAGAATCAATTTGTGATTTTTATTTTTTTTTTTTTTTAATATTTAAATACAGCCAGGAAAGTGAAATGCTTTGTGCACATGTGGGATTTTTTGTTTTTTTTTTTTTTTTTTTTTTAATGGGTTTCAAATAGAATTTAATAGGTTTGAAAGAATTTCCTCCAAGCTGAGCTCAGCCTGGTGAAGCTGATGGAGAGTAAAAGGCTGTTCCAGCACTGGGGGGGGCAGAGTTGTTAAAAAGAGATTTTTTTTCTTTTGCCAAATCTGGCTGCTCCAAAGGCACATTTGCTGTTGAGGAGAGATATTTCAAATTTAAAAGCAGGGCAAAGCCACCCCCTGCTCTGGGGATGCTTTGGGGGTGTCACCCCATGAGGGGACAGGCCCCATTCCCTCCTCAGCCCTGACGTTTCGCGAAGGGAAAAGGCTGGAATGGAGCAAAATCCAAATCGCAGCCGAGTGGGACGGATTTCCAGATTTCCCTTTAGCTGAGAGCACCCAGAAATCCTCCCGGAGTGTGTCTGGAAGCAGCCCTGACCCTGCTGAGGGATGGCGGCAGCAGCAGCGGCTCCTGATGGATTCTCAAGGCGGGCCTGGGGGATTTGGGCAATGTCTGCCCAAACAGCTGCTTCTTTCCAGCTCCATCGCACTCAAAAACCTCACCACAAAATGGGTCAGGCAGAGGTTTTGTGCCTCAGATGGGTCAGGCCGAGGTTTTGTGCCTCAGATGGGTCAGGCAGAGGTTTTGTGCCTCAGCATTTAAATCCCTCCTTGGGGGTGTTTGGAGAGAGGTGGCTGAGGTGAATTTTTGGGGTTGGAGCTGATGTCTGAGGTGGAATTTTTTCCTATTTTTTTAGGAAAGAGCTGTTTCTCCTCCAACATTTTGCTGATTTTTTGCCTCTTTCAGACTGGGTGAGGCTGTTGCTCCCCTTTTCAGGAAGAAGTTTTCCTAAAATCCAGGCTGAGCCCACCTGGCACAGCCCCAGCTGCTCCAGGGATCAGGGATGGAGGTGGGAATGGATGGAATTGGAATTCCAACATGACCAAGGGCCAGGTTCACCTCATGGAATGTTCCAGAAGGGCTGCAAATGTCCCTGGGGGTGCTGGTGACAGTGGCTGGACATGCCCAGGTGTGCCCAGGTGGGCAGGAGGCCGCTGGCACCTGGATTTCAGCAGGAATGGAGTGGCCAGCAGGGTTAGGGAAGGGACTGTCCCCTGAGCTGGCACTGCTGAGGGACCCCCTGGAACCTTGGGGGCAGCTCTGGGATCCTCAGGGCAGGAAGGGCCTGGAGGGGCTGGAGAGGGTCCAGGAATGGAGCTGGGAAGGGTCTGGAGAGGCTGAGGGAGCTGGGAAGGGCCTGGAGAACCAGGAGGGGCTGAGGGAGCTGGGCAAGGTCTGGAGAACCAGGAGGGGCTGAGGGAGCTGGGAAGGGTCTGGAGAACCAGGAGGGGCTGAGGGAGCTGGGCAAGGTCTGGAGAACCAGGAGGGGCTGAGGGAGCTGGGAAGGGTCTGGAGAACCAGGAGGGGCTGAGGGAGCTGGGAAGGGTCTGGAGAACCAGGAGGGGCTGAGGGAGCTGGGAAGGGCCTGGAGAACCAGGAGGGGCTGAGGGAGCTGGGAAGGGTCTGGAGAACCAGGAGGGGCTGAGGGAGCTGGGCAGGGCCTGGAGAACCAGGAGGGGCTGAGGGAGCTGGGAAGGGCCTGGAGAACCAGGAGGGGCTGAGGGAGCTGGGAAGGGCCTGGAGAACCAGGAGGGGCTGAGGGAGCTGGGCAGGGGCTGAGCCTGGAGCAAAGGAGGCTCAGGGGCCCTTGTGGCTCTGCACAAGTCCCTGCCAGGAGGGGACAGTCCAGGGAACAGGGACAGGAGCAGAGGGAACGGCCTCAGGCTGGGCCAGGGCAGCCCCAGGGGGGATTTTGGGGACAATTTCCCCATGGAACTGATGTGAAGGCCGAGCTAGAGCAGAGGCTGGGCAGAGTTCCAGAATCAAGCAGGGATTCATTCACAGGATCTCCTCCATGGCTGCACCTTGGGCAGCACCAGAGCCCAGCCAGGGCTGCACCCAAGATGAACCAAAATGGCCCCAAAATGCACGAGCGCTGCCGGGGTCTCTCCCTGGGATCAGTTCGGCTCCATTTGCACCTTGCAGTTCATTGTCCCATTGCAGCTTTAGCCCAGGCAGTCCCACCCTGCTTGTTTTCCTCTCTGCAGCCCACGGGGTTTGTGCTCCTGGGCTGAGATTTGGGGCATTTGTCCTTGGTGCCCAGCTGGAGCAGGAATTGTTTTGTCTCCCTGCTCTGTGCACAGAGCTCAGCATCCCTGAATGTGAACCCAGACTCACACACTAAAGCAGCACAGAATGGGAAAAATAGAAAAGCCAAACCCTGAGGCAGCAGAAAGGGCAATTAAACACTGGAAGTGCTGGACCCACCATCCCTGGAGATGTTTAGGAACGACCGGACACGGCCCTCAGCACTCAGGTCTGACAAAGTGGCCAAAGCTCGGCCACACATTGGTGTCCATGTGTCTCCAACGTCTCTCCAGCCTCCAAAACGCCACAATTCCCAGGAATCCCGGGATGCAAAGTGTGAAAAATGCCTTTTTTTATGATTGGCTTTTCGCAAATATTAAAATTAATATTATATGTGTTGCATCATAAGGTAATACTGTATTAAATCTCTTACGTAGTGTGTTAAATATAGTTTTAGGTTATAACAAAATGTTTAAATAGAAACTATGCTTTGTAGGATACTTTTTTTAAAGAAAGGACTCACACTGAGATAGCAGCCACCAGTCCTGTGGCTGGACACCTAAATCTTTCAGAAAAAAAGAATTTATTGCTCCATTATCAGGAGAAATGAACTTCTTCCTGCCTTGCTCAGCCATGAAGATGCTGGTTAGGATTCAGAGGAAGAAGCTGACACTGCCCAGACAGAATCCTGTGTTTGAATGGAATTTATGGATCATGTATGAAGTGTGTGAATACACAACAGGTTATTGTTTTTAAGGGTTAATCCTCTATTAACGTGGGTCCTTTTTCGGGCTTATTTTGCCCAGAAAAGGTACCCGGACCGTCTGTAACTCTTTGTTTCTATTGTCTCATATTATCCTAATTCAAACCGTCCAAATTATTATTACTCTAATTGCATTACTATTTTATAACCATTTTATTACTATTAAACTTTTAAAATTTAAAAACCAACCGAGTGATTGGCGTTTTTCCACACGGAGGGCGATGCCCGCCCCGTGCCTCAGTTTCCCCCACTGCCCCTCAGGGCGCTCCCTCAGCGCGCTCCGCCAGGGGGCGCTGCGCCCGCCGCCGCCTCTGGCCGCGCCCCCCGCGGCTCCTGATTGGCCAGCGCCGCCACCGCCGCCATTTTCAAACCGCCGCCGCCGCCGCCGCCATTTCTCCCCGGGCTGAGGCGCCGCCGCCGCCGCTGCCGCTGCTGCCAGCCCCGCTGCTGTCCCCGTCCCCATGGAGGCAGAGCCCCTGGGCCAGAAACCCTCTGCGAGGAGACGGAGCAGGGTCAGCATCTCGCCCCCGGCGGGCGGAACCCCCGGTGTGGCCGCTTCCTGCAGCCGGTAGGAGTCGCGATCCCCCCGCGTCCCCCGTGAGGGGCTGAGGGAGACCCGCGGGGCGCCCTCAGAGGAGATCCCGCCGGTTCTCCCTTTAACTTCCTGACTGCCTTGGGAAGGGAGCCCCGGACAGCCGTGAGGGGATTTTCCAGGAGGGAAGGAGGAATGAAATGCCCTCCATTCCTATAAAACCCCGTTTTATGTTCAAGGGGTCTCCCTTCCCATCTCCTGAGGTGAATTATTTTCCTGTGGGACAATCCTTTGCCTTTCAGCCTCATGAGTTACACGCTTCATTCCTCAGGCTATAACAGCTTTATCAGGCTATAACACCTTTATAGCATGCCCTTAGTGAGTCTGTAGCCGCTCCTATCACGGAGTTTTAAAGGGTTGGAACGATCCTTAAGGATCATCCAGGGACACCACAGTTTCTGATCTTTAAACCCCCGTGTGTTCCTGTTGCTCTGAGATATGTGAAACTTGGGGGATTTTCCTGAAAGAAATTTAGGAATAAAATCACCCTGAGGTTCAGTTCATCTTATTGGTGTTGACCCCAAAATGTTACCGGGATGTGTTAAGGATTTAACCAGATTTGACCGCCCCAGATCAGCAGAGGTTTGGGTTTTCTGTTGCCCTCAAGGTTAGGAAATGACTTCTCCAAGCGTGCAGGTGTTGTGGAAACCTCCTGGGATGTTCATGCAAAAATGGGATTGGGAATATCTGTGTGAAAACAGGATTGGGAATATCCGTGTAAAAATTGGATTTGAAATATCCGTGTAAAAATGGGATTGGGAATATCCACATGAAAACAGGATTGGGAATATCCGTGTAAAAACTGGGTTTGAAATATCCATGTGAAAATGGGACCTGGAATATCCGTGTGAAAACAGGATTGGGAATATCCATGTAAAAATGTGATTTGAAATATCCGTGTAAAAAAATGGAATTGGGATATCTAAGCAAAGATGGGATTGGAAATATCCATGTAAAAATGGGATTTGAAATATCCATGTAAAGATGGGACTGGGAATATCCACATAAAAACGGGATTGGGAACATCCGTGTGAAAACAGGATTGGGAATATCCGTGTAAAAATGGGATTTGAAATATCCATGTGAAAATGGGATTGGGAATGTCCACATAAAAACGGGATTGGGAATATCCGTGTAAAAATGGGATTTGAAATATCCGTGTGAAAATGGGATTGGGAATATCCATGTGAAAATGGGATTGGAAATATCCATGTAAAGATGGGACTGGGAATATCCACATGAAAACGGGATTGGGAATATCCGTGTGAAAATTGGGTTTGAAATATCCATGTAAAAATGGGATTTGAAATAACCACGTGAGAACAGGATTGAGAATATCCTTGTGAAAATGGGATTGGGAATGTCCACATAAAAATGGGGTTGGGAATATCTAAGAAAAAAAGGGATTTGGGAATATCCGTGTGAAAATGGAATTGGGATTTCCACATAAAAACGGGATTGGGAATAGCCGTGTGAAAACAGGATTTGGAGCATCCATGTGAAAATTTGATTTGGAATATCCATGTAAAAGTGGAATTGGGATATCCAAGCGAAAATGGGATTTAGGATATCCGTGTGAAAATGGAATTTGGAATATCCAAGCAAAGACAGGGTTGGGAATATCCGTGTAAAAATGGGGTTTGGTGTATCCATGCACAAATGGGATTGGGAATATCCGTGTAAAAATTGGATTTGAAATATCCATGTAAAAATGGGATTGGGAATATCCATGTAAAAATGGGATTTGAAATAACCACGTGAGAACAGGATTGAGAATATCCTTGTGAAAATGGGATTGGGAATGTCCACATAAAAATGGGGTTGGGAATATCTAAGAAAAAAAGGGATTTGGGAATATCCGTGTGAAAATGGGATTGGGATTTCCACATAAAAACGGGATTGGGAATAGCCGTGTGAAAACAGGATTTGGAGCATCCATGTGAAAATTTGATTTGGAATATCCATGTAAAAGTAGAATTGGGATATCCAAGCGAAAATGGGATTTAGGATATCCGTGTGAAAATGGAATTTGGGATATCCAAGCAAAGACAGGGTTGGGAATATCCGTGTAACAATGGGATGTGGTGTGTCCATGCACAGATGGGATTGGGAATATCCGTGTAAAAATGGGATTTAAGATATCCATGTGAAAATGGGACCTGGAATATCCGTGTGAAAACAGGATTGGGAATATCCATGTAAAAATGTGATTTGAAATATCTGTGTAAAAAAATGGAATTGGGATATCTAAGCAAAGATGGGATTGGAAATATCCATGTAAAAATGGGATTGGGAATATCCGTGTAAAAATTGGATTTGAAATATCCATATAAAAATGGGATTTGAAATAACCATGTGAGAACAGGATTGAGAATATCCTTGTGAAAATGGGATTGGGAATGTCCACATAAAAATGGGATTGGGAATATCTAAGAAAAAAAGGGATTTGGGAATATCCGTGTGAAAATGGAATTGGGATTTCCACATAAAAACGGGATTGGGAATAGCCGTGTGAAAACAGGATTTGGAGCATCCATGTGAAAATTTGATTTGGAATATCCATGTAAAAGTAGAATTGGGATATCCAAGCGAAAATGGGATTTAGGATATCCGTGTGAAAATGGAATTTGGGATATCCAAGCAAAGACAGGGTTGGGAATATCCGTGTAACAATGGGATGTGGTGTGTCCATGCACAGATGGGATTGGGAATATCCGTGTAAAAATGGGATTGGGAATATCCGTGTAAAAATTGGGTTTGAAATATCCGTGTGAAAATGGGATTGGGAATATCCATGTGAAAATGGGACCTGGAATATCCGTGTGAAAACAGGATTGGGAATATCCATGTAAAAATGTGATTTGAAATATCCGTGTAAAAAAATGGAAGTGGGATATCCAAGCAAAGATGGGATTTGGAAATATCCATGTAAAAATGGGATTTGAAATATCCATGTGAGAACAGGATTGAGAATATCCTTGTGAAAATGGGATTGGGAATGTCCACATAAAAATGGGATTGGGAATATCTAAGAAAAAAAGGGATTTGGGAAATATCCGTGTGAAAATGGAATTGGGATTTCCACATAAAAATGGGGTTGGGAATATCGAAGAAAAAAAGGGATTTGGGAATATCCGTGTGAAAATGGAATTGGGATTTCCACATAAAAACGGGATTGGGAATAGCCGTGTGAAAACAGGATTTGGAGCATCCATGTGAAAATTTGATTTGGAATATCCGTGTAAAAGTAGAATTGGGATATCCAAGCGAAAATGGGATTTAGGATATCCATGTGAAAATGGAATTTGGGATATCCAAGCAAAGACAGGGTTGGGAATATCCGTGTGAAAATGGGATGTGGTGTGTCCATGCACAGATGGGATTGGGAATATCCGTGTAAAAATTGGATTTGAAATATCCGTGTGAAAATGGGATTGGGAATATCCATGTAAAAATGGGATTTAAGATATCCATGTGAAAATGGGACCTGGAATATCCGTGTGAAAACAGGATTGGGAATATCCATGTAAAAATGGGATTTGAAATATCCGTGTAAAAAAATGGAATTGGGAATATCCATGTAAAGATGGGACTGGGAGTATCCACATAAAAACGGGATTGGCAATATCCGTGTAAAAATTGGGTTTGAAATATCCATGTGAAAATGGGACCTGGAATATCCTTGTGAAAACAGGATTGGGAATATCCATGTAAAAAATGTGATTTGAAATATCCGTGTAAAAAATGGAATTGGGATATCTAAGCAAAGATGGGATTGGAAATATCCATGTGAAAATGGGATTGGGAATATCCAAGCAAAGATGGGATTGGAAATATCCATGTAAAAATGGGATTTGAAATAACCACGTGAGAACAGGATTGAGAATATCCTTGTGAAAATGCGATTGGGAATGTCCACATAAAAATGGGGTTGGGAATATCTAAGAAAAAAAGGGATTTGGGAATATCCGTGTGAAAATGGAATTGGGATTTCCACATAAAAACGGGATTGGGAATAGCCATGTGAAAACAGGATTTGGGGCATCCATGTGAAAATTTGATTTGGAGCATCCATGTAAAAGTAGAATTGGGATATCCAAGCGAAAATGGGATTTAGGATGTCCGTGTGAAAATGGAATTTGGGATATCCAAGCAAAGACAGGGTTGGGAATATCCGTGTGAAAATGGGGTTTGGTGTATCCATGCACAGATGGGATTGGGAATATCCGTGTAAAAATGGGATTTGAAATATCCATGTGAAAATGGGATTGGGAATATCCATGTAAAAATGGGATTTAAGGTATCCATGTGAAAATGGGACCTGGAATATCCGTGTGAAAACAGGATTGGGAATATCCATGTAAAAATGTGATTTGAAATATCCGTGTAAAAAAAAATGGAATTGGGATATCTAAGCAAAAATGGGATTGGAAATATCCAAGCAAAGATGGGATTTGGAAATATCCATGTAAAAATGGGATTTGAAATATCCATGTGAGAACAGGATTGAGAATATCCTTGTGAAAATGGGATTGGGAATGTCCACATAAAAATGGGGTTGGGAATATCTAAGAAAAAAAGGGATTTGGGAATATCCGTGTCACAATGGGGTTTGGTGTATCCATGCACAGATGGGACTGGGAATATCCGTGTAACAATGGGGTTTGGTGTATCCATGCACAGATGGGACTGGGAATATCCGTGTAACAATGGGATTTAAGATATCCATGCACAAATGGGATTGGGAATATCCGTGTAACAATGGGATGTGGTGTATCCATGCACAGATGGGACTGGGAATATCCGTGTAACAATGGGGTTTGGTGTATCCGTGCACAAATGGGATTGGGAATATCCGTGTCACAATGGGATGTGGTGTATCCATGCACAGATGGGACTGGGAATATCCGTGTCACAATGGGGTGTGGTGTATCCATGCACAGATGGGACTGGGAATATCCATATTTCCCATGTACCTGAGCCTGTTTACCTCAGCACAGAGTTCCCGCCCCAGACGCGGGGTTTGGCCGGAATTCACTCCCGGCTGTGAGCGGGACCGACCTTGGCAGCCCAGCCTGGCCTGCAGGGCTCAGAGGCGCTGCTGCCTTCCCTGCAGCCTCGTTTTTCCATGGAAATGGCAGCGAGGGAGGCGAGCGCAGCAATCCCGAGTTTCGGGAGAGTTCCCCGGGGGCTGCAGTGGATGCTGTTAATCAGGCGAGAAAAGCAAAATAAACACTGAGAGCTCGGGGTTTGGAAAAGCAATGTTTTCATGGAAATGTGCCTTGAAAGCCAACCCGGAGCTGCCTGATCAGCACGCTGGGAAAGGCAGAGCTTTAATTGGGGGCTTGGGTGCCTTGGGTGGGTCGGGCAGTGCTGGGTGAGGCCGCAGGAGTCGCGATAAAACCGGGAATGAGCGAGTGAGTGAGGGCAGACACGCCGGGCACCCCAGGGGATGCACGGGGTGCTGCTCTTGTAGAGAGAAATGAAAAACTGCAGCTGGGACATGTCCAGCCCGGTTTGAACTCAGCTCAGCCCGGCTGGGGGCTCCTGTAGAGAATGAAAAACTGCAGCTGGGACAGGTCCAGCCCGGTTTGAACTCAGCTCAGCCCTGCTGGGGCGGATCTGCAGATCCCCAGGGCACTCCCTGACCTCTCCAGCCTGATCCCACTGCGGGCAATTTTCCTTGGATTTGCTGGGAACTTCCCCTGCTGCAGCTGGGGCATGGGGACGGGTCTGCTTCTGCTTTGATCCTTTTTAGGTCGTCTGGACAGCACTTCAATCCCCTTTTGCCTTCCCTGGATCCCCTTTTACCTTCCTTAAATCCCCTTTTGTCTTCCTTAAATCCCCTTTTACCTTCCTTCAATCCCCTTTTGCCTTCCCTGGATCCCCTTTTACCTTCCTTCAATCCCCTTTTACCTTCCTTCAATCCCCTTTTACCTTCCTTAAATCCCCTTTTGCCTTCCCTGGATCCCCTTTTACCCTCCTTAAATCCCCTTTTACCTTCCTTAAATCCCTTTTTGCCTTTCCTGGATCCCCTTTTACCTTCCTTACATCCCTTTTCTTTCCCCCTTTGCCTGGATCCCTTTTTTAAATTTTCCCCTTGCCTGGATCCCCTTCTTTTCTTCTCCTCTTGCCTGGATCTCTTTATTTTTTTCCCCCTTGCCTGGATCCCCTTATTTTTCCCCTTCCCTAAATCCCTTTTTGCCTTCCCTGGATCCCCTTTTTTTACCTTCCTTAAATCCCCTTTTGCCTTCCCTGGATCCCCTTTTTTTACCTTCCTTAAATCCCCTTTTGCCTTCCCTGGATCCCCTCTTACCTTCCTTAAATCCCTTTTCTTTCCCCCTTTGCCTGGATCCCCTTTTTAAAATTTTTCCCCTCTGCATGGATCCCGTTTTTTTATTCCCTCTTGCCTGGATCCCTTTTTTAAATTTTCCCCCTTGCCTGGATCCCTTTAATTTTTTTTCCCTCCTTGCCTGGATCCCCTTATTTTTCTTTTCCTCTTGCCTGGATCTCTTTATTTTTTCCTCCTTGCCTGGATCCCCTTATTTTTCCCCTTCCCTAAATCCCTTTTTGCCTTCCCTGGATCCCCTTTTACCTTCCTTAAATCCCTTTTCTTTCCCCCTTGGCTGGATCCCCTGATTTTCCCCTTCCCCAAATCCTTTTCCCCAGATCCCTTTTCCCCAGATCCCTTTCCCCAAATCCCTTTTCCCAAATCCCTTTTCCCCCAAATCCCTTTTCCCAAATCCCTTTTCCCCAAATCCCTTTTCCCAGCTCCCTTTCCCCAGATCCCTTTCCCCAAATCCCTTTTCCCCAAATCCCTTTTCCCAAATCCCTTTTCCCCAAATCCCTTTTCCCCAAATCCCTTTCCCCAAATCCCTTTCCCCAAATCCCTTTTCCCCAGCTCCCTTTTCCCCAGATCCCTTTCCCCCAGATCCCTTTCCCAAATCCCTTTTCCCCAAATCCCTTTTCCCAAATCCCTTTCCCCAAATCCCTTTCCCCAAATCCCTTTCCCCAAATCCCTTTTCCCCAAATCCCTTTTCCCAAATCCCTTTTCCCACATCCCTTTCCCAAATCCCTTTCCCCAGATCCCTTTCCCCAGATCCCTTTTCCCCAAATCCCTTTCCCAAATCCCTTTCCCCAGATCCCTTTTCCCCCAAATCCCTTTCCCCAAATCCCTTTCCCCAAATCCCTTTTCCCAAATCCCTTTTCCCAGCTCCCTTTCCCCAGCTCCCTTTTCCCCAAATCCCTTTTCCCCAAATCCCTTTCCCCAATCCCTTTCCCCAGATCCCTTTCCCCAAATCCCTTTTCCCAAATCCCTTTCCCCAGCTCCCTTTTCCCAAATCCCTTTCCCAGATCCCTTTTCCCCAAATCCCTTTTCCCAAATCCCTTTCCCCAATCCCTTTCCCCAGATCCCTTTTCCCCAAATCCCTTTCCCAAATCCCTTTCCCCAGATCCCTTTCCCCAAATCCCTTTTCCCCAAATCCCTTTTCCCCAAATCCCTTTCCCCAAATCCCTTTTCCCCAAATCCCTTTTCCCCAAATCCCTTTCCCCAAATCCCTTTTCCCCAATCCCTTTTCCCCAATCCCTTTTCCCAAATCCCTTTCCCCAATCCCTTTCCCAGCTCCCAGTCCCTCTCTGAGCCCTGCCCATCGCTGTGCCCCGGTCGCTGTTCCTGCGCTGGCAAATCCCAGATGGGATCTCCCCAGTCCCGGCTGGCACCGTTTGAGCTCTGTGCCAGCCCCCAGCGCCAGAATTTCGGTTGTTTAATCCTTGCGGCTCTTGGGGACAGTGACACGGGGGTTGTTTGCTTAAATTAAAACCAAAAAAAAAACAGAAACAGATCAAAATGTGGAAGCAGTCAGATTTTAAATGTGCCAAATCTGTTTTACGTTCGAGGGTCTGGCTGGGATTTAAGCACGGCCTCCACTCCCTACACACCATAAATATATTAAATACATTCAGTAAATGCAGGACGAGTGACCCAGCGCTGTGTGCGCACCGGGACGGAGCTTTCGGCCCGTCCGGAACCCGAGCCCGGCCTGGGCCCCGGCCCTGCTCAACCCCGGAGCCCCGGGAGCGCTCCGGGCCCCCACAGCGGCTGGGGCGCCAATCTGCGATCGTGCTAATTGCGAGAGGTCCTGTCGCTGCGCTAATTAACGAGCGTGGCCGGTGTGCTAATTGCGAGAGGTCCTGTCGCTGCGCTAATTAATGAGCGTGGCCGGTGTGCTAATTGCGAGAGGTCCTGTCGCTGCGCTAATTAACGAGCGTGGCCGGTGTCGGGGTTGGTTCATTATCTGCGTGCACTTTGTGGGTGCAGCCGGGGAACCCGGAGCTCTGGTGGGACGGCGCTGGGAAGAAATGATCCCTAAAACTGAGTGCAGTCATTCGTTAGAAAGAAAAATCAGAGGTTTTAAGGGCTAAAATATCACTTGTGTCCGTTGTTCCTTGGGTTTCTCCTCAGCTGTCCTTAGCACAAGAATTCCACAGTATTCCGGCAACTGGGAAGAAATTCACCCTAAAACTGAGTGCAGTAATTCATTAGAAAGAAAAATTATCGTTTTTAAGGGCTAAAACCTCACCTGTGTCCTTTGTTCCTGGTGCTTCTCCTCAGCTGCTCTTGGCACAACAATTCCCCAATATTCCAAAAACTGGGAGAGGGCTGGGAAGAAATGATCTCTGAGTGCAATAATTCATGAAAAAGAAAACCAAATAATAGTTTTTACATGTTTAAACCTCACTTGTGCCCTTTGTTCCTTGGCACAAGAATTCCACAGTATTCCAGCAACTGGGAAGAAATTAACCCTAAAACTGAGTGGAATCATTCATTAGAAAGAAAAATTATCGTTTTTAAGGGCTAAAACCTCACCTGTGTCCTTTGTTCCTGGTGCTTCTCCTCAGCTGTCATTGGCACAACAATTCCCCAATATTCCAAAAACTGGGAGAGGACTGGGAAGAAATGATCCCTGAGTGCAATAATTCATGAAAAATAAAACCAAGTAATAGTTTTTACATGTTTAAACCTCACTCGTGCCCTTTGTTCCTTGGCACAACAATTCCACAATCTTCCAGCAACTGGAAAGAAATTAACCCTAAAACTGAGTGCAGTAATTCATTAAAAAAAAATCAAATAGGAGTTTAAGGGACTCGCTGTGAGGTAGGAGTAGGAGAAAGGCCAAGCAGGCTTAAAACTTTGGAAGGGTATAAAGAAAAATTTATTAACAGTAACTAAAAGAAAGAGTAATGAAAACAAGAACAAAACTTTAAGAATGCTTCTCCTCCCCCCACAACTTTCTGTTCCCACAGTGTAAAGAAACAAACCCTAAAACTGCAGTCACTTCACCACTTGTGGAATGAGTTTATTCAGGGAGAGAAGTCCCTCTTGTTGATGTTACGGAGATTTTTCTGTAAGGATAAAAACCAATTCTCTCGTGGCTTTGTCAGGCGTTGCAGCTGCCTGCTGGAAAAGCCAAAACCCCCGGGTGTCTCTGCCCTTCCAAATGTCTGTCCACAGGCGCGTGCCCAAGCTCCCAGCAGCTGAACGCTTTCTGTCCCTTGTATAAACGTGTCCCTTGTATAAACGTGTCCCGTGTCACAGCGCGGTGATTCCCTTTATTAGCCCGAGCTCTCCGCAGCGTTCCCGGGCACTCCGGAGCTGTTTCTGCGGGGGATTTTTTATTAAACACGTGCAAACTGTCCATGTTCCTTTTCCGGGTTAAGGAAGGTGGCCCGTCCGCCTGATGTCCAAATCGGAATTTGTAACTGTGAAGGTCCGCCCGAAGTAAACGGGTGACGAATGATTTTTGGGTGCAAAAATAACCAACACAAGGCACAGGGGCTTTGCAGTAACAAATCAACAAGGTGCAATTTACTGATTATAACCACAGCTAAATATGCGTTGGTTAAGGGATCCGGGGAAGAGAAGGGTAAGACAAGGAAAAAGGGAGGAAAGAGGTCAGGGAATGGGGTATAGCTACCAAAACGTGATGTCTTCGGGGTCCGGCCGCCGGAACTCGCTGGTACACGTCTTGGGGAGTACTCAAAGGACAGTCAGACCGAACCCCAATATAGATACTGTTCTTGGTTGGGGGAAGGTAACTGAAATTAGGTTTCCGTGGAGGGGAGAAGTCCATTGTTTTCATGGCCGAATGCTCACAGGTACGTTAAGTTTTCCCCCCACCCGAGTTGGGAGGGAGTGCAGTCCCAGGCTCTGGAAGGAGGGTGCCAGGGGGGTGCCATGGGGGTGCCATGGGGGTGCCAATAGGGTGCCAGAGGGGTTCTGGGTTCCTTGATGAGGGGATTCTCATCTCAGTTGGTCTGTCACGGTGGTTGAAGACAGGCAAGAGGGGTCTTCTCGTGGAGCGGGGGGGAGCCACCCCAGAGCTCAGTCCAGGCAGCTCAGGAGTTTGGAAGAAAGTCCAGTTCAATTGTCCAGCAAAGGGCAGCATGCCCCCTTTGAGTGCAGCATGGCGTGTTCTGCAAACATCACCTGTGAACACACCAGATAAGCAGGAGACTTTCTTTCCCAACTGGTTCAGCAGCTTTAACCCTTTGGCAGTCTTTTCCCAAGACAATTGTGAGGCAAAAAATGAAGGATTTTCGGATGGACTTCTACAGTAACCCACATATGGGCTGAAGACGCGGTTATGAAGGATGAACCCCTCCCACCCAAAACCGATTCCGCTGTCCAGTGGGCCCAGCCAGGGGGAGGGGCCTTGTTTATTTGCAGTATATTTACAGGTGCAATCGATCTGGCTTTGCTCACAAAGATATGTACAATATCTACAGAGGCGAAGAGTACTTCAGATGCCAGGGCCCGCGCGGTTCTCTCCAGCCTCGTTTTAGAGAGACCCAGGGCTGTCAGCAACTCAGTATTCCTGCCACACCATTTGCCACGGGCTCCCATGGGGAAGCCAACGTGTTCGATTTCCTTTGCGTTTGCCAGTTGTTCAATCTGCTCATGAAGGCGCTGATATTTCTTGGCCTTTTCCGAGGCGGCTTCGCTCAGTGAGAGATCAGAGTGCTCGTGCCTCACTGTCACATCAACCACGACTGCCTTGGACCCTTTACTTCGCTCAGTGAGATATCAGAGTGCTCGTGCCTCACTGTCACATCAACCACGACTGCCTTTGACCCTTTACTTCGCTCAGTGAGATATCAGAGTGCTCGTGCCTCACTGTCACATCAACCACGACTGCCTTGGACCCTTTAACGAAGATTAAATCCGCTTTAAACAATTCATTTGCCTCTTCCCTGATGTGTGGCTCCTCGTGTACTGCCCAACACTCCCTCTCAGCCTCCTTGCTAAGAGTTTCACAGGTGGTGTTATGTCTCTTAATCCTGGATCCTGAGCGATGGCGCAGCTGCCGACAGCGTGGGCTGCGGTCTCAAATCTGGCTCCACAATGTCGGCGAGATCGTACAACATTCTCCTGTCTACCCCTAGCCAGGAATTCCCTTGTCGGGTAGACATCGGCTCTTAATTGTAGGGCCGTGATTGATTTTCGGTGAGGTACGCCCCCAAACCGCCTAATCCAGGCGTTACTGATCTCATCGTTTTCAAAATTTTCAATTCCATGACCCTGGGATACCAGATGAATCCATTTTCGAAATTCTAATTTCCTCCAGTTACGCGGTTTCGGATAGCAAACTTTAAAGGACCCGATTTCCCTGCTCTCCCCAGAGAGAGGGCGGTGCGAGGGACGGAGCCGGAGCTGGGGACGGTGACTTCACCCGGGGAGTGTCCGAGCTCGGGTGCTCCTCACATCTTCTCGTTCTCCATTTCTCTTTTTTATCGCTTTTTCTCCCTGGCAAAGCACCGGCAGCTCCTACGAAGAGCGGCTGAGGGAGCTGGGGTTGTTCAGCCTGGAGAAAAGGAGACTCAGGTGTCGGGAGTTTAGTTTAAGCATGGTTTAAAGGAAAAGGCTATGAAGTTATACTTTTAAGAGAAAAGTAAAAGGTAGTTGCAAAGCAGTTCTAAAAGCAGTTCTTAGCTTGATTTCTATAAACAATTAAGCTCTCTTAAGTATTATTTTTTAAACAATACAGTTCTCAGGCAGTTTTTTTATAATAAGCAGAACACTGTCTCTAGAAAAAGATAGCACTCTGAAAACAGATGTGCAAGTTTTGAGAACTTCTCATATCACAGTAGGAACACTAGTTTTGTTTTATGTAAACAACTAACAGTATTGTAAAATAAAAAGAGTGGTTAGAGTTTTTTCTGTTAGCTTATCATAAACTTAGATTTTAGAATATGTATGAAGTTCGTTAACACTATTATTTAACTGAGCTGATCGATAAATAAACCTGAGTTCGATACATTAAAAAATAGTCGTTCTCCCCTCACTTCAACACTCAGGGGCGACCTCATTGCTCTCCACAACTCCCTGAAGGGTGCCTGTGGTGAGCTGGGGGTCGGCCTCTTTCTCCGGGCGACAACAGACAGGACAAGAGGACACGGTCTCAAGCTGCGTCAAGCGAGATGTAAGTTAGAATTGAGAAGGAAATATTTCACAGAAAGAGTGGTCAGACACTGGAATCATTTACCCAGTGAGGCATGGAGTCATCATCCCTTGAAGAATTCAGAAGAAGACTGGATGTGGCACTTGCTGCCAAGATCTAGTTGAACATTCAGAACATCGGCTGGACTCGATGATCTTATAGGTCTCTTCCAGTCTAGAAATTCTGTGATTCTGTGATTCTGTGGGTTTCAGGTTCAAAAGTGAGAGGTGATGGCAGAGGAACCTGCAGAGTGTGCTCAGGAGGAAAAATAAAGAATGGCTTTGCCTCTTTTCCCAGAAGTTGTCCCAGAATTTAGCAGCGCAAGGGGATGAGTGGTTTCCTCTCCACCTTTCCCCCACTCCAACTCTTGCTGCAAGGAGATAACAAAAAACCTGACAGAAATTTAACCTGGGACAGATAAAACACCATTTATTGTAGGATTTGTTTGTTTACTCTCTAATCTTGTTCCCAACTTCCCTGTTTCTCTAATCTGGAGGTGAAGCTTGGAAATAAAGCTGAGGCCTCTCTCCTGCTCCAGACACTTTGTATTTCCCTGGAGAATCCATTTTCCTGGAGAACGGCTCTGGAGCAGCTCCTTGCAGCTGGGAGGAGGAGCCCTCCAACCCAGGCAAGCCTGGAGCTTGCAGAGCTGATTTGATCTCTCTCCAGAGCCAGAGCTGTTCTCTCTGACACCTGCAAACATCAGCTCCAATGAGATTATTCCCAATGAATTGGCTGATTGCGCATTAAAAGCGTTTTTCTGAAGGTGGAAGGAGGAAAAGATGCTCAGGGCTGAGAGAGCCAGGCCGGGCAGCTCCTTCTGAGGCTGCCAAAGGAGCAGGAGGGAGCTCAGCCAAAGCCCAGCCTGGAGCTGCTGCCCGGGGCGGGGTCCCCAAGGGCCGCAGCCCCACTGGGGAGGTGCTTTGTGCTTTGGAATTTGTTACAGAGAATAAAGAGCTGTGGGGATGGCCCGGAGAGCTCTGCTGAGCGGGGCAGCATCCACAGGGCTCCGTGCTGGGCACCCCTGGTGTCCCTGGGGCTCTGGGCCAGGCACCCCTGGTGTCCCCTGGGCTCTGTGCCGGGCACCCCTGGTGTCCCCAGGGCTCTGTGCTGGGCACCCCTGGTGTCCCCAGGGCTCCGTGCTGGGCACCCCTGGTGTCCCCAGAGCTCCGTGCTGGGCACCCCTGGTGTCCCCAGGGTTCTGTGCTGGGCCAGGCACCCCTGGTGTCCCCAGGGCTCCGTGCTGGGCACCCCTGGTGTCCCCAGGGAGGGCTCTGTGCTGGGCCAGGCACCCCTGGTGTCCCCAGGGCTCCGTGCTGGGCACCCCTGGTGTCCCCAGGGCTCCGTGCTGTGCTGGGCACCCCTGGTGTCCCCAGGGCTCCGTGCTGGGCACCCCTGGTGTCCCCAGGGCGGGCTCTGTGCTGGGCCAGGCACCCCTGGTGTCCCCAGGGCTCTGTGCCAGGCACCCTGGTGTCCCCAGGGCTCCGTGCTGGGCCAGCTCAGTTCAGTCTTTATCAGTGACGTGGATGAGGGGGTTGAGTCTGTCGTTCTTGGGGTCTCTGCTGGTCACAGTCACCCCAAGATGTGTCACAAAGTCTCTTTTCCCAGCCCAGTGCTTGAAGGAGGAGTCAGAGCTCTTCATTTCTCGCTCTCAAGGTTGTTCATTGTTCCTTATCTATGAAATTCTTTCTCCTGCCCAGCTGAGGTTCAGCGAGACAGAGCCGCTCTGCCTGCCCTGGGTCGGTGTTATCTTTTTATACTAAAAATTATGTACACAATGTTTACAATAACTTCCCAATCCCTATCAGCCATGTCAGACACTGAGCTTCTGCTCTAAACCAATCCCAAAGTGCCACCATCACCCAGAAGATGGAGGCCAAGAAGAAGAAGGAGAAAGGCTGGGCACACCCAGATTCCTCCATCTTGCCTCCTGAACCCCCATTCTAAAAACCCCAAAATCTCCTTTTTCACCCCATGATAAATTCACTTCATTCTGCTTAATTTGTCATGGCCTGCAGATCTTCACCTGAGGTTGGTCATTTGCTCCGTGGGTCACAATCCAAAGCACAGGGGCACCGTGGGCTCTGTGCCAGGTCTGTGAGCCCCTGGCAGGGTCTGGGCTGCCCAGGACAGCCAGAGGGATGCGCTGGGCTCTGATGTGTCATCAGTGACTCTCAGGTGACACTGAGCTGTGTCCCTCTGCCAGAGGGCCCTGCAGGGATGGGCAGAGTCCAACAGGATGGAATTTAATCAGTGCAAGTGCCCGCTTTGGCCACAACCACCCCTGCAGTGCCACGGGCTGGGGATGGTGAGGCCGGGCAGTGCCAGGCACAGAGGGACCTGCTGGGCAGCAGGGCAGGAGCCCTGGTGTGCCCTGGCCAAGGGCCCAGTGCCACCCGGCTGTGCCACAAAGGAGGGCACAGCAGCAGGGAGGTCACTGTGCCCTGGTGGGGTGGCCAAGGGCCCAGTGCCACCTGGCTGTGCCACACTGGAGGGCACAGCAGCAGGGAGGTCACTGTGCCCTGGTGGCCAAGGACCCAGTGCCACCCGGCTGTGCCACAATGAGGGCACAGCAGCAGGGAGGTCACTGTGCCCTGGCACGGGCAGGGCTCAGCTCCAGGGCTGTGCCAGCTCTGCCCCCTCAGCCTGGGCAGGACCTTGGGACACTGGGCAGGGCCAGAGGGGCAGCGGGGCTGGAGAGGGGCTGGGACACAAACCCTGAGGGAGCCCTGAGGGAGCTGGGGGTGCTCAGCCTGCAGGGAAGGAGACTCAGGGTGCCCCCAGCACTCTCCCAGCTCCTGAAAGGTGCCTGTGCCCAGCTGCCCTCGGGCTCTGTGCCCAGCAGCACTGGCACACCCAGAGCACACAGCCTGAGCTGGGCCAAGGGAAATCCAGCTTGGAGAGCAGCAAAAAGCTTTTCCAGCAAGGGGGAGAAAGTTCTGCAGTGGCTGCAGGGGAGGGGGTGCAGTCACCATCCCTGGGTGTGTTTAACCAGCCTGGAGGTGGCACTGGGTGCCAGGGCTGGGCTGGGCTCCAGGGCCTTGCAGGGCTCTCCCAGCCTGGCGATTCTGTGAATTCTGTGACAAAAGTCGGGTTTTACCCTCCCACCTTTCCCTGGGGCAGTGCTGGAGGAGGCTTGCAGGGATGCAGAAGGGAGGGATATTACAGCGCCTGAGTGGGTCGCTGGTGGTGAGAGAGAGACGGGAATCTTGCTTCTTGATCAGAAGGCTGGATTTATTGATATATAATATATCATACATTATGACTATACTAAATAGAATATAGAGAGAGGTTTGCAGAGCTGCTAAGCTAAGCTAAGAATAGATAGAAAGAATCCATAACAAAGTTGTGTCCAGGGACTCAGTCCCCTGGCTTGCACTGGTGATTGGTCCTTAATTAGAAACATAGAAAATGAGCCAATCAAGGTGAATTCCTATTGCATTCCAGAGCAGCTGATAACAATTGTTTACCTTCCCTTCTGAGGCCTCTGCCTTCCAGAAGACACAGAAATCTGAAAGAAAGGATTTCTGTAGAAAAATGTCTGCGACAGGAGGAAGGTGGAATTCTGTCGGTGGCAGCCTGAGAGGTTTCACGTGACACAAATCCCTTCCCATCCTCGCAGGGATTTTGTCGGGGGAGCTCTGTGTGCGAGCAATTTGTTGTTCACGCCAGGACTGCCCTTAACGAGGCATCTCAAGACAGACAGCGAGTCCTTCCTGAATTTCAGATTTCCAAAATGCTTTTAAACCCTTCCCTGATCGCCTGCACGAGCCGCAGTAAATGCGATTGCCTTTGATTGATTCCCTGGGCGCGTTTATCCCATCGGGGCGGTTTGTTGGCCCTGCCCTCGCCGCCGGGAGGGCCGGGTGCTGGCGATGCCGACGCTTTTCTTGCCTTTCTCCCCCAGTGACGGCTCCTCTGCCCGCGCTGTTTGTTTGCTCTCGATCCCGGCTGCGATGGAAGCTCTGCCCCTGCAGCTCCTGGGGCTGCAAACACTCCTCCGTGCCATTATCACATCAAAGTTCAGCAAACTGCAAGCTTGGTGCTGATCAAAATGCAGCTTTTAGCACAACTTGGGGAAAATGTCCAAAGGCTCCAATTCCCGCTGGTTTGGTTTGGTTTTTTTTTCCAAGAGCAGCTTGGGAGTGTCTGCAGTGTGAGGAACCCTCAAGCACTGCAGGCTCTCGTCCTTGCAGAGGCCCTGAACAATCCCCAGGAGATCAGAATATCCCAAATTATGAATCCTTACTTTGGCCTGAAGTTACTGGAAATACTGTGGATACTTTGGGAATCAGTCGTTTAAAAATCTCATCGTTTTTAAGGGTGAAGACCCAACCTCTGTCATTTGTTCGTTGGGCTTGGCACAATTCCACAATCTTAGAGCAGCTGGGGAGAAATGATCCCTGAGTGCAATCATTCATTTAAAAAAATAGGAGTTTTTAAAGTGTTTAAACCCCATTTGTGTCCTTTGTTCCTTGGACAGCAATTCCACAATGTTCCAGCAACTGGGAAAAAATTCTCCCTAAAACTGAGTGGAATCATTCATTTAAAAAAAAAATCAAATAGGAGTTTTTAAGTATTTAAACCTCACTTGTGTGCTTTGTTCCTTGGACAGCAATTCCACAATGTTCCAGCAGCAGGGAGAGGGCTGGGATGAAATTATCCCTGAGTAAAATCATTAATTAAAAAAAAAAAATCAAATAAGATTTTTAAGTGTTTTAAGTGTTTAACCTCACTCATGTCCTTTGTCTCTTGGCCATCCCTGGGTGTAAATGCTGATTATCTTAACACCAAGCTTTTAATTACTTTGTGCTTGGAAATGCTGGAAAAGGGAATTTTCTGACAGGAAGGATGAGGTGAAGATAGGAGAAACAAAATACTGTAGAATCTTATTTTTAACCCATGCTGCAGTGATCAAACCCCAATAAACCCTTCAGCACTCAGCATCCCTGGGTGTAAATGCTGATTATCTTAACACCAGGCTTTTAATTACTTTGTGCTTGGAAAATGTTGGAAAAATGAATTTTCTCATAGGAAGGATGAGGTAAATATAGGAGAAACAAAATACTGTAAAATCTTATTTTTAACCCATGCTGCTGTGATCAAACCCCAATAAACCCTTCAGCACTCAGCATCCCTCAGGGTAAATGTTGATTATCTTAACACCAAGCTTTTAATTACTTTGTGCTTGGAAATGCTGGAAAAATGAATTTTCTCATAGGAAGGATGAGGTGAAGATAGGAGAAAGAAAATACTGTAAAATCTTATTTTTAACCCATGCTGCTGTGATTAAAATCTGTAAAATCTTATTTTTAACCCATGCTGCAGTGATTAAACCCCAATAAACCCTTCAGCACTCAACGTACCTCAGGGTAAATGTTGATTATCTTTTAACACCAAGCTTTTAATTACTTTGTTCTTGAAAATGTTGGAAAAATGAATTTTCTCATAGGAAGGATGAGGTGAAGATAGGAGAAACAAAATACTGTAAAATCTTATTTTTAACCCATGCTGCAGTGATCAAACCCAATAAACCCTTCAGCACTCAGCATCCCTGGGTGTAAATGTTGATTATCTTAACACCAGGCTTTTAATTACTCTGTGCTGATGAATGGCTGCTCGTTATTGTCCCGTAAAGCAGAAGTCAAGCTACAATTAGTAAGTAATTCTCTTCCCTCCCAAATGATTATCCTGCTACAATTAGTAACTAATTCTCTTCCCTCCCAAATGATTATCCTCAATGTCCAGTGCAGCAGTTTGTGCTGTTTAATGAATAATTCCGGGCAGGCTCACGGCAGGGTGGGAAAGCTCCAAACTCTGAGACATCAGAACGGGAGAGATCTCCTGGGAAACCTCCTGGTGAGAGGGACGAGCCCTCGGGGCTTTGTGATCCACAAACCAAACCCAGAGAAGATTTTTCCCCTTTTCCTCGGGAGGAACTGCAGGAATTGGTCATAAAAATCCTCCATTTATAAATCAGGAGCGCTTGCAGCAGGGCTGGTGTCTGAGGTTGTTAAAATATTTCATCATTTCCAAATGAACAAATGATAAAGAGATAAAAGGTCTCGCACAGAGGGTCCCAGTGCACAGGAACAAAACAGGAGTTCCGTGGACTGGGATTGAGCCCCAAGCCTCAGAATCCAGGAGAGCTGGCTGCTGGGATTATTATTATTATTATTATTATTATTATTATTATTATTATTATTATTATTATTATTATTATTATTATTATTATTAATATTACTGTTATTGTCATCATCATTTTCATCATTATCATTATTATCATTATATCAATATTATATCATTAGTATGGCTATTAAATATAATATAATATAATATAATATAATATAATATAATATAATATAATATAATATAATATAATAGAATATAATATAATATAACATAACATAACATAACATAACATAACATAACATAACATAACATAACATAACATAACATAACATAACATAATATAATATAATATAATATAATATAATATAATATAATATAATATATTCCCTATGGGTTATATTTATTATGCACTAAATATTTTCTGTATAATATTAAATATCATTTTCTATATAATATTTAGTATTTTCTATTTAATATTTTCCTATAATCGTTATATAATTATATTAATAATATATTAACAATCATTACTATATATATTATTATTTATTATGTTATTATTATAGATATATAAATTTTATATATTATATTTTTATTCCCTGTTTATAATTTTCCTAGATAATGATAGTAATAATATTAAGATATTAATAATATATTGGCAATCATTACTATATAATATATCATTAATAAATTAACATTAATTATTAAATAATATTTAAAAATTATATTAATAATAATAAAATTATACAGTTTATGTATAAGATAGTATCGATTTTATTATATTATATTGTGTTATATTATATTGTATTATATTGTATTATATTATATTATATATATGATATAATATATGGTATAATATAATATATTATTTATAATATATTATATATTATATAATATATTATATATTGTATATATTTTATATATATTATATAATATATAATATATATTATACATGATATATAATATATAATATATAATATATAATATAATATAATATAATATTATATATTATATAATATAATATTATATTATATTATATTATATTATATTTTTATATTATATTATATTTATAATATATTATCTATTATATAATATATTATATATTGTATATATTTTATATATATTATATAATATATAATATACATAATATATAATGTATAATATTATATATCATATATATTATATTATATTATATTATATTATATTATATTATATTATATTATATTATATTATATTATATTATATATTGTATTATATTATGTTATAATATATTATATATTATTATAATATAAATAGTATATTGATAATATATTCATAATATATTAAACATATAATATATTATGCATATTTTATTAGTATTACTATTATTACTAATATTACTATTACTACTATTATTACTATTCCCTATTTACCATTGGAGTGCGAACCTCCAGGGACGCCCCCGAGCAGCCTGAGGTGCAGCCGCCCCCCTGTCTGTGGATAGGAGTGATCTGACCCGTCCTGTCCCTGTTCCGCCGGGGTTTGCCAGGAACAGCTGCGGTTCCCGGGGGATTTCCGTGTCCCAATCCACTCTTGGTTATTCTGATCCGTCCTGTCCCTGTTCCCTGGGGTTTGCCAGGAACAGCTGCGCTTCCCGGGGGATTTCCGTGTCCCCATCCACTCTTGGTTATTTTCATTTCAGTTTGGCATCGCTTGCTTCAGCCGAGGGGCAGAAACAATTCCAGGGTTTCCCCACCAGGAAACCTCTGGGGTGTGGGGGTCCCACAGTTCCCACACATCCCCTCATTGCAGGGGCTGCCCTCACTGGAATTAATGAGGAATTGTTATTAATTATCTTCCTGGACAGGAAGGCAAGGCTTGATCACAGCAGTTTCCTCTGGGGTTCCTTGAAGTGTGCCCTGAAATTCAAGTGAGGTGAGGTGAGAATTATCTCCCGATAATTTTAAGAGAGAGGAAATAACTCCACAATTATTGCAGCCCCGACTTTGGATGGATCCCGCATGCACAAGGGGATTTTTTCTCCATCAGCAGCACCCCGTGCTTGTCAAGAAGTTCTCAAAAAAATTATTTATGCTCTGAGAATATCAAACAAAACACATTTACAAGTCCCACAAGCTCCCATTTGGGTGTTTCTCTGCTCCCCTTTATTTTGGTGAAGCCAAAGAAAGCCCAGACTAAAGAACAGAAAAAAGGCACAGAGCCAAAAATCTCCTTGGAACTGGAATTGCAAATGCAGGTGGGCCCCACCTGTGTGGAGGTGGAGGAAAACCCCAGGCCGAGCTTTCCTGCAGGTTGGAGCAGGAAATTCCATGGATGAGCAGTCTCTGATGTCTCTGAGGTGCCGCAGCTCCCTCAGAGAGGAAAAGAAAAGCTTGAAAAAACCCCAAAAAGTGGAGATCAGCCTGGAGGGGAGGCTTGGCAGGAAAGGGTTAAACGGGATTCCAGAGCTCCCGGCTTTGCAGAGACCTCCAGAGCCCTGGCAGAGCCTCGGGATTCTCCCTTTTCCCTCTGCTTTTGCTTTTTGTTCTTTTCTCCTTCCAGAGGATGAACCAAAGGGCTCCAGAGCCGCTTCTGGCTCAGGCAGAGCTTTACAAAAATTCCTTTTTCATTCCCTTCCTCTCCCGCGAGGTGAAATCTTCCCTGTCCCTCAAATCCTTCCTCTCCCTCTAGGTGTCACCACTGGATCGGGAATCAGCTTTTCCTTTCAGTCCAACCACCCCGTTGGGATTGCACTCCTGCTTTGGGTGAAATATTTCACATTTCCAACAATTTGCATCTGTTTCGTTTTACCCACTCAAACACAGCAAGGCTGAAAAGCATTAATCCCTTAATACTTCAAGGTGTTTTTTTTTTTTCACTGAATTAATATTTATGGACTCACAGAAAGATTTGGGTTGGCAAATCCCAAAGGACCAATGAAATCCCACAGGATTAATGAAATCCCAAAGCACCAGTGAAATCCAAAAGCACCAATGAAATCCCACAGCACCAATGAAATCCCACAGGACCAATGAAATCCCACAGGACCAATGAAATCCCAAAGGAACAATGAAATCCCACAGGAACAATGAAATCCTACAGGAACAATGAAATCCCAAAGGAGCAATGAAATCCCAAAGGAACAATGAAATCCCAAGGGACCAATGAAATCCCACAGGAACAATGAAATCCCACAGGAACAATGAAATCCCAAATTAACAATGAAATCCCAAAGGAACAATGAAATCCCAAAGGACCAATAAAATCCCAAAGGAACAATGAAATCCCAAAGGAACAATGAAATCCCAAAGGAACAATGAAATCCCACAGGAACAATGAAATCCCACAGGAACAATGAAATCCCAAAGGAGCAATGAAATCCCAAAGCACCAATGAAATCCCAAAGGAACAATGAAATCCCAAAGGACCAATGAAATCCCAAAGGAACAATGAAATCCCAAGGGACCAATGAAATCCCACAGGAACAATGAAATCCCACAGGAACAATGAAATCCCAAATTAACAATGAAATCCCAAAGGAACAATGAAATCCCAAAGGACCAATAAAATCCCAAAGGAACAATGAAATCCCAAAGGAACAATGAAATCCCAAAGGAACAATGAAATCCCACAGGAACAATGAAATCCTACAGGAACAATGAAATCCCACAGGACCAATGAAATCCCACAGGACCAATGAAATCCCAAAGGAACAATGAAATCCCAAAGGAACAATGAAATCCCACAGGACCAATGAAATCCCAAAGGAACAATGAAATCCCACAGGACCCATAAAATCCCAAAGGAACAGTGAAATCCCTAAGGAACAATGAAATCCCACAGGAACAATGAAATCCCAAAGCACCAATGAAATCCCACAGGAACAATGAAATCCCACAGGACCAATGAAATCCCACAGGACCAGTGAAATCCCAAAGCACCAATGAAATCCCAAAGGAACAATGAAATCCCACAGGACCAATGAAATCCCACAGGACCAATGAAATCCCAAAGGACCAATAAAATCCCAAAGGAACAATGAAATCCCACAGGAACAATGAAATCCCAAACCACCAATGAAATCCCACAGGAACAATGAAATCCCACAGGAACAATGAAATCCCACAGGAACAATGAAATCCCAAAGGAACAATGAAATCCCACAGGAACAATGAAATCCCAAAGGAACAATGAAATCCCAAAGCACCAATGAAATCCCACAGGAACAATGAAATCCCACAGGAACAATGAAATCCCAAAGGAACAATGAAATCCCAAAGCACCAATGAAATCCCACAGGAACAATGAAATCCCACAGGACCAATGAAATCCCAAAGGAACAATGAAATCCCAAAGGAACAATGAAATCCCACAGGAATAATGAAATCCCACAGGACCAATAAAATCCCAAAGGAACAATGAAATCCCAAAGGAACAATGAAATCCCAAAGGAACAATGAAATCCCACAGGAACAATGAAATCCCAAAGGAACAATGAAATCCCAAATTAACAATGAAATCCCAAATTAACAATGGAATCCCAAAGGAACAATGAAATCCCACAGGAACAATGAAATCCCACAGGAACAATGAAATCCCAAAGGAACAATGAAATCCCAAAGAAACAATGGAACCCCAAAGCACTAATAAAATCCCAAAGGAACAATGAAATCCCACAGGACCAATGAAATGCCTAAGGACCAATGAAATCCCACAAGACCAATGAAATCCCAAAGGAACAATGAAATCCCACAAAAACAATAAAATCCCAAAGGACCAATGAAATCCCAAAGGAACAATGAAATCCCAAAGCACCAATGAAATCCCAAAGGAACAATGAAATCCCAAAGCACCAATGAAATCCCAAAGGAACACTGAAATCCCAAAGGAACAATGAAATCCCAAGGGACCAATGAAATCCCACAGGAACAATGAAATCCCAAAGGACCAATGAAATCCCAAAGAAACAATGGAATCCCAAAGGGACAATGAAATCCCAAAGGAACAATGAAATCCCACAGGAACAATAAAATCCCAAAGCACCAATGAAATCCCACAGGACCAATGGAATCCCACAGGAACAATGAAATCCCAAAGGAACAATAAAATCCCACAGGAACAATGAAATCCCACAGGACCAATGGAATCCCACAGGAACAATGAAATCCCAAAGCACCAATGAAATCCCAAAGCACCAATAAAATCCCAAAAGATTTTAAGAACCTTAAACCTCTTTTTATCCCACCTTCACATGGGCACTCCAAGCCCCGTCCAGCCTGGTGTTAAATATTTTTAAATTGAAATATTTTTAGGTGCCACACTGGCCCTTTGCTGAACTTTTGCAGCTCCTGGGAAGGGAAAAAGAACAAAAGAGGAGCGGGAGGGGGAGATGCCCAGGCAGGCTCTGAGCCTGGGTGGGCTCGGAGGGTTCCTCCCCTGCTCCTCACTGGAAGCTCCTGAGCAGAATTGCCCGGGTGCTGTGGGCTGTGCTGGTGGCACTGCAAGGTGTGGTTTAATTTCATTAAACTCATTCTCCTCCCACCTTGGAGCTGCAGGGAGGAGCACTCAGGGCTTGGCTCGGTTTAAACTCAGCTTTGAGGAGGTTTTGCTGTAAGTCCAGGTTGGAACCTCTACACAGGAGCTTTTCCAGTGACTCCGAGTGGTTTCATTGCTGGGGGTGGTTTTGGAATTCCAGTTGTGTTCATGAGTCCCTTCAGCTCCTCCTGAGTGTCCGAGGGATGGAGATTTCCTGGCATTGCAGGGTTTCTCCACACCTGCAAAGGGCTGAAATTCCCCAGCTGAACCAAGCCAGCTGCAAAATTGAAATTAAAGACCAAGGAATGGATTTTGAGTCCCTTCAACTCCTCCTGAGGCTGCCCCTGGTGTGTCCAAGGGATGGAGATTTCCTGGCATTGCAGGTGGGGAGAAACGCTGGAATTATTTCTGTGTCTCACTGCAAAGGGCTGAAATTCAGTGCAAGCCAGCTGCAAAATTGAAATGAAAAGGCCAAGGAATGGATTTTGAGTCCCTTCAACTCCTCCTGAGGCTGCCCCTGGACCCCTGGCATGTCCAAGGGACCTGAACCAAAACCAGCAGTGCAGGTGGGGAGAAACCCTGGAATTATTTCTGTTTCTCAGCTGAAGTTCCCCAACTGAACCAAGCAAGCTGCAAAATTGAAATTAAAGGCCAAGGAATGGATTTTGAGTCCCTTCAACTCCTCCTGAGGCTGCCCCTGGATCCCTGGCATGTCCAAGGGACCTGAACCAAAACCAGCATTGCAGGTGGGGAGAAACCCTGGAATTATTTCTGTTTCTCAGTGCAAAGGGCTGAAATTTCCCAGCTGAACCAAGCAAGCTGCAAAATTGAAATTAAAATAACAAGGAATGGATTTTGAGTCCCTTCAGCTCCTCCTGAGGCTGCCCCTGGGCTGTCCAAGGGATGGAGATTTCCTGGCAGTGCAGGTGGGGAGAAACCCTGGAATTATTTCTGTGTCTCAGCTGAAATTCCCCAGCTGAACCAAGCAAGAAGCAAAATTGAAATTAAAGACCAAGGAATGGATTTTGGGTCCCTTCAACTCCTCCTGAGGCTGCCCCGGACCCCTGACATGTCCAAGGCCAGGCTGGAGCAGCCTGGGATGGAGATTTCCAGGGTTTCTCCACACCTGGAATTATTTCTGTGTCTCAAAGGGCTGAAGTTCCCCAGCTGAACCAAGCAAGCAGCAAAATTGAAATTAAAATAACAAGGAATGGATTTAGACCTGTCAATATTCCATTAAATATTCCATGAAATATTCCATTCCCTGCCCATGGAAATGGAAGAATTTTTAAAGATCCTTTCCAACCCCAAATCGTTTCATCCTGAACTGCTTGGAAAATATTACCCAGAGCAATAGGAGGCATTAATTAGTTCATTAATGACCTGCACTCAGCTTCCTGCACAAATGACATTTGTTCCATGGGACTTTGTACAGTTGGATATTTCTGATTTCCTCAGATATTGCTGATTTCCTTGGATATTGCTGATTTCCTTGGATATTTCTGAATTCCCTGGACATTTCTGATTTCCCTGGATATTTCTGAATTCCTTGGCTATTGCTGATTTCCTTGGCTATTTCTGATTTCCTTGGCTATTGCTGATTTCCTTGGCTATTGCTGATTTCCCTGGACATTTCTGATTTCCTTGGATATTTCTGATTTCCTTGGACATTTCTGATTTCCTTGGCTATTGCTGAATTCCCTGAACATTTCTGATTTCCTTGGCTATTTCTGATTTCCTTGGATATTTCTGATTTCCTTCGATATTTCTGATTCCCTTGGCTATTTCTGATTTCCTTGGCTATTTCTGAATTCCCTGGACATTTCTGATTTCCTTGGCTATTGCTGATTTCCTTGGCTATTTCTGATTTCCTTGGATATTTCTGATTTCCCTGGACATTTCTGATTTCCTTGGATATTTCTGATTCCCTGGACATTTCTGATTCCCTTGGCTATTTCTGATTTCCTTGGCTATTGCTGAATTCCCTGAACATTTCTGATTTCCTTGGCTATTTCTGATTCCCTTGGCTATTTCTGAATTCCCTGGACATTTCTGATTTCCTTGGCTATTTCTGATTCCCTTGGCCATTTCTGATTTCCTTGGACACTTCTGATTCCCTTGGACATTTCTGATTTCCTTGGCTATTGCTGATTTCCTTGGACACTTCTGATTCCCTTGGACATTTCTGATTTCCTTGGCTATTGCTGATTTCCCTGGACATTTCTGATTTCCTTGGATATTGCTGAATTCCTTGGCTATTGCTGAATTCCCTGGACATTTCTGATTTCCCTGGATATTTCTGATTTCCTTGGCTATTTCTGATTTCCTTGGACATTTCTGATTTCCTTGGCTATTGCTGAATTCCTTGGCCATTTCTGATTCCCTTGGCTATTGCTGATTCCCTCCAAACCGCTCGGGTTTTTACATGAATTCTGATTTTTTGGCGATTCTCTCCTTGCCCTGTCGCTCCTCCTCACCAGGGGCAGCTCTGAGCTGGTTCTCAGCTGAGCTCTCATTTCTCTCTGTGTTTGTGGATAATCTCCAGAGCAAAACTCGTTCATTTTCCTGCTCACTGCCCAGGAATGTTCTCCGACCGTGAGCTCCAGCCGAGGGAGGTTCAGTCACGGTTTTCCTGTGGCCATGTCGAGCAGACTTTCTCCTCTCTTAAAAAAAAACCATTCCATCGAAATCTGCTTTTCCCCAGCGCTGGGAGGTTTATTTTGCGTGGGGGCGGTTGCTTTGTTTGTTGTTGGAGCTGGGAATTACCGTAAGGCTTCAATAAAACTCCTTTCTGAGTGTGATCCAAAGCTGCAGCCAGAGCTGAGGTGTGTTTGTGTTTGTGTTTGTGTTTGTGTTTGTGTTTGTGTTTGTGCTGTGGCAGGGGATGAGAGGCTCTGAGCCCTCCCTGCAGCTCTCGATCCTCTCTCGGCTCAGGCTCCAACTCTGCTTTTTTAATCCTTGCTGGTTTTTTACTTTGTGCTTTATCTGCTCCTGCCTCCAAAGCTTCCAAGGGCAAATTACCAAAAATATCCAAGATTTTCATCCCCTCAAGGAGATTTGGGGTCAAACCTGATCCCACCCTTCCATGTCTAGACAAGGAGAAAAAAGGGGATCTCAAACTGGAAAATCCATTCAAGACCTGAACCAAACCACTGCATGTTGGAAATAAAACCCCAACAATTGCAGAGCTGATTTTCCTCTCTTGGAGGAGGCTCTTCTTATCCTTTCTTTATCCTTTATCTGCTCCTGCCTCCAAAACCTCCATGGGCAGATAACCAAAGAAATCTAAGATTTTCATCCCCTCAAGGAGATTTTGAATCAGACCTGATCCCACCCATCCATGTCTGGGTTATCCAAGATTTTCATCCCCTCCAGGGTATTTTGAGTCAGAGCTGATCCCTGCCACCATCCAAGTCTGGACTAGAAGAAGAAAAGGGATCTCAGTGATCCAGGACCTGACCCAAATCATCACAGAGCTGATTTTCCTCTCTTGTTTTCCCTCCAGGAAGGAGACGAGGCTCTCATGTTTTCTCCTTGCAGGCATTTCTTTTCTTTGTCCTTTATCTGCTCCTGCCTCCAAAACCTTCATGGGCAAACAACCAAAGGAATCCAAGATTTTCATCCCCACAAGGAGATTTGGGGTCAAACCTGATCCCACCCATCCATGTCTAGACAGGGAGACGAAAAGGGATCTCAGGCTGGAAAAGGGCTCTTCTTATCCTTTCTTTTATTTCTCCTTTATCTGCTCCTGCCTCCAAAACCTCCATGGGCAGATAACCAAAGAAATCCAAGATTTTCATCCCCTCAAGGAGATTTTGAATCAGACCTGATCCCACCCATCCATGTTTGGTTATCCAAGATTTTCATCCCCACAAGGAGATTTTGGGTCAGACCTGATCCCTGCCATGTCTAGGTTACCTTCCAGGTCTAGGTTATCCAAGATTTTCTTGTTTACCCACCAGGAAGGAGAGGAGGATCTCATTTTTTCTTCTTCCAGGCCTGTTTTTCTTTGTCCCTTCTCTGCTCCTGCCTCCAAAACCTCCATGGGCAAATAACCAGAGGAATCCAAGATTTTCATCCCCACAAGGAGATTTTGAGTCAGAGCTGATCCCACCCATCTGTGTCTGGACTAGAAGAAGAAAAGGGATCTCAAACTAAAAAAAGGCTCTTCTTATCCTTTCTTTTCTTTGTCCTTTATCTGCTCCTGCCTCCAAAACCTCCATGGGCAAACAACCAAAGAAATCCAAGATTTTCATCCCCACAAGGAGATTTTGAGTCTGACCTGATCCCACCCATCCATGTCTAGGTTATCCAAGATTTTCATCCCCACAAGGAGAATTTGGGTCAGAGCTGATCCCACCCATCCATGTCTGGACTAGAAGAAGAAAAGGGATCTCAAACTGGAAAAAGGCTCCTCTTATCCTTTCCTTTATTTCTCCTTTATCTGCTCCTGCCTCCAAAACCTCCATGGGCAGATAACCAAAGAAAATCCAAGATTTTCATCCCCTCAAGGAGATTTTGAATCAGACCTGATCCCACTCATCCATGTCTAGGTTATCCAAGATTTCCATCCCCACAAGGAGATTTTGGGTCAGACCTGATCCCTGCCATGTCTAGGTTATCCAAGATTTTCCTCTCTTGTTTTCCCACCAGGAAGGAGAGGAGGATCTCATTTTTTCTTCTTCCAGGCCTGTTTTTCTTTGTCCCTTCTCTGCTCCTGCCTCCAAAACCTCCATGGGCAAATAACCAAAGAAAATCCAAGATTTTCATCCTCACAAGGAGAATTTTGAGTCAGAGCTGATCCCACCCATCCATGTCTGGACTAGCAGAAGAAAAGGGATCTCAGTAATCCAGGACCTGAACCAAATCATCACAGAGCTGCTTTTCCTCTCTTGTTTTTCCTCCAGGAAGGAGACAAGGCTCTCATGTTTTCTCCTTGCAGGCATTTCTTTTCTTTGTCCTTTATCTGCTCCTGCCTCCAAAACCTCCATGGGCAGATAACCAAAGAAATCCAAGATTTTCATCCCCTCAAGGAGATTTTGAGTCAGAGCTGATCCCAGCCATCCATGTCTGGACAAGAAGAAGAAAAGGGATCTCAAACTAAAAAAAGGCTCTTCTTATCCTTTCCTTTATTTCTCCTTTATCTGCTCCTGCCTCCAAAACCTCCATGGGCAAATAACCAAAGAAATCCAAGATTTTCATCCCCACAAGGAGATTTTGAATCAGACCTGATCCCACCCATCCATGTCTAGACTATGAGAAAAAAGGGGATCTCAGGCTGGAAAATCCATTCAAGACCTGAACCAAACCATTGCATGTTGGAAATAAAAACCCAACAATTGCAGAGCTGATTTTCCTCTCTTGGAGGAGGCTCTTCTTATCCTTTCTTTATCCTTTATCTGCTCCTGCCTCCAAAACCTCCATGGGCAAACAACCAAAGAAAATCCAAGATTTTCATCCCCACAAGGAGAATTTTGAGTCTGACCTGATCCCATCCATCCATGTCTAGGTTATCCAAGATTTTCATGCACACAGGGAGATTTTGAGTCAGAGCTGATCCCACCCATCCATGTCTGGACTAGAAGAAGAAAAGGGATCTCAGTGATCCAGGACCTGACCCAAATCATCACAGAGCTGCTTTTCCTCTCTTGTTTTCCCTCCAGGAAGGAGACAAGGCTCTCATGTTTTCTCCTTGCAGGCATTTCTTTTCTTTGTCCTTTATCTGCTCCTGCCTCCAAAACCTCCATGGGCAAATAACCAAAGAAAATCCAAGATTTTCATCCCCACAAGGAGATTTTGAGTCTGACCTGATCCCACCCATCCATGTCTGGACTAGAAGAAGAAAAGGGATCTCAAACTAAAAAAAGGCTCCTCTTATCCTTTCCTTTATTTCTCCTTTATCTGCTCCTGCCTCCAAAACCTCCATGGGCAAATAACGAAAGGAATCCAAGATTTTTATCCTCACAAAGAGATTTTGGGTCAAACCTGATCCCACCCATCCATGTTTGGTTATCCAAGATTTTCATCCCCACAAGGAGAATTTTGAGTCAGACCTGATCCCACCCATCCATGTCTGGACCAGCAGAAGAAAAGGGATCTCAGTGATCCAGGACCTGACCCAAATCATCACGGAGCTGCTTTTCCTCTCTCGTTTTCCCTGCAGGCAGCAGAGGGAGGTCCCAGGAGTGCAGGAGATACCCGAGCACACCCCGAGGGGCAGCAGGGCTCGGCAGTGGCGTTTTGGGGTTTCTGTTGTGTGCTGTGAGCGCAGCCCCGGCTCCCAGCACCTCCCCAGAGTTCAGCTGGAGCCCTGCAGGAGGGAACCGGGAGTGCCCAGTGCTGCCTCAGGGTTCCAGCAGCCTGAGAAGGGAATTCGCCTTTCCTAAGCACAGAAAGGGCTGGAAATGAGGGAGATGAGGAGAGCAAACCCTGCTGGGCACAGGCCTGTCCCGGCTGTCCCTGAGCCCAGGTCACCGGGGCTGCCTCCTGCGCCCTCCCAGCCCTCCGTGTGTGCTTGGCTGCAGAAGTGAAAGGGCCTTGAGAGGTAACAGCACTGAACAAACTCTTCTGTCAGGGCAAAGTGCACCTTCAGCTCCTTGCAGTGCTTCAGTATTTCAAATCTGGAGTCATTCTGCTTCTCTTCCACGTGCCCTGGGGCTGTGCAGGCACTGCAGCGTTTCCTGCCTCCTGCTCCTTCCTGATGATTCTTTTTTCAGCTCCATTTGCTCCAGGACTTTTCCTGATTATTCCTGTGCTCCTTCCAGCTCCATTTTCTCCTCCAGGATTTTTCTTTTGCTCCTTTCCAGCTCCATTTTTCCAGGATTTTTCCTGATTATTCTACTGCTCTTTCCAGCTCCATATTCTCCTCCAGGTTTTTTTCCTGATTATTCTTGTGCTCCTTCCAGCTCCATTTTCTTCTCCAGGATTTTTTTCTGATTTGCTCTTTTCAGCTCCATTTTCTCCTCCAGGATTTTTCCTGATTATTCTTCTGCTCCCTGCAGCTCCATTTTCTCCTCGAGGATTTTTCCTGATTATTCCTTTGTTCCTTTCAGCTCCATTTTCTTCTCCAGGATTTTTTCCTGATTATTCTTCTGCTCCTCTCAGCTCCATTTTCTCCTCCAAGTTATTTTCCTGATTATTTTTGTGCTCCTTCCAGCTCCATTTGCTCCTCCAGGACTTTTTTCTGATTTGCTCTTTTCAGCTCCATTTTCTCCTCCAAGATTTTTTCTGATTATTCTTTTGCATCTTTCAGCTCCATTTTCTCCTCCAGGATTTTTTCCTGATTTTTCTTTTGCTCTTTTCAGCTCCATTTTCCCCTCCAGGATTTTTTCCTGATTATTCTTCTGCTCCTCTCAGCTCCATTTTCCCCTCCAAGTTATTTTCCTGATTATTCTTGTGCTCCTTTCAGCTCCATTTTCTCCTCCAGGATTTTTCTTTTGCTCCTTTCAGCTCCATTTTTCCAGGACTTTTCCTGATTATTCTACTGCTCTTTCCACCTCCATATTCTCCTCGAGGATTTTTCCTGATTATTCCTTTGCTCTTTTCAGCTCCATTTTCTCCTCCAAGATTTTTTCTTATTATTCTTTTGCACCTTTCAGCTCCATTTTCTTCTCCAGGATTTTTTCCTGATTATTCCTTTGCACCTTCCAGCTCCATTTTCTCCTCCAGGATTCCCAGCCTGTCCTCCTGCCCAAATCTGCTGCTGGCCCCGTTTCTCTTTTCTCCTGTGGGATCAATGTTGATCCCCCTGAGCAATGCAGAAGGCAGCAAGGTGAATTTCCCTGAGGACAGAGCTCCCCCCCGTGCTGCGGGGATGCCAGCAATGGTTTGGGTGCTGAACAGGACAGGGATGGTGTTTGTGAGGTTGATGTTTGTGAGGTCGATGTTTGTGAGGTCGATGTTTGTGAGGTCGGTGTTTGTGAGGTCGGTGTTTGTGAGGTCGGTGTTTGTGAGGTCGATGTTTGTGAGGTCGGTGTTTGTGAGGTCGGTGTTTGTGAGGTCGGTGTTTGTGAGGTCGATGTTTGTGAGGTTGATGTTTGTGAGGTCGATGTTTGTGAGGTCGATGTGAGGTCGATGTTTGTGAGGTCGATGTTTGTGAGGTCGATGTTTGGGGGTCGATGTTTGTGAGGTCGATGTTTGTGAGGTCGATGTTTGTGAGGCTCCTTTTTCCTTCACTTTTGGAGTTTTCAGCTTGATCTGTCAAATTTATCAGCTGAATTCCCTTTTCCAGTCCTTGTCCAGTCTCATCCTGATCCCAGGATAACTCCTGGCGGGAGTTCTGCAGCTCAGTTGTTTCTTTGGGGTGTTTCTGGTGCCTCAGGGTTTAGATTTAATATTTTTCCCATTCTTTGCTGCTTTGGTGCTTCACATTCAGGGATGGTGAGCTGTGTGCACAGAGCAGGGAGACAAAACAATTCCTGGGGACAAATGCCCCAAATCTCAGCCCAGGAGCACAAACCCCGTGGGCTGCAGAGAGAAAAACAAGCAGGGTGGGACTGCCTGGGCTGAAGCTGCAATGGGACAATGAACTGCAAGGTGCAAATGGAGCAGAACTGATCCCAGGGAGAGACCCCGGCAGCGCTCGTGCATTTTGGGGCCGTTTTGGTTCATCTTGGGTGCAGCCCTGGCTGGGCTCTGGTGCTGCCCAAGGTGCAGCCGTGGATCCTTTCCATAAATCCCTGCTTTATTCTGGAGCTCTGCCCAGCCTCTGTCCTAGCTCAGATTCTCAAGGTATCATTCCCACCACTGAAAAAAAGGAGATTTGATCTCCCCCACCTCAATCCCACTGGATTTTATGGCTTCTGCAGAACTGGAAGAATGCTGCCTTCCCTCATTTGAAATCCCAGCTAAAAAAGGGGATCTGTGTCTGTCAGCACTCGGTGTGTGTTTCCCTCTGGGTTTTCCTGTGATCACTGCTGGTGTTTATTGGGCCCAGCTCAGTTCCCACAAGAACTCAAAATCGTTGTCTGCATTTGAGGCAGCCTGGGAGGGTCCTTTTTCCCTATTAGGATGGGAAAAGAGGAGCCTGAGGTGGTTTTTTTTCCATTATTGGGATGGGGAAAAGAGCCTGAAGTGTCCTTTTTTCATTATTGGGATAGGGAAAAAATGAGCCTGGAGTGGGGTTTTTTCCCACTTTTAGAATGGGAAAAGAGGAGCCTGGAGTGGGGTTTTTTCCACTGTTGGGATGGGGGAAAGAGCCTGGAGTGTCCTTTTTTCTGCTGTTGGGATGGGGAAAAGAGGGGTCTGGAGTTTCTTTTTTTCCATTATTGAGATGGAGAAAGGAGCTGGGAGGGTCCTTTTTCCCTATTAGGATGGGGAAAAGAGGAGCCTGAGGTGGTTTTTTTCCATTATTGGGATGGGGAAAAGAGCCTGGAGTGTCCTTTTTTCATTATTGGAATGGGGAAAGAGGAGCCTGGAATGGGTTTTTTTTCCTGTTGGGATAGGAAAAGAGCAGCCTGGAGTGTCCTTTTTTCCCACTTTTAGAATGGGAAAAGAGGAGCCTTGAGTGGGATTTTTTCATTATTGGGATGGGGAAAAGAGCCTGGAGTGTCCTGTTTCCATTATTGGGATAGAAATAGAGGAGCCTGGAGTTTCTTTTTTATTTTTCCATTATTGGGATAGGAAAAGAGAAGCCTGGGGTGTCCTGTTTTCATTATTGGGATGGGGAAAAGAGAAGCCTGGAGCGGGTTTGGATCCATTATTGGGATGGGAAAGAGGAGCTGTGCGTGTCTCCTGCAATACCTTTGCCCCTCTGGAAAGCCCCAAACCCAAAACCTCCATCTTGCTTTATATTACTGTATCCTAAACCCTTAAAATATAAGTTTTCTCCCATGTGATCTCACACACTCCTGTTCAAACTGCACACCCACAGTCCCAGTTCCATCATTCCATTCTGGAAGCTTCTCCAGGCCTCAGGGCAGTGCAGGGTTCTCTGGGGGTCAGTGCTGGCAGCACAGAAAATCTGGAATTTCCAGCACAGAAATCTCCAATTCCCAGCACAGAAATCTCCAATTTCCAGCACAGAAATCTCCAATTCCCACCACAGAAATCTCCAATTCCCACCACAGAAATCTCCAATTCCCAGCACAGAAATCTCCAATTCCCAGCACAGAAATCTCCAATTCCCAGCACAGAAATCTCCAATTCCCACCACAGAAATCTCCAGTTCTCAGCACAGAAATCTCCAATTCCCAGCACAGAAATCTCCAATTCCCACCACAGAAATCTCCAATTCCCAACACAGAAATCTCCAATTCCCACCACAGAAATCTCCAATTCCCACCACAGAAATCTCCAATTCCCAACACAGAAATCTCCAATTCCCAACACAGAAATCTCCAATTCCCAGCACAGAAATCTCCAATTCCCAGCACAGAAATCTCCAATTCCCAACACAGAAATCTCCAATTCCCATCCCAGGTTCCAGCACCTTCCATGCCTGGGAGTGTTTCCCATCCCAAGCTGAGCCTGCTGCAATTCCTAAATTGGAATTTCCCTGCAAATTCTTGCCGTTTTCAACCCACATTTCCAGAGAGCCACCCAGATTCCTGTTTAATCCTATTTAATTAGGGCTGCAAGGATCCCATTGAACTCCAGGCTAAGTTTACCAAATTTTCCAATCCAATACAATTAAAATCCCGAGTTCTTGTGCCTTGCTTTTAGATGTTCAAACGTTTGCCAACAGAGTTCTCTTCAAGCCGAGCTTTTCCCCTGGGGCTGTGCAAGATAAGGAGCCTGACAAGCCCAGCCTAAGTGCCTTGAGTCAGGCTTTGTTTGCACACGGCTTGGGAGGCCTCTCCCAGCAGCCAAAGCCTCTGCAAATTGTAAAATATCAACCCTAACAAGCTGAAAATCTTCTTTGCTTTCCCCCTGCAGAAAAGCTTGAAATCAAAATTCAAAACTTCTTGGTGGAGCTTTCTTGTTCTTATCATTCCAAGCAGGATTCACTTGTTTGGGGGGAAAAAAAACTGATTTTAATCTAGTCCTGTTCTCTTCACCATCCTAAAACTGGTTTGTATTCAAGAACATCTTGCTCTGAAAACACAAAAAAAAAAAAAACAGGTTGGAAGTCAGAGGGGAAGGAAACACAAAATTGCTGCCCAGCCTGGAGAATTTATTTTGGAACTTCCAAAAAATTCAGAGTCCTGCCAGATCAAAGCATTTCTGCAGTTTGCTGGAGAAGTCTTCAAAAAGAAGGGGAAAAGGGGCAGGCTGTCAAATGGTGCTGAGTGAGCAGGGCTGATTTACAGGAAAAATGAGAAAAATGACATTAATGGGAATTTGCTGGGCTGTGCCTCCCCCTCTGCCTGATGGGAGCTCTGTGGCTCCTTTTGCATTCCTGCCGACCCCAAAATCTCATTTATGGCTTTTCCCCCCCTTTTCTTAAAACCAACAACAAAAACCAACAACAAAAACCAACAACAAAAACCAACGTACAAAACCCCCAACCTGTGTCTGGTGAAGAAAAGCAGTGAAAGATTAGCAGCAACGTAAGCCTCGATAGAAAAATTTGCTTTTTGTGACAAATAGCTTTAAGATGTGAGGGTGTTTTTGCAGTGCTGCTGGGCTCCGTGAGGAAATCGTTCCCAGGACAAACATGGCCAAGTGCTGAGTGCTGCCATGGGATCCTGGCAGGAGCACCCGCTGTTTGTCCAAGGAATTGGGGAACAATGAGCGTTTCCTACTCTGCTCCACTCTGCTTTATCAATTCCTTATCTATTAATTACCCAAACTTCCTCTATTGAGATTATTGGGGCCACATCTCCTCCTCTGCTATGTTGCCAAACGGGTTTTTGCCTTCAGGGCTGGTTTTGCCTTCAGGGCTTTTCTGTCAGGACTGGGGAGACTTTCCTAAGTCGAAAATCCCTTTTCAAACTTGAAAATCCACCTGGAATTGTCTCTCTGAAGGTTAAAAATATTCCCCATGGATCATCAGCACGGCAATCTGTGTTTGAACAGAGCAGATTTCTCTTGGCAGTGCCATCCCTTGCTGGGGAAAAGCCTGGAACATTTCATTTCTTGAAGCAAACAGAGGGTACCAAAACAGAAATGTTTGTTCTTTCCTCTGCAAGGCTGGCCTGGGTTTGGAGGGATTTGTTTCGCCTCGATGTTTTACATCTGCAAACTTTATTTTTGTGCCTCCTCATGACCCCGAACTCCTTAATCACTGTGAGGTATGAATCAGCCTGCCCTGATTAACACTTTGTGCGCCTGCTGAGGTGAGCAGAGAGTGGCTGCTCATCCTGCCCCAAACACACGCAGGAATTCTGTCACGGATCTGTCCTGACACAGCCTGGGCTGTCTGGGTGACAGGGACACAGCAGGGATGTCCCCCTGAACAGGGCCATGAACCCCAGCTGGACACTTTGTTTGCTCTGCTCAGATCCTAAAATATTCCAGCCAGGCTGGGCTCAATCCATCGCGGGGTGTTTGGGGCAGGGCTCAGCTCTGCTTCTCCTCACGCTGATCTGTGCAGGGAAAACTTCCAGGAGCTGTCAGGTCAGCATCCAGGACCTTTAACTCACCTGGGCTGGATTCAAATCCGTGCCAGGGATGTCCCTGGGCCATCCTGAGTCAGCCCTGGGTGCGGGAATCCATGTGGGGAATCCGTGTGGGGAACCCTGAGTGCAGGAATCCGTGTGGGGAATCCATGTGGGGAACCCTGAGTGCAGGAATCCATGTGGGGAATCCTGAGTGTAGGAATCCATGTGGGGAACCCTGAGTGCAGGAATCCATGTGGGGAATCCATGTGGGGAATCCGTGTGGGAAACCCTGAGTGCAGGAATCCATGTGGGGAATCCGTGTGGGGAATGCTAAATGCAGGAATTTGTGTGGGGAATCCATGTGGGGAATCCATGTGGGGAACCCTGAGTGCAGGAATCCATGTGGGGAATCCATGTGGGGAATCCGTGTGGGGAATGCTAAATGCAGGAATTTGTGTGGGGAATCCATGTGGGGAATCCATGTGGGGAATCCGTGTGGGAAACCCTGAGTGCAGGAATCCATGTGGGGAATCCGTGTGGGGAATGCTAAATGCAGGAATTTGTGTGGGGAATCCATGTGGGGAATCCATGTGGGGAACCCCGAGTGCAGGAATCCATGTGGGGAACCCTGAGTGCAGGAATCCGTGTGGGGAATCCATGTGGGGAACCCTGAGTGCAGGAATCCGTGTGGGGAATCCATGTGGGGATTCCTGGGTGCTGGAATCCCTGTGGGGAATCCTGAGTGCAGGAATCCATGAGGGGAATCCATGTGGGGAATGCTGAATGCAGGAATCCGTGTGGGGAATCCTGGGTGCAGGAATCCGTGTGGGGAATCCATGTGGGGAACCCTGAGTGCAGGAATCCGTGTGGGGAATCCATGTGGGGAACCCCGAGTGCAGGAATCCATGTGGGGATTCCTGAGTGCAGGAATCCATGTGGGGAATCCGTGTGGGGAATCCTGAGTGCAGGAATCCATGTGGGGAATCCGTGTGGGGAATCCTGAGTGCAAGAATCCATGTGGGGAATCCGTGTGGGGAATCCTGGGTGCAGGAATCCATGTGGGGAATCCATGTGGGGAATGCTGAGTGAAGAAATCCATGTGGGGAATCCATGTGGGGAATCCTGAGTGTAGGAATCCGTGTGGGGAATCCATGTGGGGAATCCATGTGGAGAATCCTGAGTGCAGGAATCCATGTGGGGAATCCTGAGTGCAGGAATCCATATGGGGAATCCATGTAGGGAATCCTGAATGCAGGAATCCGTGTGGGGAATCCTGAGTGCAGGAATCCATGTGGGGAATCCATGTAGGGAATCCTGAATGCAGGAATCTGTGTGGGGAATCCTTGTGGGGATTCCTGGGTGCTGGAATCCATGTGGGGAATCCATGTGGGGAATCCTGAGTGCAGGAATCCATGTGGGGAATCCTGAGTGTAGGAATCCATGTGGGGAATCCATGTGGGGAACCCTGAGTGCAGGAATCCACGTGGGGAATCCAAGTGGGGAATCCTGAATGCAGGAATCCATGTGGGAAATGCTGAGTGCAGGAATCCATGTGGGGAATCCCTGTGGGGAATCCTGGGTGCAGGAATCCATGTGGGGAATCCATGTGAGGAATCCATGTGGGGAACCCTGAGTGCAGGAATCCCTGTGGGGGATTCTGGGTGCAGGAATCCATGTGGGGAATCCTGAGTATTTGCAGCCCTTGTTTATTCCCAGGTTTTCCACAATCTCATGGGATCTTGGGATGAAGAAGAGGAGGAAAAAAAGATACAAGAGGGGGAAATTTCCCCCCCCAAAAAAGTGGGGAAAAACTTGTGTGGACCATTTGGGATCAGGCACATTCCTTCCCCAAAAATTTGGAATTAAATTAATGAAATCCCTGAAACTCAGAGGATTTGCAGCCCTTGGTTATTCCCAGGTTTTCCATAATCCTGTGGGATCTCAGGATGAGGAAGAGGAGGAGATGCCAGAGAGAAAAAGGGGAAATCTCCCAAAAAAAGTGGGAAAAAATTGTGTGACCTACTTGGGACTAAAACCCCCCCAAGAGACACAAATCCCCCCATCCTCTGGGCAGGAAAAGCTGGAAAAAATCCTGGAAAAATATGACAGTAATAATAATAATAATATTAATAATAATAATAATTTCTTTTTCTGCTCACAGGTACCCTCTGAGACGAGGCAGCTCCTTCACATTCCTGACTCCAGGCCCACACTGGGATTTCACCCTGGTGAGTGCAACAGCTGGAAAAGCCAAATCCAGATGTGAAGGAAAAGCCAAATCCAGATGTGAAGGAAAAGCCAAATCCAGAGGTGAAAACTCTCTGGAAAAGAAGGAAAATCAACATTTTCCTTGGAATAATTCCTGAGTTTTCCAGGTTCCTGAGGAAATTCCGGGAAATTCTGGACATTTTCCTGGCTGAATTCCTGATTTTTGTGATTTGTTTGAGCCCTGGCAAGTGGAGAAATAAAATGAGGGGTTTTATTTCATAAATGCAAAAAAAATCAGGATTTTCTTGGTGTGGGAAGCTCCTCAGAGGGAAATTTTGTGAACTTTTCTTTTTCCATCCTTTATTTCCCAAGGCCTGGCAGGATTCCCTTGGGAGTTTCCCTTTGGGATTGTGGGCAGGGTTTTGTGGGATTGCAGCTCCTGTCCCACCCTAAAGCTCATTCCATCATCTGCTGATCCCATCCTCAAACCTAAAAATTTCCCTTTCCAAACCCACAAATTCTCCTAAATTCCAATTTTGCTCCATTTTAGAAACTTTCAGCTCAATCAAACCCAATTTTTAATTACGACAAAGCCTCAAAAATTCTCTTTTGAAATCTGAAAATTCTGTGCTCCCAACAGCACAAATTAAAAGGGATTTTTTTTTCCCAAATATTCCTATGCCAGTCCCAAAAATCCTCTTTTTATGGGATAATTTATGGAGTTGTTTGGTCAAAAGGTTGGAAAATGAACCTGGCTTGGGAAGAAATTAAAATTGGAAGAGTTTTCCATGTCTGCCAAAGTGGGATGGATTTTTAGGGAATTCTACAGAATTCTAAGAAAAAATTAAATCAGTTTGGGTGTAAAATCCCCTGAGTGGAAGCAAAATTCCTCATGGAATTTTTCCCTTCATTTAATTTATTTTCCCTTCATTTAATTTGATTAAATTTCAGTTTCATTTTTGAGGATTTCTTTCTGGGAAATTGGAGAAAATTGTGGGTTTAATGATCCTAAAACCTCCTTAAAGTTTCTGACTTCAATTGGGCAAAAAGCACCAAAAACTTTTCTGATCCTTGCAAACCAAAATATTCCACACCTGGAATGAGGCAAAAAGGAGAATTTAACTGGAATTATTTTCTGTTTTCCTGGAGCTTTCTTCACAATCCTTGAAATTCCATTTTCAGCCCTGCTCGGAAATAAAATCCCAAAATATTTTCTTTTTTTTTTTAAGTTTCTGATCCATAAAACCCCTAAATTTGGTCTGAGGGTTTCATAATTTGGGAGCTGAGAAAAAAAGGAATTTTCTACTTTAATAACTTTGGGAAAAGGAATTTTTTCCACACAATCTGGGGATGTGAGAAGGGAAATTTTCCCCCTTAATAACTTGGGGAAAAGGAATTTTTTCGACTTAATTTGGGGACTGGAAAAATGAGAATTTTCCCCTTTAATAACTTTAGGAAAAGGAATTTTTTCCACTTAATTTGGGGACTGAAAAATGAGAATTTTCCCATTTAATAACGTTGGAAAAAGGATTTTTTTCCCCAGGATTTGGGTGCCATGCAAAGGGGAATTTTCTGCTTTAATAAATTTGGGAAAATGAATTTTTCCATTGAATTTGGGGGCCATGAGGAGGGAAAATTGCCCCTTTAATAACTTTAATAAAAAGAATTTTTTCTACATAATTTGGGGGCTGGGAAAAGGGGAATTTTCTAATTTAATAATTTTAGAAAAGGGAATTTTTTCCACTTAATTTGGGGACTGGAAAAATGAGAATTTTCCAATTTAATAACTTTGGGAAAAGGAATTTTTTCCACTTAATTTGGGGACTGGAAAAATGAGAATTTTCCAATTTAATAACTTTGGGAAAAGGAATTTTTTCCACACAATCTGGGGATGGGAGAAGGGGAATTTTCCCTTTCAACAACTTCAGGAAAAGGAATTTTTTTCCACATAATTTGGGGGCTGGGAAAAGGGAAATTTTCCACTTTAATAAATTTAGGGAAAAGGAAATTTTTCCACAGGATTTGGAGGCCATGAGAAGGGGAATTTTCTACTTAATATTCCAAAACCAGTGGGAAATAACAGGAATCTCTGTACAGATGCCTTTGATCATTATTCCAATGGTTCTGTTCTTGGGAAGGGAGAAGAACTGAGAATTCCCAGGCCAAAAACCTCATTTTTATCTCCCAAAAATAAAATAAAATAAAATAATAAAAAAATTTAAAAAATAAAATAAAATAAAATAATAAAATAAAATAAAATAAAATAAAATAAAATAAAATAAAATAAAATAAAATAATAAAATAAATCCAGAAGTTCTGGATCCCTGGAGTGTCACGTTGGAGCACCCTGGGGTAGTGGAGGTGACAGGTTTGCAACAGGATGATTTTTAAAACCCCTTTTAATCCAAACCATTCCAGGATTTCATCCTTTAAATAAATCCCAAATCATTTCCTACTTAAAAACTCAATTCCCAACCAGAATTAAGGGATGAGAAGCTTCAAGACAAATAATTTAATTTCCAGGTGCCAAACTTCATTAAATAACAAAAAAATTTGTGTTCAGCTTTTAATTTTTGAGTTCTTACACTTAGCTGGGGATGTAAAAAAAGGAAATATCTCCAGATTACTGTATTTAAAATGACATTTCTGACCCCAAACCCATAATTGTGTTTGGTTTCCCACAGAAGAGGAAGCGCCGAGAGAAGGACGACGACGCTGTCAGCCTGAGCAGCCTCGACTTTAAGGTACTGAAAATCAATTTACAGCACCTAAAATTCAATTTACAGCACCCAAAAATGAATTTACAGCACCCAAAAACGAATTTACAGCACCTAAAAACAAATTTACAGCTCCTAAAAATTAATTTACAATACCCAAAAATGAATTTACAGCACCTAAAAACGAATTTACAGCACCCAAAAATGAATTTACAGCACCTAAAAATGAATTTACAACACCTAAAAACGAATTTACAGCACCTAAAAATGAATTTGCAACACTTCCAATCCTCTCTTTTGGCAATTTCTGTGGAGTTTTCTGTGGTTTGAATTTAGGGTCGTGCCCAGTTGGGTTTGCTCCTTTCTCAATCCCAAATTCCAAACCTACCCCAGGTTGGATGTGGTGTGAAATAAATGAGTTTTGCCTATAAAATATCATTTTTTGTGCCCTCCCGCTGCAGCACTTTGAGCTCCTGGCAGGAGCAAAGGTGCAATTCCTGTTTTCTTGGCGTTTTAAAATGCATCCAAATATTTAAAGATGCTTTCCATGACACCAGAGCTCTGTAAAAGCTGAAATTTGGGAGTTATTGAAATATAAATATTCATTAAAATTCTTTTGAAATGCTGACCAAACCAGTTCCCAGCTTCCTTTGAGAATCAGAGAACTCTCAAAAACTTTTTTTTTGTGTTCAATGCTCCTTTTTAATTGTGTTTTTTGGCCATAAAACACAATTTTTAATATTTTTATTAACATTTTTCAAGGGTCAGGGCCTCTGAGTCCTCCTCTCCCAACACTGCTGCTCCTGCCCCAATCCCAAGAATTCCAAACCCACCCCAGGTTGGATGTTGGGTGAAATAAATGTGTTTTCCCCACAAAATCAGCATTTCTCAAGGGCCAGGAAGGCAAACTCTGCAAAGCCTCTTCAAATGTTGTTTTATTTTGATTTCAGTGCCCTGGGTGGGGGTGAGAACCAGCTGGACTGGCTGGGTGGGAAATTGTCCTTAAAGTCGGGGATTAAAGGGATTTACTGAGCTGAGGTGGAGCTTTTCCTGATTTTCTGAGGGAAAAAAATCTTAAATTTGTCCTGAGGTGAAGCTTTTCCTGATTCTCTTGGGGAAAAACTCCTTCATCGCTACTGAGGTGAAACTTTACCTGCTTTTCCCGCCTTTTTTTTTCTGAGGGAAAATGTCCTCCATTAGTCCTGAGGTAAAGCTGTTCTGAGGGAAAAACTCCTTCCCACTGTCCTGACGTGAAGCTTTTCTGAGGGAAAAAAATCTTAAATTTGTCCTGAGGTAAAGCTTTTCTGAGGGAAAAACTCCATCCCACTGTCCTAACGTGAAGCTTTTCCTCCTTTTCTGAGGGAAAAAAATCTTAAATTTGTCCTGAGGTGAAGCTTTTTCCCATTTTTCTGAGGGAAAATTTCCTTCATCCATTCTGAGGTGAGGCTTTTCCTGCTTTTCTGAGGGAAAAATTCCTTCCCACTGTCCTGAGGTGAAGCTTTTCCTCCTTTTCTGAAGGAAAAAAAAACTAAATTTGTCCTGAGGTGAAGCTTTTCCTCCTTTTCTGAGGGAAAAACTCCTTCATCCCTCCTGAGGTGAAACTTTACCTGCTTTTCCTGCTTTTTATTTGAGGGAAAAACTCCTTCATCCCTCCAAAGGTTCATCCCTCCTGAAGCTTTTCCTGCTTTTTTGAGGGAAAAAACTCTCTCATCTGTCCTGAGGTGAAGCTTTTCCTTTCTTTCTGAGGGAAAAAAATCCTAAATTTGTTCTGAGGTGAAGCTTTTTCCCATTTTTCTGAGGGAAAAACTACTTCATCCCTCCTGAGGTGAAGCTTTTCTGCTTTTCTGAGGGAAAAATTCCTTCACCCTTCCTGAGGAGAAACTTTTCCCACTTTTCTGAGGGAAAAATTCCTTCCCACTGTCCTGAGGTGAATTTTTCCTGCTTTTCTGAGGGGAAAGCTCCATTCCATCTGTCCTGAGGTGGAACTTTTCCTGATTTTATTGGAGAAAATTTCCTTCATACCTCCTGAGGTGAAGTTTTTCCCACTTTTCTGAGGGAAAAAACTCCTGCATCCATTCTGAGGTGAGGCTTTTCTGAGGGAAAAATTCCTTCCCACAATCCTGATGTAAAGCTTTTCCTCATTTTCTGAAGGAAAAAATCCTAAATTTGTCCTGAGGTGAAGCTTTTTGTCTTTTTCTGAAGGAAAAACTCCTAAATTTGTCCTGAGGTGAAGCTTTATCTGCTTTTCTGAGGAAAAAAAATCCTTCATCCTTTCTGAAGGGAGGCTTTTCTGAGGGAAAAATTCCTTCCCACTGTCCTGAGGTGAAGCTTTTCCTCTTTTTCTGAGGGAAATCTCCTTCATCCCTCCTAAGTGAAACTTTTCCCACTTTTCTGAGGGAAAAATTCCTTCCTACTGTCCTGAGGTGAAGCTTTTCCTGATTTTCTTAGGGAAAAACTCATTCCCACTGTCCTGAGGTGAAGCTTTACCTGCTTTTCCCGCTTTTTATTTGAGGGAAAAATTCCTTCCTACTGTCCTGAGGTGAAGCTTTTCCTGATTTTCTGAGGGAAAATCTCCTTCCCACTGTCATGAGGTGAGGCCTTTCGGAAGGAAAAACTCCTTCATCCTTCCTAAAGTTCATCACTCCTGAAACTTTTCCTACTTTTTTGAGAGAAAAACTCCTTTATCTGTCCTGAGGTGAAGCTTTTCTGAAGGAGAAATTCCTTCATCCATCCTGAAGTGAAGCTTTTCCCACTTTTCTGCGGGAAAAATTCCTTCATCCATTCTGAGGTGCGCCTTTCCTGATTTTTTTTGTGGAAAAACTCCTTCATCCCTCCTGAGGTTCATCCCTCCTGAAGCTTTTCCTGCTTTTCTGAGGGACAAACACCTTCATCCATCTTGAGGTGAAGCTTTTCCAAAGGAAAAACTCCTTCATCCTTCCCAAAGTGAATTTTTCCCACTTTTTTGAGGAAAAAACTCCTTCATCCCTCCTGAGGTGAAGCTTTTTCTGCTTTTCTGAGGGAAAAATTCCTTCACCCTTCCTGAGGAGAAACTTTTCTGAGGGAAAAATTCCTTCCCACTGTCCTGAGGTGAATTTTTCCTGCTTTTCTGAGGGGAAAGCTCCATTCAATCTGTCCTGAGGTGGAACTTTTCCTGATTTTATTGGAGAAAATTTCCTTCATACCTCCTGAGGTGAAGTTTTTCCCACTTTTCTGAGGGAAAAACTCCTGCATCCATTCTGAGGTGAGGCTTTTCTGAGGGAAAAATTCCTTCCCACTATCCTGATGTAAAGCTTTTCCGCATTTTCTGAAGGAAAAAATCCTAAATTTGTCCTGAGGTGAAGCTTTTTGTCTTTTTCTGAGGGAAAAAATCCTAAATTTGTCCTGAGGTGAAGCTTTTCCTGCTTTTCTGAGGAAAAAAAATCCTTCATCCTTTCTGAAGTGAGGCTTTTCTGGGGGAAAAATTCCTTCCCACTGTCCTTAGGTGAAGCTTTTCCTCTTTTTCTGAGGGAAATCTCCTTCATCCCTCCTAAGTGAAACTTTTCCCACTTTTCTGAGGGAAAAATTCCTTCCTACTGTCCTGAGGTGAAGCTTTTCCTGATTTTCATAGGGAAAAACTCATTCCCACTGTCCTGAGGTGAAGCTTTTCTGCTTTTCCCACTTTTTATTTGAGGGAAAAATTCCTTCATCCCTCATGAAGTGAAGCTTCTCCTGATTTTCTGAGGGAAAATCTCCTTCCCACTGTCATGAGGTGAGGCCTTTCTGAAGGAAAAACTCCTTCATCCCTCCTAAAGTTCATCACTCCTGAAACTTTTCCTATTTTTTGAGAGAAAAACTCCTTTATCTGTCCTGAGGTGAAGCTTTTCTGAAGGAGAAATTCCTTCATCCATCCTGAAGTGAAGCTTTTCCCACTTTTCTGAGGGAAAAAATCCTTCATTTGTTGTGAGGTGAAGCTTTTCCTTTTTTTTCTGAGGGAAAAAATCCTTCAGCCATTCTGAGGTGAGGCTTTTCTGAGGGAAAAATTCCTTCCCACTATCCTGATGTAAAGCTTTTCCTCATTTTCTGAGGGAAAAAATCCTAAATTTGTCCGAGGTGAAGCTTTTTCCCATTTTTCTGAGGGAAAAATTGCTTCACACATTCTGAGGTGAAGCTTTTCCTGCATTTCTGAGGGAAAAATTCCTTCCCACTGTCCTGAGGTGAAGCTTTTCCCACTTTTCAGAGGGAAAAAACACTTTTATCTGTCCTGAGGTGAAGCTTTTCCTCCTTTTCTGAGGGAAAAAAATCCTTAATTTGTCCTGAGGTAAAGCTTTTTCCTGTTTCTCTGAGGCAAAAACTCCATCCCTCTTGAGGTGGAGCTTTTCCCACTTTTCTGAGGGAAAAACTCCTTCCCAATCTCCTGAGGTGAAACTTTTCCTGATTTTCTCAGGGAAAAACTCATTCCCACTGTCCTGAGGTGAAGCTTTTCCTCCTTTTCTGAGGGAAAATCTCCTAAATTTGTCCTGAGGTGAAGCTTTTTCCTGAGGGAAAAACTCCTTCATCCTTCTTGAGGTGGAGCTTTTCCTGCTTTCCTGAGGGAAAAATTCCTTCATCCCTCCTGAGGGGAAGCTTCTCCTGATTTTCTTGGGGAAAAATTTCATCATCCATCCTGAGGTGAAGCTTTTCCCACTTTTCTTAGGGAAAAACTCATTGCCACTGTCCTGAGGTGAAACATTTCCTCCTTTTCTGAGGGAAAATCTCCCAAATTTGTTCTGAGGTGAAGCTTTTCCCACTTTTCTGAGGGAAAAAATTCCTTCCCAATCTCCTGAGGTGCAGATTTTCCTGCTTTTATCGGGGAAAAATTCCTTCATCCATCCTGACATGTAGCTTTTCTTCCTTTTCTGAGGGAAAAAAAATCCTAAATTGGTCCTGAGGTGAAGCTTTTTCCCATTTTTCTGAGGGAAAAAAATCCTAAGTTTGTCCTGAGGTGAAGCTTTTTCCCATTTTTCTGAGGGAAAAAAATCCTAAATTTGTCCTGAGGTGAATCTTCTCCTGATTTTCTGAGGGAAAAACTCCTTTATCCATCCTGAGGTGGAGCTTTTCCTGATTTTTTGAGGGAAAAATTCCTTCATCCCTCCTGACATGAGGCTTTTCCTTCTTTTCAGAGGGAAAAACTCTTTTATCTGTCCTGAGGTGAAGCTTTTCCTCCTTTTCTGAGGGAAAAATTCCTTCATCCATCTTGAGGTGAGGCTTTTCTGAGGGAAAAACTCCTTCATCCCTCCCAAAGTGAATCTTTTCCCACTTTTCTTGTGGAAAAAATGGAAAAACTCCTTCATCCCCCACTGTCCTGAGGGAAGTTTTTTCTGCTTTTCTGAGGGACAAATCCCTCCCCATTTTCCCTCTGTCCCTCCTGATCCTTTGGAGAGGGGAAGGAAGAAAAAAGGAATTTTCCTGTGGAACACCTCTTTAGTCGGGGTTTAGCCAAGTGAGGTTTAAGGTTTATTAGGCTGAGATTAAAGGCAATTTGCTGGTGGGGCATTTCCTGGGTGACCTCATGGCCAGGGCACCCTGCTGATGTCACCTCATTTGCATTTCTGGATTAATTAATTCTCCTGAATCACTTTTTCTGCTGAATTATTTCTTCTGGGTTGTTTAGTCTTGATTGTTTATTCTGAATTACTCATTCTGGAGTATTTCTTCTGAATGATTTCTTCTGGGTTGTTTATTCTTGATTATTTATTCTGAATTATTCATTCTGGAGTATTTCTTCTGAATGATTTCTTCTGGGTTATTTATTCTGGATTGTTTATTCTGAATTACTCATTCTGGAGTATTTCTTCTGAATGATTTCTTCTGGGTTGTTTAGTCTTGATTGTTTGTTCTGAATTACTCATTCTGGAGTATTTCTTCTGAATTACTTATTCAGAATTAATTATTCTAATTTTTTTTCTGGATTATTTATTATGAATTACGTATTCAGAATTACTTATTCTGGATCATTAATTTTGATTAGTTATTCTAGATTATTCTGAATTAGTGTTTCTGGATTATTTCTTCTGAATTAATTATTCTGAATTAGTTATTCTGGATTATTCAGAATTATTTATTCGGGTTTTTTTTCCCTGGATTAGTTATTCTGGATTACTTATTCAGAATTAGTTATTCTGGATTGTTTATTTTATTAGTTATTCTGGATTATTCTGAATTAGTGTTTCTGGATTATTTCTTCTGAATTAATTATTCTGAATTATTTATTCTGATTTACTTATTCAGAATTAGTTATTCTGGATCGTTAATTTTGATTAGTTATTCTGGATTATTCTGAATTAGTTATTCTGGATTATTTCTTCTGAATTAATTATTCTGAATTAGTTATTCTGGATTATTCCGAATTATTTATTCTGGCTTTTTTTTTTCCCCTGGATTAGTTATTCTGGATTACTTATTCAGAATTAGTTATTCTGGATTGTTTATTTTTATTAGTTATTCTGGATTATTTCTTTTGAATTACTCATTCTGAATTAGTTATTCTGAATAACCTATTCAGAATTAATTATTCGGAATTTTTTATTCGGAATTTTTTTCTGGATTATTTATTCTGAATAACCTATTCAGAATTAATTCATCTGAATTATTCATTCTGAATATTTTTTCTGAATTAGTTATTCTGAATAACCCATTCAGAATTAATTATTCGGAAATTTTTATGCTGATTTTTTTTCTGGATTATTTATTCTGAATAACCTATTCAGAATTAATTCTTCTGAATTATTCATTCTGAATATTTTTTCTGAATTAGTTATTCTGAATAACCCATTCAGAATTAATTATTCGGAATTATTCATTCTGAATATTTTTTCTGGATTATTTATTCTGAATAACCTATTCAGAATTAATTCTTCTGAATTATTCATTCTGACAATTTTTTCCAGATTATTTATTCTGAATTATTTATTCAGATTTAGTTATTCTGGATTATTTCTGCTGAATTACTTATTCTGAATTAGTTCCTCTGGATTATTCTGAATTATTTATTCTGAATTGGTTATTCTGGATTCATTCTTCTGCATTAGTTATTCTAAATTTCTTCTGAATAATTTCTTCTGAATTATTTCTTCTGAATGACTTATTCCGAATTAGTTATTCTGGATTATTTTGTAGAAAATTTGCTAAATACACGAATGGTGCTGCTGGAATTAGAATTTCCAGGCTTTTTGATCCCAACTCTCCAAGATTTTTAAAATTTCAAAATACATAGTCCCAAAATTGTTCTTTCCTCTGTCTCCATTTAACCAAAATGAGCCCAAACCCTCAAATTTGGCTCCATCCCACTGAAATCAAATCACAAAAGAAAATCACAACAATTCAATCACATTCTGATCAAACCACATCTGTTTTCAGCCCCTGATAAATTGATTTTTCAAGGTTTTTCCCTGTAAATCTGCAGCAAAAATGGGATTCCAGCTCCAGCACATTTAGCTGAAAAATCCCAATTTTTCCACCCCACCCTGTATGCTTTTAAAATAAAGCTAAGGGGATTATTTAATTTGCAATTAATTGGGTTTTTTAATTAATTGAGATTTTATTTTTCATTATTGGATTTTTTTTTTCTGAAAAACTTGAGCAATTTTTAATGCTTTTTAAAGCTCCCATATCCAGATTATTCCACACACTGGGAATGTGGGATGTGGAATGGCCAGGGGGATCATCCAGAGCGATGAAATTTATTTTGATTTTAAGCCTTTATTTTGATTTTAAGCCTTTATTTTGATTTATTTCCTTATTTTTTACTCAAAACCCAACCAGATCCAGCAAATCTTTGAGAATTCTGTTTTCAAACCTTCCAAATATTCCCCAAATCTGACCAGGATTCCTTCAGCCTCTTTGCTTGTGCCTCCTTTGGGGATAAAATCAGGAATTTTCTCTTGGGATCATGCCTAGAGCTGCTCTAAAATGGAATTTATGATTGACTATAGGAAATGGGAATGGAGGGCAGGAAATTCAGATTTTCCTGCTTTAATTTCTGCACTTCAGGTGAGTTTGGGGCCATTGGTGACCCCAAAATTGGCTATAAAAAATGGGAAAATTGGGCAGGAAAATCAGGTTTTTCCTGCTTTAAATCTGAATTATTTCTGCATTTCAGGTGAGTTTGGGGCCATTGGTGACCCCAAATCACCTCCAAAATTGACTATAATAAACTTAGGAATGAAGGGCAGGAAATTCAGTTTTTCCTCCTTTAATTTCTGCATTTCAGGTAAATTTGGGGCTCTTTGTCATTCAAATTGCCCCCAAAACTGACTATAAAATATTGAGGAAATTCAGTTTTTTCTGCTTTAATTTCTGCACTTCAGGTGAGTTTGGGGTTGTTGGTGATCTCAAATCATCCCAGAAATTGACTGTTAAAAACTGGGCAGGAAATTCAGTTTTTCCTGCTTTAAAGCTGAATTATTTCTGCATTTCAGGTGAGTTTGGGGCCATTGGTGATCCCAAATCACCTCCATAATTGACCATAACAAACACTGGCTACAAAGGGCAGGAAATTCAGATTTTCCTGGTTTAAATCTGAGTTCTTTCTGCATTTCAGGTGGGTTTGGGGCCATTGGTGATCCCAAATCACCGTCATAATTTAGTATAACAAACATTGGCTACAAAGGGCAGGAAATTGAGTTTTTCCTGCTTTAAAGCTGAATTATTTCTGCACTTCAGGTGAGTTTGGGGTTGTTGGTGATCCCAAATCATCCCAGAAATTGACTGTTAAAAATTGGGCAGGAAATTCAGATTTTCCTGCTTTAAATCTGAGTTCTTTCTACATTTCAGGTGGATTTGGGGCCATTGGTGACCCCAAATCACCCCCATAATTGACTATAACAAACACTGGCTACAAAGGGCAGGAAATTCAGATTTTCCTGCTTTAAAGCTGAATTATTTCTGCGTTTCAGGTGGGTTTGGGGCCATTGGTGATCCCAAATCACCTCCATAATTGACTTAAAAACATGGGGAAGTTGGGCAGGAAATTCAGTTTTTCCTGCTTTAATTTCTGCATTTTGGGTGAGTTTGGGGCCATTGGTGATCCCAAATCACCCCCATAATTGACTATACCAAACACTGGCTACAAAGGGCAGGAAATTCAGATTTTCCTGGTTTAATTTCTGCGTTTCAGGTGAGTTTGGGGCTGTTGGTGACCCCAAATCACCTCCATAATTTACTATAAAAATTAGGAATGAAGGGCAGGAAATTCAGTTTTTCCTGCTTTAATTTCTCCATTTCAGATAAATTTGGGGCTCTTTGTCATTCAAATTGCCCCCAAAACTGACTATAAAATATTGAGGAAATTCAGTTTTTCCTGCTTTAATTTCTGCATTTCAGGTGAGTTTGGGGCTGTTGGTGACCCCAAAATTGGCTATAAGAAAATGGGAAAATTGGGCAGGAAATTCAGGTTTTTCCTGCTTAAATCTGAATTATTTCTGCGTTTCAGGTGAGTTTGGGGCTGTTGGTGATCCCAAATCACCTCCATAATTTACTATAAAAATTAGGAATGGAGGCCAGGAAATTCAGTTTTTCCTCCTTTGATTTCTGCATTTCAGGTGAATTTGGGGCCATTGGTGATCCCAAATCACCCCCAAAATTGACTATACCAAACACTGGCTACAAAGGGCAGGAAATTCAGATTTTCCTGCTTTAAATCTGAGTTCTTTCTGCGTTTCAGGTGGGTTTGGGGTTGTTGGTGATCCCAAATCATCCCAGAAATTGACTGTTAAAAATTGGGCAGGAAATTCAGTTTTTCCTGCTTTAAAGCTGAATTATTTCTGCATTTCAGGTGGGTTTGGGGCCATTGGTGATCCCAAATCACCTCCATAATTGACCATAACAAACACTGGCTACAAAGGGCAGGAAATTCAGATTTTCCTGCTTTAAATCTGAGTTCTTTCTGCGTTTCAGGTGGGTTTGGGGCCGTGTGAGGAGTGCCTGAGTCAGGAGGAAGCAGCTCAGAGGTTCCTCCAAGGGCTGGGTGTGGAGCTTGGTGCTCGTTGGCAACCAAACAAACGCTGCCAGGGCACAGACCCGGCTTCCCGCGGGCAAAACGAGCACAAAAATCGATTTTGGGGGCATTTTATCCCCTTGAGGGGATTTGGGGACAGGAGGGATCTCAGTGAGGAGCCTTGTCCCGTGTCCTCTCCAGGCGTCCCTCACGTTTCTGGGGGATTTCAGCCCAAATTTCCAACTTCTCCTGCAGCTGGAGGAGTTTGGGAAGTGGAGTCAAGGGATGGTTTGGGTTAATCTGAAACCTGAAATCCATCTCATCCTCACCATCAATCAGCATCAAAGGGAGCTTGATGGGATGGGATGACAACGTCTCCACGAAAGGCAGAAAATACTGATTTCCTTTTATTTTTAATGGGGAAAATTTGCTTTGAAATAAGAGGAAAAGGGGAGGAAATCCTCGTGTCCAGAAAATCCTGGAAAAGCAGCCAGTGCTGAGCACCTGAAGCCATCAATGAGTGGCATTGCATGGCTGGAGTCCTCCCAAATATCTTATCATTCCTCATTCCTAAAAACCTTCTCATTCCTAAAAACCTTCTCTTTCCTCCCAAATATCTTATCATTCCTCATTCCTAAAAACCTTCTCCTCTTTCCTCCCAAATATCTTATCATTCCTCATTCCTAAAAACCTTCTCTTTCCTCCCAAATATCTTATCATTCCTCATTCCTAAAAACCTTCTCATTCCTAAAAACCTTCTCTTTCCTCCCAAAACTTTATCATTCCTCCCAAAAACCTTCTCATTCCTAAAAACCTTCTCTTCCCTCCCAAAACCTTCTCATTCCTCCCAAAAACCTTCTCATTCCTAAAAACCTCCTCTTTCCTCCCAAATATCTTATCATTCCTCATTCCTAAAAACCTTCTCTTTCCTCCCAAAACCTTCTCATTCCTCCCAAAAACCTTCTCATTCCTAAAAACCTTCTCTTCCCTCCCAAAACTTTGTCATTCCTCCCAAAAACCTTCTCATTCTTCTCAAAAACCTTCTCAATCCTCCCCAAAATCTTGTAATTCCTCCCAAAACTTTCATTCTTCCCAAAACCCCTCTAATTTCTCCTCAAAACCTTCTCATTTGTCCCTTCCCTAAATATTCCCAAAATATTCAAGGCTGGATTTTACCTTACCAAAATATTCCCAAATGCTCAAGCGTGGATTTTGCCTTTCCTAAATATTCCCAAAATATTCAAGGCTGGATTTTACCTTCCCAAGATATTCCCAAAATATTCAAGGAGAGATTTTACCTTTCCTAAATATTCCCAAATGCTCAAGGGTGGATTTTACCTTCCCTAAATATTCCTAAATGTTCAAGGGTGGATTTTACCTTCCCTAAATATTCCCAAATGCTCAAGGGTGGATTTTACCTTCCCTAAATATTCCCAGATCTTCAAGGGTGGATTTTACCTTCCCTAAATATTCCCAAATGCTCAAGGGTGGATTTTACCTTCCCTAAATATTCCCAGATCTTCAAGGGTGGATTTTACCTTCCCTAAATATTCCCAAATGTTCGTGGGTGGATTTTACCTTCCCTAAATATTCCCAGATCTTCAAGGGTGGATTTTACCTTCCCTAAATATTCCCAAATGCTCAAGGGTGAATTTTACCTTTCATAAATATTCCTAAATGTTCAAGGCTGGATTTTACCTTCCCTAAATATTCCCAAATGTTCATGGGTGAATTTTACCTTCCCTAAATATTCCCAAATGCTCAAGGGTGAATTTTACCTTCCCTAAATATTCCCAAATGCTCAAGGGTGAATTTTACCTTTCATAAATATTCCTAAATGTTCAAGGCTGGATTTTACCTTACCAAAATATTCCCAAAATATTCAAGGAGAGATTTTACCTTACCAAAATATTCAAGGAGGGATTTTACCTTTCCTAAATATTCCCAAATGTTCAAGGGTGGATTTTACCTTTCCTAAATATTCCCAAAATATTCAAGGAGAGATTTTGTTTTTCCTAAATATTCCCAAATGCTCAAGGGTGGATTTTACCTTCCCTAAATATTCATGGAGGGATTTTACTTTTCCTAAATATTCCCAAATGCTCAAGGGTGGATTTTACCTTTCCTAAAGATTTCCAAAATATTCAAGGGTGGATTTTACCTTCCCTAAATATTCATGGAGGGATTTTACTTTTCCTAAATATTCCTAAATGTTCAAGGGCGGATTTTACCTTCCCTAAATATTCCCAGAATATTCAAAGGTGGATTTTGCCTTTCCCAAATATTCCCAAATCTTCAAGGGTGGATTTTACCTTCCCTAAATATTCCCAAATGTTCATGGGTGGATTTTACCTTACCAAAATATTCCCAAATGCTCAAGCGTGGATTTTGCCTTTCCTAAATATTCCCAAAATATTCAAGGAGAGATTTTACTTTACCAAAATATTCAAGGGTGGATTTTACCTTCCCTAAATATTCCCAAATGTTCATGGGTGAATTTTACCTTCCCTAAATATTCATGGAGGGATTTTATTTTTCCTAAATATTCCCAAATGCTCAAGGGTGGATTTTTCCTTCCCTAAATATTCCCAGAATATTCAAAGGTGGATTTTGCCTTTCCCAAATATTCCCAAATCTTCAAGGGTGGATTTTACCTTCCCTAAATATTCCTAAATGTTCATGGGTGGATTTTACCTTCCCTAAATATTCCCAAATGTTCATGGGTGAATTTTACCTTCCCTAAATATTCCCAAATGTTCAAGGGTGAATTTTGCCTTTCCCAAATATTCCCAGATCTTCAAGGGTGGATTTTACCTTCCCTAAATATTCCCAGAGTATTCAAAGGTGGATTTTACCTTCCCTAAATATTCCCAAATCTTCAAGGGTGAATTTTACCTTCCCTAAATATTCCCAAATGTTCAAGGGTGAATTTTACCTTCCCTAAATATTCCCAAATGTTCAAGGGTGGATTTTACCTTCCCTAAATATTCCCAGATTGCTCCAGGGTGGATTTCACCAAAGTCAGAGTTGATTTTTGTGGCTGTTTAAAGGATTTGAGTGGCTGCTAATTATAGTGAGCCCCCAGCATCCCAAACCAAGCCTGGATTCCAGAGCAGCTCCTCGAGCTTTCGGATGACCCAATGGTCTCTGGTTGGGTCATCGCCTTCTTTTGCTCATTTTCCAGACTCCTGCTCTGAATTTGGCTGCAATATAAATATCCAGGGCTGGAATGTTAAACACAGCTCGTGGCCGGGGTCCCACTGAGCAGGGATGGAAAAGCAGAGTGGAAAATCCTGTTTGTCCCATCCTGGAGCGCTCTGAGCCTTGCACTAAAAATATCCCGGCGAAAATAGCTGGGGAGGGGTGGTTCAGGTGGTGGCAGCTCCCAAAAATGGGGTTTCAAACTGGGAATGGGGAGGCACAGGGTGATTTTGTGTTCTAGGAGAGTCGTGGCTGCCCAAGGGGTTAAAACATCCCAGGTTCTGCTTGGAAGCAATGGAATCCTGATGGATTCCACGTTCCAGGATCTGGGGAAATTGGGAAAAACTGCCCCCTGAGGAGCACCCACCATGCAGGGCCACAGCTCCAAACTTCTTTCTCCTCTCCAACCGAGAGCTTTGATTCCTGATTCTTGGGTTGGGGATGAAATGGAGCCATCCCAGAGCTGGACATTGCTCTGCTCCGGGGCTTTCCCAGATGCCTTGTGTCCCTTCACGGTCACCACAAACTGATGCCTTGAGAATCGGAGCCATGACAGAGCTCCAGAATAAAGCAGGGATTCATTCACAGGGTCTCCTCCATGGCTGCACCTTGGGCAGCACCAGAGCCCAGCCAGGGCTGCACCCAAGATGAACCAAAACGGCCCCAAAATGCACGAGCGCTGCCGGGGTCTCTCCCTGGGATCAGTTCTGCTCCATTTGCACCTTGCAGTTCATTGTCCCATTGCAGCTTTAGCCCAGGCAGTCCCACCCTGCTTGTTTTTCTCTCTCCAGCCCACGGGGTTTGTGCTCCTGGGCTGAGATTTGGGGCATTTGTTGTGGTATTTGCGGGGTGCCCAGGATGAAGGAGGAAATGATGAATCTGACTCCATGTTCTCAGCAGGCTGATTTATTATTTTATGATATTATATTATAGAATGCTATTACTAAACTATACTAAAGAATACAGAAAGGACACAGACAGAAGGCTACAAAGATAATAATGAAAACTCCTGACTCTTTCCAGAATCCCAACACAGCCTGATCATGATTGGTCATTAATTAAAACAATTGACATGAAACCAATGAAACAATCACCTGTGGGTAAACAATCTCCAACCACATTCCAAAGCAGCAAAACACAGGAGAAGCAAATGAGAGAATATTGTTTTCCTTTTTCTCAGCTTCCCAGGAGAAGAAATCCTGGTGAAGGGATTTTCCAGAAAATATGACAGTGACAATTTGTCCTTGGTGCCCAGCTGGAGCAGGAATTGTTTTGTCTCCCTGCTCTGTGCACAGAGCTCACCATCCCCGAATGTGAACCCAGCCCCACACACTAAAGCAGCACAGAATGGGAAAAATAGAAAATCTGAACCCTGAGGGTTTAGATTTTGGGAATTTGGGATTGGTGGCATGGCCAGAGCAGGGTGCTCTAAGGATTCTCCTGATCATGATGGGCTGATCCTGCTGGGATCAGGTCCCAATCCTGCTGGGATTTTTATGTGTTCCTGCTGCTCCCACACCTCGTTTCCTTGAGTTCCTCCAAGAGAAAATGCAGGATCAGGCTGTGTGTCCACCTGCTCAGGCTGTGTGTGTCCACCCTGGGGACATTTTCAGCTCCTGGGGACAACATTCCTGCAAGGCCACGCTTTGGCAACCCCTGGCACAAGGGAGATGCCAGTTGTCACTTCAACAACCTGGCATTTCTATCCCTAAAAATTTCCATCAGCCTGGAATTGCATGCTGGAATTTTGGAATTTGAATGTTTGTTTTCTTCAGAGCTCGTCCTTTGTTAGTCTCAAATTTAGTGGATGATGCTTCGGGGCTGAAATAACAAACTGGCATGGCAATACCCCAGAGAGGGTTTTTATTTGGTGCCAGCTTCTCCAGGAATAAATTCCAGGAATGTCACAGGGATGAGGCTGCCCGGGACTCAAGGCAAACAGCTCAGTGGGAATGAAACCCCAGCCTGAAAATGAGAGGAGAGCTGAGGGCTGGGCGATCCCCTGTCACTCCAGCTCTGCCCAGCTCCCTGATTTGATACCAGGACAGAAATCACCGAGGGATTTTGCTCCTGGAAGTGAAAATCTCCATGGGAGTGCAGGCCAGGAAGGCTGTGGGTGCCCCCTGGCAGGAGAGCAGGAAGAACCGGTCTGGTTCCATGGCTGGTGTCCATGGCCCGGCCCGGCTGCGTTCCTGAGGCTCCTGAAGGACGGGGAGCAGGGGGAAGGAGCACTGGGAGACCTCTTGGATCGAGGGATGTGTCCCAAGCTGGAATGGCAGCACAGGGTTTAGAGGGAAATCCATCAAGCTGGGCGGTTGCTCCTTCCTTTTCCCACATTTTGGCTTCTATCCGAGCGTTCCCGAGCTGCTCAGCCTTGTTCAGGATGGGTTTGCACCCAATGGGCTCCAGTAAATGTAAGATATTCCCTCTCCACAGCAGAAGTGGAGCAGGGTCAGGTGAGGGACGTGCAGGTATCAGAGCACACCTGGAGCCAGGCTGGGCTCCCAGGGATGTGATCCTGGGAAAGGTTCTGGGACCTGTCCTGGGCCACATCCCAGCCTGGCTGCCTGCAGCCTCCTCCGGGTTTGTGGCCTTGGCATGGCTTGATGGATTTAAGGTCATCATCTCCATCCCTTGGATGGGTTTATGGATTTAAGGTCATCATCTCCATCCCTTGGATGGGTTTGTGGATTTAAGGTCATCATCTCCATCCCTTGGATGGGTTTGTGGTGATCATCTCCATCCCTTGGGATGGGTTTATGGGGATCGTGTCCATCCTGTGGGATGCGTTTGTGGTGCTCATCTCCACCCCTTGGGATGGATTTTTGGTGTTTGTCTCCATGGTGATCATCTTTATGGTGATCATCTCCATCCCTTGGGACGGATTTATGGGGATTGTGTCGATCCTGTGGGATGCGTTTGTGGTGCTCATCTCCACCCCTTGGGATGGATTTTTGGCGTTTATCTCCATCCCTTGGATGTGTTTATGGTGATCATCTCCACCCCTTGGGATGGATTTTTGGCGTTTATCTCCATCCCTTGGATGTGTTTTTGGTGATCATCTCCATCCCTTGGATGGGTTTGTGGTGCTCATCTCCACCCCTTGGGATGGATTTATGGTGTTTATCTTCATCCCTTGGATGTGTTTATGGTGATCATCTCCATCCCTTGGGATGGGTTTATGGTGATCATCTCCACCCCTTGGATGGGTTTGTGGTGCTCATCTCCACCCCTTGGGATGGATTTATGGGGATTGTGTCCATCGTGTGGGATGGGTTTGTGGTGCTCATCTCCATCCCTTGGGATGGATTTATGGTGTTCATCTCCATCCCTTGGATGGGTTTATGGATTTATGGTCATCATCTCCAGCCCTTGGATGTGTTTATGGTGATCATCTCCATCCCTTGGATGGGTTTGTGGTGCTCATCTCCACCCCTTGGGATGGATTTTGGTGTTTATCTCCATCCCTTGGGATGGATTTTTGGTGTTCATCTCCATCCCTTGGATGGGTTTATGGATTTATGGTCATCATCTCCAGCCCTTGGATGGGTCTATGGTGATCATCCCTTGGGATGGATTTTTGGTGTTTATCTTCATCACTTGGATGGATTTATGGTGCTCATGTCCATCACTTGGGTTTGGTTTATGGTGCTCATGTCCATCCCTTGGGATGGGTTTATGGTTCTCATGTCCAGCCCTTGGATGGGTTTATGGTGCTCATCTCCATCCCTTAGGATGGATTTTTGGTGTTTATCTGCATCACTAGGGATGGATTTATGGTTCTCATGTCCATCCCTTGGGAGGGGTTTATGGTGCTCATCTCCATCCGTTGGGATGGATTTATGGTGATCGTCACTCAAGATGGGTTTATGGTGCTCATGTCTATCACCTGGGATGGATTTGTGGTTCTCATCTCCACTCCTTGGGATGGGTTTATGGTGCTCATGTCGATCCCTTGGATGGGTTTATGGTGGCCGTGTCCATCCCTTGGCTTGGGTTTATGGGGATCGTGTCCATCCTGTGGGATGGGTTTATGGTGCTCATCTCCATCCCTTGGGATGGATTGTTGGTGTTTATCTCCATCACTTGGATGGATTTATGGTTCTCATGTCCATCCCTTGGGAGGGGTTTATGGTGGTCATCACCCAAGATAGGTTCCTGTCTATCACCTGGGATGGATTTGTGGTTCTCATCTCCATCCCTTGGGATGGGTTTGTGGTGTTTATCTCCATCCCTCGGGATGGATTTATGGTGCTCATGTCCATCACTTGGATGGGTTTATGGTGCTCATCTCCATCCCTCAGGATAGGTTTATGGTGCTCATCTTCATCCCTTGGGATGGATTTTGGGTGCTCATCTCCATCCCTCAGAATGGATTTATGGTGCTCACCTCCATCCCTTAGGATGGATTTATGGTGCTCATCTGTGTCCCTTGGGATGGATTTGTGGTGCTCATGTTCATCCCTCAGGATGGATTTATGATCATGTCCATCCCTTGGGATGGGTTTATGGTGTTTATCTCCATCTCTTGGGTGGGTTTATGATCGTGTCCATCTCTTGGGTGGGTTTGTGGTGCTCCCCTCCATCCCTCAGGATGGATTTATGATCATGTCCATCCCTTGGGTGGGTTTGTGGTGTTTATCTCCATCCCTTGGGTGGATTTATGATCGTGTCCATCCCTTGGGTGGGTTTGTGGTGCTCCCCTCCATCCCTCAGGATGGATTTATGACCATGTCCATCCCTTGGGTGGGTTTGTGGTGCTCATGTCCATCCCTCAGGATGGATTTATGACCATGTCCATCCCTTGGGTGGGTTTATGACCATGTCCATCCCTTGGGTGGGTTTGTGGTGCTCCCCTCCATCCCTCAGGATGGATTTATGACCATGTCCATCCCTTGGGTGGGTTTGTGGTGCTCCCCTCCATCCCTCAGGATGGATTTGCCCCGTTGCTGCTGATTTTGTACAGACCCAGCTGCCCACAGCACCCATCCCACCCCAGGGTGGCCGGCTGGGAGCTGCTCCTCTCAGGGCCTTGGTGGCTCCCGGGCCTTTCTCCACAGGCAGGGCGTGTCCCAGGACACAGATCCCTCTGCTGGCCCAGAGCCAGCCCTGCAGCTCTGTCCCATCGGGCCAGGAATGTCACCTCACCGTCACCTCACCTGGCCTTGCGTCACCGCGGCTTCCTCACCTGCCCAGGTGTCACCGCAGAGTCAGGGATCGCCCGTGGCTGCACCACGTGGCCCTGCCCTGGGGACAGTGTGACACCCGCGTCACCGAATGTCCCCAAACACCTCAGATGTCCCCAGGAGGAGCTCTGGGACACGGGACACACCGGGAGCGTGTCGGTGTCACCTCGGTGTGACTCTGCCTCACCTCCCCTCGCTCCTGTTCATCCCCTGTTTGCCTCTTCCCATCTCCCTGCACAGAAATGAGCTCCTGAATCTTCAGGTCGAGTTTAACAAAGCTTGGAACTTGGATTTTATCCTGAATCTTCAGGTCGAGTTTAACAAGGCTCAGACCTTGGGTTTAATCCTGAATCTTCAGGTCGAGTTTAACAAAGCTTGGAACTTGGATTTTATCCTGAATCTTTAGGTCGAGTTTAACAAGGCTCAGACCTCGGGTTTTATCCTGAATCTTCAGGTCGAGTTTAACAAGGCTCAGACCTTGGGTTTAATCCTGAATCTTCAGGTCGAGTTTAACAAGGCTCAGACCTCGGGTTTTATCCTGAATCTTCAGGTCGAGTTTAACAAGGCTCAGACCTCGGATTTTATCCTGAATCTTCAGGTTGAGTTTAACAAAGCTTGGAACTTGGGTTTAATCCTGAATCTTCAGGTCGAGTTTAACAAAGCTTGGAACTTGGGTTTAATCCTGAATCTTCAGGTCGAGTTTAACAAGGCTCAGACCTTGGGTTTTATCCTGAATCTTCAGGTCGAGTTTAACAAGGCTCAGACCTTGGGTTTTATCCTGAATCTTCAGGTCGAGTTTAACAAAGCTCAGACCTCGGGTTTTATCCTGAATCTTCAGGTCGAGTTTAACAAGGCTCAGACCTTGGATTTTATCCTGAATCTTCAGGTTGAGTTTAACAAAGCTCAGACCTTGGATTTTATCCTGAATCTTCAGGTTGAGTTTAACAAAGCTCAGACCTTGGGTTTTATCCTGAATCTTCAGGTCGAGTTTAACAAGGCTCAGATCTTGGGTTTAATCCTGAATCTTCAGGTCGAGTTTAACAAGGCTCAGACCTCGGGTTTTATCCTGAATCTTCAGGTTGAGTTTAACAAAGCTCAGACCTCGGGTTTTATCCTGAATCTTCAGGTCGAGTTTAACAAGGCTCAGACCTCGGGTTTTATCCTGAATCTTCAGGTTGAGTTTAACAAAGCTCAGACCTCGGGTTTTATCCTGAATCTTTACGTCAAGTTTAACAAGGCTCAGACCTCAGCTTTTATCCTGAATCTTCAGGTCGAGTTTAACAAGGCTCAGACCTCGGGTTTTATCCTGAATATTTAGGTCGAGTTCAACAAATCTTGGACCTTGGGTTTTATCCTGAATCTTCAGGTCGAGTTTAACAAGGCTCAGACCTCGGGTTTTATCCTGAATCTTTAGGTCGAGTTTAACAAGGCTCAGACCTCGGGTTTTATCCTGAATCTTCAGGTCGAGTTTAACAAGGCTTGGACCTTGGGTTTTATCCTGAATCTTCAGGTCGAGTTTAACAAGGCTTGGACCTTGGATTTTATCCTGAATCTTTAGGTCGAGTTTAACAAAGCTCAGACCTCAGGTTTTATCCTGAATCTTCAGGTCGAGTTTAACAAGGCTCAGACCTCGGGTTTTATCCTGAATCTTCAGGTCGAGTTTAACAAAGCTCAGACCTCAGGTTTTATCCTGAATCTTCAGGTCGAGTTTAACAAGGCTCAGACCTTGGGTTTTATCCTGAATCTTCAGGTCGAGTTTAACAAAGCTTGGACCTTGGATTTTATCCTGAATCTTCAGGTCGAGTTCAACAAGGCTCAGACCTCAGATTTTATCCTGAATCTTCAGGTCGAGTTTAACAAGGCTCAGACCTCGGGTTTTATCCTGAATCTTCAGGTCGAGTTTAACAAGGCTCAGACCTCGGCTTTTATCCTGAATCTTTAGGTCGAGTTCAACAAGGCTCAGACCTTGGGTTTTATCCTGAATCTTCAGGTCGAGTTTAACAAATCTTGGACCTTGGGTTTTATCCTGAATCTTCAGGTCGAGTTTAACAAAGCTCAGACCTCGGGTTTTATCCTGAATCTTTAGGTCGAGTTTAACAAGGCTCGGACCTCGGGTTTTATCCTGAATCTTGAGGTCGAGTTTAACAAGGCTCAGACCTCGGGTTTTATCCTGAGTCTTCAGGTTGAGTTTAACAAAGCTCAGACCTCGGGTTTTATCCTGAATCTTCAGGTCGAGTTTAACAAGGCTCAGACCTTGGATTTTATCCTGAATCTTCAGGTCGAGTTTAACAAAGCTTGGAACTTGGATTTTATCCTGAATCTTTAGGTTGAGTTTAACAAAGCTCAGACCTCGGGTTTTATCCTGAATCTTCAGGTCGAGTTTAACAAGGCTCAGACCTCGGGTTTTATCCTGAATCTTCAGGTCGAGTTTAACAAGGCTCAGACCTTGGGTTTTATCCTGAATCTTTAGGTCGAGTTTAACAAAGCTTGGAACTTGGATTTTATCCTGAATCTTTAGGTCGAGTTTAACAAGGCTCAGACCTCGGGTTTTATCCTGAATCTTTAGGTCGAGTTTAACAAAGCTCAGACCTCGGGTTTTATCCTGAATCTTCAGGTCAAGTTTAACAAGGCTCAGACCTCGGGTTTTATCCTGAATCTTTAGGTCGAGTTTAACAAGGCTCAGACCTCGGGTTTTATCCTGAATCTTCAGGTCGAGTTTAACAAGGCTCAGACCTCGGGTTTTATCCTGAATCTTCAGGTCGAGTTTAACAAGGCTCAGACCTCAGGTTTTATCCTGAATCTTTAGGTCGAGTTTAACAAAGCTTGGACCTTGGATTTTATCCTGAATCTTCAGGTCGAGTTTAACAAAGCTCAGACTTTGGGTTTTATCCTGAATCTTCAGGTTGAGTTTAACAAGGCTCAGACCTCGGGTTTTATCCTGAATCTTCAGGTCGAGTTTAACAAGGCTCGGACCTTGGGTTTAATCCTGAATCTTCAGGTCGAGTTCAACAAGGCTCAGACCTTGGATTTTAGGAGAAATTGGTTTGACACTCTCTGAAACAAGATCAGTTCAAGGCAGGCTTTGCGTGCTCCTCCCCAGAGTCAGCGTCACTTTGGTGTTAAAAACAGCAGATTTCGGTCATCCAGGAAAGCATTTTTGTGTCTGGAAGAGTCACAGTCTGTCCCTTCAGCCAGGGGGACTCGGTGTGTCCTGAATTTCTGGGAATCCTCAGTGTGCTGGCCTTGCATGGCAGAGGTTAAGTGGCTGCAGATTTGCTGAGAGAAGCAAACAAAGCCAAAAATCCAAAATCCAGGGAGGGCACAGCAGCATTTTCCTTTTTCTCCTCCTCCTTGACTCTGACAAACGCTGTTTGCTGGAACCCACCCCAGATTTCTCGCCTTGAAGCAGCACAGGTAGGCAGCCAAACCAACTCGAGTTTATTTTTACCAGCACAAGAAAGCTTTTCTTTCTTCAGCAGTGCCAGGAGTAAAAGGAGTTGAACAAACAAACAGCAAATCCAAAGGCGGAGCAGCTCCAGCCGGGCCTGCCGAGACAGGCTCCCCTGGGAGCGCAGGGGGAGCGGCTCAGCCCAGACTTTAAAGCACAGGTCTAGACAAGAATTAATATTTTTTTTAAACATTTTGCAGCAGCAAAGGTTTTATATACTCCAGCGTTGGCAAGGAGAGCTGCTGTTAACAGGAGGTTGTCCCGCCACGCTGCAAGTGCCAGGAAAAAACACTAAAAATGGGGAAAAAAGCAAATACAGGCTTGGCTCTGTGGGATGGGACAGACTCTCTGCCCTCCTTGCAGCAAAGCCTCTTGGAGGTCCCGGTTTTCGCAGAATCCCAGGATGGGTGAGGTTGGAAAGGACCCCAGTGGGTGACTGGTCCCACTCCCTGCCCCAGCAGGGCCATCCCAGGGCACAGGGAAGTGTCCGGGAATGTCCCCAGGGAGGGAATTCCAGCCCCACTCTGGGCTCCCGTGCCCATGGATCCCCATGGATGGGCTCTGTGCCCATGGATGGGCTCTGTGCCCACGGATCCCCATGGATGGGCTCTGTGCCCATGGATGGGCTCTGTGCCCACGGATCCCCATGGATGGGCTCTGTGCCCATGGATGGGCACCTGTGCCCATGGATCCCCATGGATGGGTCCCTGTGCCCATGGATCCCCATGGAGGGGCTCTGTGCCCGTGGATCCCATGGATGGGCTCTGTGCCCATGGATCCCCATGGATGGGCTCTGTGCCCATGGATCCCCATGGATGGGCTCTGTGCCCATGGATCCCCAGGGATGGGCTCTGTGCCCATGGATCCCCATGGATCCCCATGGATGGGCTCTGTGCCCGTGGATCCCCATGGATGGGCACCTGTGCCCATGGATCCCCATGGATGGGCTCTGTGCCCGTGGATGGGCTCTGTGCCCATGGATCCCCATGGATGGGCTCTGTGCCCATGGATCCCATGGATGGGCTCTGTGCCCATGGATGGGCTCTGTGCCCATGGATCCCATGGATGGGCTCTGTGCCCATGGATCCCATGGATGGGCTCTGTGCCCATGGATGGGTCCCTGTGCCCGTGGATCCCATGGATGGGCTCTGTGCCCATGGATCCCCATGGATGGGCTCTGTGCCCACGGATCCCCATGGATGGGCTCTGTGCCCATGGATCCCCATGGATGGGCTCTGTGCCCATGGATCCCATGGATGGGCTCTGTGCCCATGGATGGGCTCTGTGCCCATGGATGGGCTCTGTGCCCATCGATGGCTCCCTCAGCCGTGTCCCCCTGCCCTGAGCAGCCCCAGCTCCCTCAGCCTCCCCCGGGCACGGAGATGCTGCAGGCCCTGAGCCATGCTCACATCCCTCCTGTGGCCCTGCCCCAGCTCCCTCCTGTCCTGAGGAGCCCACAGCTGCACACAGCACTCAGAGGAAGGAGCAGGAGCATTTTTTGGGAGAGTTTTTTGGGAGAGTTCTGGAAGGATTTGGGGCTCCGGGAGGGTCCGCAGTGCCCGGGCAATGAAGGGGCGTGGCTTATCCTGCAGGGAGGCGTGGTTTGTGCGCTGGCCCCGCCCCCTGCGGTGAGGTCGCGGGTGCGGCGCTCGGCGGGCGCAGAGCGCGATGAGCGCGGGCTGAGGGAGGGTCGGGGGTCCCGCCGCCATGGTGGCGCACGACGAGCTCGGCGGGCTGCTGCCCATCAAAAGGACTATCCGCGTCATCGACGCGCAGAACCAGCACTTCAGGGAGCAGGAGGTGAGCGGAACAGGGGGGAAAATGGGGTTTAGTTGAGGGGAGAGTGGGGAGGGGGATCCCCCTCAGCTTCCCGCTCTCCGCGGCTGAGGGGCGGAGGCGAGCCGGCCAGAGCGGGGGGTAGCCAGTGGTTTAAAAAGCTCTCTCTATATACATATATGTTTAAGTTCATCTCTATGTGTACGTATATTTTATGTGTATGTGTGTATATATATATATATATATATATATATGTGCGATATATTTAAGTTCATAGCCCCCAAAGAGTGGGGTCAGGCAGCCACAACCGATGTAGGCGCCTCACCCAGCCATTTATAAGCTGTATATATGTTTAAGTCCATGTACATATCTTTTCTATATGCATTTTATATACATGTATATACGTTACAGATAGATCTGTATTTAAGATCCTAGCCCCAAAGAGTGAGCCAAAACCAATCTCGGTGCCTCACCTGACCCCGCTCCCCCCGAGGTGGCTTTTCATTAAAAATTCGCCTGTTCTCACTTAAAAATCGCCCGTTTCCATTCTAAAATCGCTTGTCTCTCAGCGCTCTTTCCACTGACAGGATTTTTCCTAATTAGGTGCTTATTTGCTGCTTAAACCTTAGAGAAGCCCCCGGTGGGGTTGCTCGGCTTTGGGGGCCGGTGTGTTCGCTGGCAGTATTGTTGTTTTTATCGCGTGTTGTTATGCAGATGCAATAATTGCGCTCCTCGGAGGTGTTCCCGAGCCTCCTGCTGCGACAGGAGCAAAAGTTCAGCAGCCAGGTAGGGCCCGGCAGCCTTGGGCTGGGTTTATTGCTCAGATTAGTGGCGAGATGAGCTGGAAAAGTTAAAAAAAAAAAAAAAAAAAAATAGGCGTCTCCAGACATGGCTGGGGTTTGAGGGCTCAGCGCCGAGTCACCAAGCTCAGCAAATGCCGGCTTTGCGACAGCCAAACTTGGGCAATCCCATTGTGCAAAAGGGAAACCAGATGTTGGGGGAGAAATAACAGAAACCAGAGCTCTGGGAGGGGAGTGGATGGCCTCGAATTCTGAATTCTGGAGTGAGCCGACACTTCTGTCTGAGCTGCTTTGGTCGGGAGTGTGGGGGCTGTTGGATTTGGGAAAGCTCCGATTGTTCGTCTTGAGGCTCTGCGTGTGAATCTCCCGTGGCGGTGCTCAGGTGCTTGGTGATTTCTGGCAGGAATTACTCAGGCTGCTGACTGAAATCCCTTTTTTGCTGAATTGGCTCGGGAGGAAGAGTTTGTGTCACGCGTGGTTTTGCCATTGCTCACCGTGTTGTGTGGAGCTGTGCGCGGCACGTAGGAATCGCGCTCGAGCAAGGGATCCTCGTAAAAACCACTAATTATTACCCAGCACAGGGGAAAGGTTGCGGGCGTGCTGCTGAAGGAAAAAAAACCTTGCTCAAAAGTAATGCCTGGTTCTCTTTCCAGCAAGGCGCAATCTTTTCAGGAGTTAACCTGCACTTAGGAGCACTTGAAGGAATTTCAGGGCTGTGAAATCTCGCCTGGCACAAAATTACCTTTAGTGGCTGCTCTCGTGATGTGTTCATTCAATTTAATAAAGGGAAAATAATATTTCCTGATGGAGCTGTTGACCCCGCTGGGGTTTGAATTATTGGCGAGTGCTGTAACACCCCTGGATTGTCACAGAAACCTCCCAGACTTTATTGTAATCCGGCTCCCGTAAGGAAGGCGGCGTGGAGACAGGAGAGTCATTGTTTGCGAGTACGGAGCTAAAAAAAACCCTCCCGAGCCCGAGTTATCCGCAGCGCGACCCGCGCGGGTCTCGGCTTACAGCGGCCGGCCGGGGAGCCTGGGGCGGCGTCCAGCGTTTGGTTCTCCTCCTCCTGCTCCGGATCAAACGATCTTCGGGAGGACAACAACAGCCAGATGGGATTTTGGCAGCCGGGCCGTGTCTGAGGAGCGCTCAGACACAAAGTGGGAATTTTTATTTTTTTTTTTTTTTTTTAAGAGAGGAGAAATGGCGTTTGCTGGGCCGAGCTCAGGAATTCCTGCTGCCAGCCCTGGGGCACGGCACGTGTCACAGATGTGCAGGGACGGCATTCCCGCATTCCCGCATTCCCGCACGGCCCCGGGCTCCCGGCCCTGTCCCTGGATCTCAGCGGCGCTGACCCCTCTCCAGTGACCTGCTGGAGCCTCGAGGTTTCTTCTTGCTTTTCATTGGCAGTGTCACATTTTGCTTTTCCAGGCTATTTTTATCCCTGGCCTCGCCGGAGCCGTGGGTGGCTTTGTGTCTGCGTCTTCCCTGATTCACTCCTGCACTTTGTTGAGCTTCTCTAGGCCCACGTCCCTTTATGTATCCTCCTCGCTGATAGATGAATTTCTAGAAGCAAACACCTCCCTTCTCTTCCACTCAGAAACATCTGTAACACGTTAAACCTTCTTGTTGTCTTTGAGTCTGGCCTGACCATCCAACCTTTCCCTGGCTGTCTCTGTCTGGAGTCAGTGGAGGAGTTCCTGGTGTCCCACTTGGAGTTCCCGGTGTCCCACTTAAACCCAGCTGAGGATCCCGTGACCGAGGACACTTTTACAGCTTTCCTCCATGTTTATGGTGCCCTCCTAACTCTGACATTCCCCAAACGTTTATAGCACAGCTTTGTGCCGTGCCAAGAGCTCTTCTCTTCCTGCACGGCTCATAAATTGTTTCTTTTCATGTTCCCCCCCCTGCAAGTTTGAAGGCTGAGCTCAGGGTGAGCTCACCTCCTCCTCTTCCTCCTCCTCCTCCTCCTCCTCCTCCTGCTCCTGCTCCTGCATTGCCCAACGCCGCGTGTGGGCAGGGCCGCTGCTGGGCTCGGGTTGCTGAAATCGGATCTTACACACGCACGGAGCTTTTGTGCTCCTTCATGACTGGAATCCAGCTCTGGGTGTTCCTATTCCCCTTTTTATTTTTTTTTTTTTTTTTTTTTTTTTTTTTTTTTTTAGTTTTGTTTTCAGCATTTGTCACTTCTGAGCGAAGGGTTTGGCCCCCGAGCTGGGCTGGGAATGGAAGCAGCGCGGAGCTTTTGAAAGGGTACAAATCCAGCAATAATTAACCAATTCTAACCGAGGTGAACCCAAACCAGGCTGCTCTGCTTCCCTGTCCTGGGGAGAGCTTGGTGCTGAGCATCTCCCGAGGACAAGTCGGTGCAGCCCTGTGCCAGCTGTTGGCAGCACCAGGACAGTCCTGCAGCCCTTGCCAGCCTAAACCCTGAGCCATCTCTGCCCACTTCCCCCTGTGCACACCTTTCCTGCCCAGCCCTCCCCACACGGCGTTTTTGGTGCCAAACACGTCGAGGTGCCCACAGAACGTTCAAAGCTGAAGCAGCGGGAGCTTTCCAGGGGCGTTTCCTCTTTCTTGGCAGCGTTTGGGTCGGGACTGACTTGAGCTGCGGGCAGGGATTGGCGGTGGGGAAAAGCAGAAGCTGCAGCTTTCAAATCTAAACAACGTGTAAGAAGAACTGCAGTCGTTGCAGGGGTGGGGGAGAGCAGCAGGAGGACGAAACTGCGCAAAGTGAAGGATTTCAGCTTTATCTGCGTGCGTGTCCCTCGCGGGAATGTTCTGCTTGTGGTTGTTTGCTGCTTGTTCAAGGAGCTGCCCAGGGCCCCCACTGCCGCCCTGCTCTCCAAAATAAAATGGAAAAACACATTCTTGCTCCAGAGGAAAAGATGAGAAAATGGAGAAGCACAGCCCAGCTCCATCTTTAGCTGCCGCAGAGTGTCAGAAAACACTTTAATCTATTTCTGTTCAAAGCATAACAGTCCCTGCTGGAGCCCTGTTTTGAATTCTCGCTGATGTTCTCTCACCTCTTTTAACACTGGGCAAAAACCTCTGCAGTTTAATTGCAGCCTTAAAGTTCAGACAAATATTTATAGCCTTGAAAGATGAATGGCCGCTTCCAAACACTCTCCTTGCTGTGTTTGCCACTCCTTAAGTGGGTTTATGCTTTTGGAAGCCGCCTGAGAAATTTCCGAGGGAGGCACAGCCAGGACAATTTGTTCTCTGCTTGCTTTGCAGGAGCCAAGCACGAAACGGGTCCGGCCTTTAGCACGAGTCACCTCCCTGGCCAACCTCATCTCCCCCGTCAGAAATGGGGCAGTTCGGCGCTTTGGGCAGACAATCCAGGTAAAAACAGGGCAAAACTTGGAGATTTGGGCAAGGGGTTGGTGGGATGGGGTGGAACAGGGGTTTGGGGCATTTCCTGGAGCTCTGTGTGAACTTTAGCACGAGTCACCTCCCTGACCAGCCTGATGTCCCCTGTCAGAAATGGGGCAGTTCCATGCTTAGGGCAGACAGTCCAGGTGAAAACACAACAAAACCTGCAGGTTTGGGCAAGGGATTGGTGGGATATGGGGTGGAACAGGGGTTTGGGGCATTTCCTGGAGCTCTGTGTGAGCTTTAGCACGAGTCACCTCCCTGGCCAGCCTGATGTCCCCTGTCAGAAATGGGGCAGTTCGGCGCTTTGGGCAGACAATCCAGATAAAAACACAACAAAACCTGCAGATTTGGGCAAGAGATTGGTGGGATGGGGTGGAACAGGCACCCTGTGGGGTTTTGGGGCATTTCCTGGAGCTCTGTGTGAGAGTCACCTCCCTGGCCAGCCTGATGTCCCCTGTCAGAAATGGGGCAGTTCGGCGCTTTGGGCAGACAGTCCAGGTGAAAACACAACAAAACCTGCAGGTTTGGGCAAGGGATTGGTGGGATGGGGTGGAACAGGGGTTTGGGGCATTTCCTGGAGCTCTGTGTGAGAGTCACCTCCCTGGCCAGCCTGATGTCCCCTGTCAGAAATGGGGCAGTTCCCTGCTTTGGGCAGACAATCCAGGTAAAAACACAACAAAACCTGGAGATTTATTGGTGGGATGGGGTGCAACAGACACCCCATGGGGTTTTGGGACATTTCTTGGTGCTCTGTGTGAACTTCAGCATGAATCATCTCCCTGGCCAACCTGATGTCCCCCGTCAGAAATGGGGCAGTTCCATGCTTTGGGCAGACAGTCCAGGTAAAAACCTGCAGGTTTGGGCAAGAGATTGCTTGGATGGGGTGGAACAGGCACCCTGTGGGGTTTTGGGGCATTTCTTGGAGCTCTGTGTGAGAGTCACCTCCCTGGCCAGCCTCATCTCCCCCGTCAGAAATGGGGCAGTTCGGCGCTTTGGGCAGACAATCCAGGTAAAAACAGGGCAAAACTTGGAGGTTTGGGCAAGGGGTTGGTGGGATGGGGTAGAACAGGGGTTTGGGGCATTTCCTGGAGCTCTGTGTGAGCTTCAGCACGAGTCACCTCCCTGGCCAGCCTGATGTCCCCCGTCAGAAATGGGGCAGTTCCATGCTTAGGGCAGACAGTCCAGGTAAAAACAGGGCAAAACTTGGAGATTTGGGCAAGAGATTGGTGGGATGGGGTAGAACAGGGGTTTGGGGCATTTCCTGGAGCTCTGTGTGAGAGTCACCTCCCTGGCCAGCCTGATGTCCCCCGTCAGAAATGGGGCAGTTCCATGCTTTGGGCAGACAATCCAGGTAAAAACACAACAAAACCTGCAGGTTTGGGCAAAGGATTGGTGGGATGGGGTGAAAACCCCACAGGGGTTTGGGGTGTCTCTTGGAGCTCTGTGTGAGCTTTCTTGGGGCTGGAGGTGCTCCCTCAGGAGAGCAGGGGTATACAGAGCTGTGCAAACAGGTTCAACAGTAAATCCAAGCGAGTGCTGCAGATAAAGAGCTGATAAAGCGCCCCACGTGTGCTGCACCGTGATGGAGCTGGCCCTGCTGCCCAGCCCTGGCGCTGCAGCCGTGCCAGGAGCGCTGCTCTCACCTGCAGGTAACAGCACTGCTGGCACAGGAGCCTTGCAGAACACAGGGCAAGGTTCGAGTGGCTTCTCATTAACCTCTTCAGAGCAAGAGTTATGATCTTTGTTTATTTACTTCCTCATACCTGGGAAACAGAGCCAAGCTTTGCTTTCCCTTCTTCCTCACAGGAAAGCCTTGCCAAGCTCTGGGCTTCCTCAGCAGCTTGATTAAAGCTTTCCTTTATCTGAGGAAAAGTGTCTGGGTGTGTTTTCCTGCCCTGGATAACCCAGGGGGGTGAAGGATTGGGAATGGATAATCTAATGCTCCTGAAATGTTGGCTCTCCACATTGTTTTTAATATTTTTCGTTATTTTTTCAATCCCTGCAGTCGTTCACCCTGCGCAGCGACAGCAAATCCCCTGGCTGTGCGCAGAAGTCGTGCAGCAGGTCTGCTGCTCCCACGCCCCCCAAGAGAAGGAACAGCGTCCTTTGGTCTGAGATGTTGGATGTGAACACCAAGGAATCCCTGAGCACCAAGGAAATCAAACGCCAGGAGGTGAAACCTCGTGGAAACACCCGTGGAAAACGGGACTGGGAACAGCAGCCGAGGCCTTCGCTCCCTTCCCTTGCTGGGAAAGGAGGAACAACCTGGGGGGGGCTGCATCCTCTGTGCACCTAAAGCTGAGATTTATGTCTCTGTCAGCCATGGGAAAAGGAGGATTCCGCTCTGAATTCACCTCCCCAGCGTGACCCTTCGGAGATGCCAAACTTTCCACGGCATTCCTGAAATCCCAGCCCCGGCCCCGCTGGCTGCCCTGCAGCTGCCCCAGCCTCGGGCTCCTCACAGAGCCAGCTGTCTTTGTGCTAAAGCTCCTGACACGTGCTTGGGGGCCAGGCAGCAAGGCCTTGCCTTCCCTTCTCCTGGAGCTCTCGGACAAATCTCGTGGAGCCGTCGGAAGCCGCCTGGGCTTTGACCTCTGCGGTTTCGGGGGTTTTGTGTCTGCAGCCCTGCCTGCCTAAAGGCACTGATTTCAAAGGCTCTGCTGTTTAATTTGGCTCGTGCAGGGGCCAGCAGGGCTTTCACACGCTTGGAAGCAAAGCTGCTTTCTCAGGGCTGGGACTGCAGATTTACTCAGGGTTGTCATGCCCAGGTGCCCCCCGAGGGATTGGGGTGGCCAAGGGCCCATTCAGGGCAGGCTGTTCATCATGGGAGCTGAAAGGCTCTTTCTGAGAAAACTGGCATCCAAAATAACCCTGGGTGCTTTCTCCTCCCTCCCAGGCCATCTATGAAATGTCCAGGGGAGAGCAGGACCTGATTGAAGACCTGAAGCTGGCCAGAAAGGTGAGTGGGGCTTTTCCTGCAGTCAGTGACGACATTCCAGGGAATAGTGAGGGACTTTTCCACCTGCAGACGTGACGTGGGAGCTTTATCAGCCCAGAACCCCCAGTCTGAAAGCTGGCCCAGAAAGCTGACGTGAGCACTGGGCCAGTGCTGGTGCGATTGCAGCAAACCCAGCCATAAAAGGATTGTGCAGAGCTGCCTGGGGACTCCCTCTCCCAGCTGGGAATATCCACACAGGAAAATGCTTTTCCTTTAATTCCTCCATACTTCACACTGAGTGAATATTCTAGCGTCAAATCAGTGTTATTCCTTCTGTTGCCTTCACTTCTTTCACCTGATAAATCAATTTAAATCATCAGCTTTGAGGCACATTTAAATCTGTTTAAATCATCAGCTTTGAGGCACATTTGAATAGATTTCATTTGACAGGCCTACCACGACCCCATGCTGAAACTCTCCATCATGTCTGAGGAGGAGCTCACCCACATTTTTGGGGACTTGGATTCCTACATTCCTCTGCATGAAGGTAAGAGCAGCTGGGTGCTTTGTGCTCGCTGGGGTTGAACCTCTCTGCTTTCTCCTGTTACTCATTAGGGCATTGGTGCAATTCCTCTTTCCCTGTTTCCATTCCAGACTTACTGGCAAGCTTGGGAGAAGCAACAAAACCAGATGGAACCGTGGAGCAGATTGGGCCTATCCTTGTGAAGTGGGTGAGTTCAGAACTGGAATCAGCATCAACAGGCTGAAACTGAGCTTGGGGAACATTGAAAGGCAGAAGCTGCAGAGCTCTGGGGCTTCAGTGGCCCTCAGTGCAGACTGGAAGGGAAATCCTGGCAGTGCTGAAAACAGTGGGATTGTGATGGCTGGAATTGGACCTGAATTCACCCAGATCTAGGGTTGAAATGTCTGTGTCTCCTGGACTCTTTGTCCCAGTGTGATTCCACAAGTGTTATCCCTGCTGATGGCAAACACTGGGAGCTTCATGGGCTCCCTTTGCTCATCCAAACTCTGGGAGCTTCATGGGCTCTGTGTGTTCATCCAAACTCTGGGAGCTTCATGGGCTCCCTGTGCTCATCCAAACATTGGGAGCTTCATGGGCTCTGTGTGCTCATCCAAACTCTGGAGCTTCATGGGCTCCCTGTGCTCATCCAAACTCTGGGAGCTTCATGGGCTCTGTGTGCTCATCCAAACTCTGGAGCTTCATGGGCTCCCTGTGCTCATCCAAACTCTGGGAGCTTCATGGGCTCTGTGTGCTCATCCAAACTCTGGAGCTTCATGGGCTCCATGTGCTCATCCAGACATTGGGAGCTGCATGGGCTCTGTGTGCTCATCCAAATTCTCCAAGCTTCATGGGCTTCCTGTGCTCATCCTCCTCACAGGATCCAAACTCTGGGAGCTTCATGGGATCTGTGTGTGTGCTCATCCAAACATTGGGAGCTTCATGGGCTCTGTGTGCTCATCCAAATTCTCCGAGCTTCATGGGCTCTGTGTGCTCATCCTCCTCACAGGATCCAAACATTGGGAGCTTCATGGGCTTCCTGTGCTCATCCAGACATTGGGAGCTTCATGGGCTCCATGTGCTCATCCAAACTCTGGGAGCTTCATGGGCTCCATGTGCTCATCCAAACATTGGGAGCTTCATGGGCTCTGTGTGCTCATCCAAACATTTGAAGCTTCGTGGGCTCCATGTGCTCATCCTCTTCACAGGATCCAAACTCTGGGAGCTTCATGGGCTCTGTGTGCTCATCCAAATTCTGCGAGCTTCATGGGCTCCATCTGCTCATCCTCCTCACAGGATCCAAACACTGGGAGTATCATGGGCTCCATGTACTCATCCAAACACTGGGAGCTTCATGGGCTCTGTGTGCTCATCCAAACACTGGGAGCTTCATGGGCTCTGTGTGCTCATCCAGACTCTGGGAGCTTCATGGGCTTCTTGTGCTCATCCAAACTCTGGGAGCTTCATGGGCTCCCTGTGCTCATCCTCCTCACAAGATTCCAAACATTGGGAGCTTCATGGGCTCCCTGTGCTCATCCAGACACTGGAGCTTCATGGGCTCTGTGTGCTCATCCAAATTCTCCAAGCTTCATGGGCTTCCTGTGCTCATCCTCCTCACAGGATCCAAACTCTGGGAGCTTCATGGGCTCCGTGTGCTCATCCAAACTCTGGAGCTTCATGGGCTCTGTGCTCATCCTCCTCACAGGATCCAAACTCTGGGAGCTTCATGGGCTCTGTGCTCATCCTCCTCACAGGATCCAAACATTGGGAGCTTCATGGGATCTGTGTGTGTGCTCATCCAGACACTGGGAGCTTCATGGGCTTCTTGTGCTCATCCTCCTCACAGGATCCAAACTCTGGGAGCTTCATGGGCTCCCTGTGCTCATCCAGACACTGGAGCTTCATGGGCTCTGTTCTCATCCAAACATTGGGAACTTCATGGGCTCTGTGTGCTCATCCAAATTCTGGGAGCTTCATGGGCTCTGTACTCATCCAAACTCTGGGAGCTTCATGGGCTCCCTGTGCTCATCCAGACATTGGGAGCTTCATGGGCTCTGTGTCCTCATCCTCCTCACAAGACCCTCCCTTATCTTTTTATTGGTAAAAATTCCCCAGTGAGTGCTGTAGAAGTCCCTGAGTTTGCCATGTGAGTGACATCTGCTTTTCCCACAGGGAATCTGACTCCTCAATCTGCTCTGTTCCCTGCAGCTGCCCCGCCTGCACGCCTACAAAGGCTACTGCAGCAACCAGCTGGCAGCCAAAGCGCTGCTGGACCAGAAGAAGCAGGACAGGAGGGTGCAGGATTTCCTGCAGCGCTGCCTCGAGTCTCCCTTCAGCCGCAAGCTGGACCTGTGGAGCTTCCTGGACATCCCTCGGAGCCGCCTGGTCAAATACCCCCTGCTCCTCAAGGAGATCCTGAGGCACACCCCCAAGGAGCACCCCGACGTCCACATCCTGGAGGAGGCTGTGAGTGATCCTGCTTTGCTTGTCCTCACCCAGGCGTGGGGTGGGCGAGCTCCACAAATCTTCCTTAAACCTCAGCAGTTCCCAGGGGGGGTTTCAGATCCATGACAGGGAAAGTGAGGGATCAGTCCACGTGGATTGCGTCCTTGGGAGTTGTGAAGGAGACAAGCAGAGGTCACACAGGGAAGCACTTAATCCCTCTTAATCATTTGTTTGGGTGTTCAGATATCCATAATCCAAGGAGTCCTCTCTGACATCAACCTGAAGAAGGGCGAGTCTGAGTGCCAGTACTACATTGACAAGCTGGAGTACCTGGATGAGAAGCAGAAGGATCCAAGGATTGAAGGCAGCAAAGCTTTGCTGTGCCACGGGGAGCTGAAGAACAAAAATGGACACGTGAGTCCCTCCTTTTTTACTCATTAATTCTCAAACCTGGTTTAAACTCAGAGCAGGACTGGGAGGCTTCCATCCTTGGGGGTAGTTTGGATATTGGATAAAAGAGCAGAGGAAAATCTCTTAATTAATTAATAATTAATCTCTTAATCAGCCTCATTTAGGCTGTAAGGGAAAGTTTCCTGCTGACAGCTCCACAATTGCCTTTGGGAACTGGAAAATCATTAGCACAGAGTGCCCACGGCAAGTGCTCTCCATCCATCCAGAGGGATTTCCTGCCACTGTTTACTCCCAGTAATGCTCTGCCATTCCCCATTAGGAGCCCTGGCTCTTCCAAACAAAAGGGTTCCTATGAAGCCTGTTTGCTTTGGGCTGGGCTGCTGGAGTTTATCTCCCACCCCCTGCACTCTGGGCTTTGCTGCCTTTTGTCCTGATTTCAACCTCAAACCTTCTCAAGTTTTCTCTGTTGATTGGGGGTTTTGTTTGTTTAATTGGCTGTTTTACTCGTGCACACGCAGGAAAGATATGGCTCCTAATCATCCTATCCTGGGAATCATCATTCACTCCCTTTCTAGGGATCAATAAAATAATAAAGCCGCTGATGTAATCCTGGTGTGTGCCAGACCTTGCCATTGTCGCCGGAGACTCTGAAAGTTATTGTGGGTGAAACTGCAGATAAGGTGGCCTTGAATCCCACAGGATGTGTGACCTCATGGGGCACAGAGTGAACGCTGGGATGTTTTCTCTTGCAGAAGCTCTACGTCTTCCTCTTCCAAGAAATCCTGGTGCTGACGCGGCCGGTGACCCGCAACGAGCGCCAGGCGTTCCAGGTGTACCGGCAGCCCATCCCTGTGCAGGAGCTGCTCCTCGAGGACCTCCAGGATGGAGATGTCAAAATGGGGGGCTCCTTCCGAGGGGCTTTTGGCAATTCTGATAAAGGTACGGATCTCTAGGAGCATGGGGGGTAGGATGGTTGGGATGGATGGAGACGAGAGATCTCTGCAGCCAGGTCAGGAATTCGGGGTTTATTGCACAGGGCCTGGGTGCAGGGCCCTGCTGGGATTTGGGGTTCATTGCACAGGGCCCTGCTGGGATTTGGGGTTCATTGCACAGGGCCCTGCTGGGATTTGGGGTTCATTGCACAGGGCCCTGCTGGGATTTGGGGTTCATTGCACAGGGCCTGGGTGCAGGGCCCTGCTGGGATTTGGGGTTCATTGCACAGGGCCTGGGTGCAGGGCCCTGCTGGGATTTGGGGTTCATTGCACAGGGCCTGGGTGCAGGGGCCTTTTGGGATTTGGGGTTTATTGCCAAGGACCTGCTGGAGCTGCCAGGCACAGCTCAGTGCAGATCTGAGAGAAGAGAGGGGTAGAGAGGATGAGAGGGTGAGAGAGCAGAAACGTAAGAGAGCAAGGTTCCCATTACAATACCATAAATCTCCTTCTGTGTTGAATATTCTGGTTCTCACTAACCAATCTAGTACAATACACAAATCCTACAGCATTTCCACACAGCCTATAAGAATCACTACATTACCACACTGTGTTACATTTTAAACCCTAAAAACTCCTCTTTGGGCCCCTTCTGCCAAGCTGCAGGGTCTGCTCTGACCCTTGGGCCTGTCTGCAAGCAGAGGGTGTTGTTCCATCAAAAGGGGATCACCTTCAGTCCAGCCACACCATTGTTTTCCACTTGTTCAGTAACTGAGGGACCTCAAAGCTTGCTTTCATTTCAGTCTCACTTACACTTTCCATATTCTCAAAACCTTTTGCTGGACAATCATATTGATAAGGCTTTCCTGTTCCATCTTCCCCAACACGGATCCAGTCAGCCATGAATTCACAGCTGGGGCTTGGATTAGAAAACATCTTTGTCTCCCTGCTGGATTTTTGGGATTTGGGGGGGGTTTTGTTGGGATTTCAAACCTACCAATGGAATCTCTAAAAGCCAACTCAGATCTGATGAGCTTTTCCCTTTATCCCCAGCCAAAAACATCTTCCGAGTGCGTTTCCAGGAGCCGGGCCCGGGCCAGTCGCACACGCTGCAGGCCAACGACGTCTTCCACAAGCAGCAGTGGCTGAGCTGCCTCCGTGCCGCCATCGCCCCCTTCCGCAGGAGCGCTCCCGGGCCCGAGCTCGCCGAGCTGCCCGAGCTGAGCGAGGAGTGCGAGGAGAACAATGCCAACCGTGCCCGCGTGCCCCGGGCAGCGTCCCACGCGGAGCCGGGGCCGAGCGCGGCCCTGCCGGACTCGGGGGAAGCCAAGGGGCTCAAATGCCGCAGGAGCTCATCACAGGGGCACCGCAAATCCAGGGAGAAGCAGCTCGGCGGCAAGCGGAGAGAAACGCTGGTGTAGCGTAAGGAGGCGCAGGAGCCCGGTGAAAGGCGCCTGGGCTTGGGGAAAGTGTTAATTTATAAATAATTCCGTGTACATTTTGTACCGGGAGCGCTTGGGAGCGCTCTGCGGATCAGAGCCTGGGTTTGTGTTGGAATGGCAGCTACTGGTGTGCGGTTACTGTTGAGCTGGGGGCTGTTTTTACACTCTGAACCCATGAGCGATGTCCAAAACCCTCATGGCGCTTCTGAAGAGCAAATCTGGGCTCCTGGGAGTTTCCCACAGCCATGGTAGAGGATGGAAAATAAAGCAGAATTTTGGGGGTAGAGAATGGAAAATAAAGCGGAATTTTGGGGGTAGAGGATGGAAAATAAAGTGGAATTTTGGGCAGCACTGGGGGTTTTGATCAACACTGCAAAAGTCCCTTAAAGGACTCAACACCTGAAGTCACTCTGCTGTGTGGTTATGGTAATTCCTGCAAATTTGCATGTTCCAAAAGGAAAATCCGACAAAAACAGACCCCAGTTCAACAGGTTCTCAATTCACCTACTGGAATCTTTGATCTTTGTGTGTCCTTTGTACATTCCTCTGTCTCACTCTTGTATCCTGCCAACTATTTAAATTTTTTTATTAGTTTTGTTTCAAGTTTGGGGGTTGGGATTTTGGGGTGGTTGGTTTTTTTCTGTTTCCTTTGATTGTTTTTTTTTTTATTTTTGTATTTTTGTTGCTCGGACTTGGCATTTCCTTTCCAGTACTTGATCCTTCGTGCTCCGAGGGGTGATGTCCCAACTGTCCCAGAGCAATCCACGGGCTGGGGGGAGACACTGCTGAAAGAGAACTGCTTTACTCTAGGGTGTAGGAAGGTTGTAGGCACGTTGTACAAGGGTTTGGGGAGCAGTGAGTAGAGGGGTAGCAGGGAGTGAAGGTAGATTCCGTGTTTTTGTTGCCTTTTGGAAATGAAACACTTCCCGCAGGGAAGCAGGACTTGGAGGCAACCAAGGGGTTCTTGCATGTGGTAGAAAGGTAGAGGAGAGGAAGAGTTGCAGCTGTGAGGAGAGGAGGAGGAGGAGGAGTGGTTGTAAATACTCAGGGTGGCAGCACTGCCATCTTCTAGCACTCCAAAGATGCAGGGAAAATCCAGGGAGAGACCCAGCTTGGGAATGGCGCTGCAGAGTCATGGGAAGCAAGGTGGTGACAGCTCTGAGCACAGCAAAATCCAGGACTGGGATCCTGCAGTCCCTGTGACCCAGAATCCAGGACTGGGATCCTGCAGTCCCTGTGACCCAAAATCCAGGACTGGGATCCTGCAATCCCTGTGACCCAAAATCCAGGACTGGGATCTTGCAATCCCTGTGACCCAAAATCCAGGACTGGGATCCTGCAGTCCCTGTGACCCAAAATCCAGGATTGGGATCCTGCAGTCCCTGTGACCCAAAATCCAGGACTGGGATCCTGCAGTCCCTGTGACCCAAAATCCAGGACTGGGATCCTGCAGTCCCTGTGACCCAAAATCCAGGACTGGGATCCTGCAGTCCCTGTGACCCAAAATCCAGGACTGGGATCCTGCAGTCCTTGTCACCTGAAATCCAGGATTGGGATCCTGCAGTCCTTGTCACCTGAAATCCAGGATTGGGATCCTGCAATCCCTGTGACCCAAAATCCAGGATTGGGATCCTGCAGTCCCTGTGACCCAAAATCCAGGACTGGGATCCTGCAGTCCTTGTCACCCAAAATCCAGGACTGGGATCCTGCAATCCCTGTCACCTGAAATCCAGGACTGGGATCCTGCAGTCCCTGTGACCCAAAATCCAGGATCGGGATCCTGCAGTCCCTGTGACCTGGGATCCAGAACTGGGGAGCCATATCCCAAAATCCAGGACTGGGGAGTGGGATCCTGCAGTCCTTGTCACCTGAAATCCAGGACTGGGATCCTGCAATCCCTGTCACCTGAAATCCAGGACTGGGGAGCCATATCCCAAAATCCAGGCGTGGGGAGCGGTGACTCCGCATGCCAGGACTGTCACTGCCTGTCCGTGTGCGGCCGGGAGCTTTGGCAGTGGGCAGAGGGTGTACATAGACCCAGCGTGTGGTTCTCTGTAAATGTTGTACAGTTTCCAGTGCCAAGTTCCATTAAATTCCTGACAGCCTCTCCTGCCTCACCGAGTCCTGTGGGAGGAGGGAGGGAGGGAGGGCTGTGTCCGTGCTCGGGAGCTGCTCTGGGTGAGGATGGATCTCTCCAAGCTGAGGCTCCAGGAGGAGCCCCTGTCCCCGGCCATGATTGTTCCGTGTCCAGGCAGGACAAGCTGGAATTTCACAGCTCCGGTGCTGTCCAGGCAGGACACGAGCACAGCAGCCGAGTTCAGGGACTGTGCTCAGTTCCCAGGAAAGGGGAGCAGTGGGATTGCACCCCCATTAGCACGAGGGTCCTCATTTAGTAAATGTGAAATCCTTGGGAGGGGGATCCTGCTGGGCTGATCCCAAGGAAGCTTCCAGGGAGTTGCTGTACCAGGATAAACCCATCCAGTTTTCCAGTTCTCCCAAAAACCTCCAGCCTGAACTTGCATGGGGTGTCCGGGCTTGGCTGCAGCTCCAGGAGAGCAATCCCAGCTCCAGCCCTGTCCCCTGGGAGGGAAGGAGCAGCTCCCCAAATCCAGTTTTAGGGACAGGATTTGCACATTTACAGATGGATCCATGGCATGGGATCCATGGCATGGGAGGTGATGGACACCAGGATCTCTCCCAGGGTCAGTGATCCTGGCTCCAGGCTGGCCCCATTTCCCTAGTAGGGAAGGAGCAGCTCCCTAAATCCAGTTTTAGGGACAGGATTTGCACATTTAGAGATGGGATGGGATCCATGGCATGGGGGATGATGGACACCAGGATCTCTCCCAGTGTGAGTGATCCCGGCCCCAGGCTGGCCCCGCTCCCCCGGGAGGGAAGGAGCAGCTGGGTTTGCTCGGTTTTAGGGACAGGATTTGCACATTTAGAGATGGGATGGGATCCATGGACCCAGGAGCAGCTGGGTTTGCTCGGTTTTAGGGACAGGATTCCCAGCTGAGCCCTGACCTCTGAGGCTGATTTATCGAGAGGGGATTCAGCCCCTCCCGAGCAGGGAGAAGCTGGGATAGTGGCTCTGCCTGCAGAAAAAGCATCAGTGAGCTCTGGAGCACGGGGAGAGGAAATCCCAGGCCCGTCTGCCGGGCTGGGTCTGTGTCTCCTCACCCCGCAGCCGACAGCAAATCAGCCAGAACTCCTTCACTCCCTTTGGAAGCAATTCCCTTTAAATGATTCCCCACAACTCCTGCTGCTTCCCCTCCCTGCCCCGTCCCTCCTGCAGGAATGTGCAGCCGGCTCAGCCCTCCCTCCTCCAGACTAAACAATCCCCGCTCCCCTGGATTCCAACCACGGAATCCCACGGGCTCCCGGCTCTCCGTGCCTCTGCTGAGCCGGGACCCGATCCCATGGGTGTGGAGCCCCGGGATGCGGCAGGATGAGTTCCCGAGGGCGGAGCGGAGCCCGTGGTGCCATCGCGGTGCCAGGAAGGGGCTGGGCCGGGTCCGTGCCCGGGGCTGCGGCGCCTCCGCCCTGGGTAAGCAGCTCCGGGATCCGGCTTTGCCCTGGGGCCCCGCCCGGCTCCGCAGCGCTGCCCACAGCCCCGGCGTGCCCAGGTGGGACCTTCCCGGAGCCGGGATCGCGGCCGCGGTCACTGTGGGGCGGAGCCATCTCCGGGAATTCCCGATCCCAATCCCAGCCTCTTCTCCATGGGGACATCGGGGATCGGGGTCCCTTCGCTCCAGCTTTGGGAGCTGCCCTTGGCTTTGGGAACTCCATGGAAGCAAACTCTAAAACAAACCACAAACCACAAAATCCCAAATTTGACTCCAACAGCCCCAAGACCCTCACAGCCATCCTGGGATCAACCCCGAGCCCACCCTCTCCCAAATCCCATTTTCCACACTGAACCTCGGCGTTGTTTCTGCCGGGATTTGTGCAGATCCTTCCCCCTCCCCAGAGCCTGGGATCGGTCTGGGCCCGTGCAGGGCCAGGAGAGCCCCACGGAGCTTTCCCTGCCGGAGCCCTCTCCCTCCCCGCCTCCCAACTTTCTCTTTTTTCCATGGATTCATCCCCCTGCCGCCCCCCGCCGCGTCTGCAGCTGCAGACCCAGACACATCTGTGCACATCTGGGCTGGGCTGGCAGCCGAGCGCCGCGGGAGGATCCAGCTGGAAGCTTTGCACCTCCTGCGCTGCAGGAATTTCCCCCCATTCCCTGCACGGGGCCCCTCAAATCCAGACACCGAGCCTGGAAAGCTCCGTGTGAGGCTTTGGGGGGCCCCTCCTCCATCACAGCTCCAACTTTGCAGCTCCAGGTGGAGCCAGCCCGGGAAATTCGGCTGCCAAACCCGGCGGCGGCGGCGGCTGCGCGCTCCCCATCCCTGCCCGAGCCCAGAGCCCACCCCGGTGCTGTAACTGGGCCATAAATCCGGGATTTTATGGGGCAGCAGGAGGTTTTATTGGGATCGTTATCCTGATAAATGAGGTGCACTTAAAGCACAGACAAAATCAAGGGCTGGCTTTGACCTTCTCCTGAAAACGGATGTGGGGTGGGATGGGATGGGATGGGATCCATGGGATGGGATGGGATGGGATGGGATGGGAGATGGTGAGTGCTGGCAGTGGCTGCTGGTCACAGGGATGTAAAGGAATGGGATGGGATGAGAGGTGATGGGTGCTGGTCACGGGAATGGAATGGGATGAGAGGTGATGGGTGTTGGTCATGGAGAGGTCATGGGGAGATGATGGGATGGGATGGGATGGGAGATGATGGATACCAGCAATGGGTGCTGGTCATGGGATGGGATGAGATAGGATCTGTGGGATGGAATGGGATGAGAGATGATGGATGCTGGTCATGGAGAGGTCATGGGGAGATGATGGGTGCTGGGGATGGGATCCATGGGATGGGATGGGATGGGATGGGATGTGATGGGATGGGATGGGATAGGATGGGATGGGATGGGATGGGAGATGATGGATACCAGCAATGGGTGCTGGTCATGGGGATGGGATGGGATCCATGGGATGGGAGATGATGGCTGCCAGCAATGGGATGCCAGTCACAGGGATTTCATGGGAAGGAAGCAGCAGATTCCAGCTTTGATCCTCACCAAGGGCCACCCCAGACAGCACCACCCCTCCAGCCCCAGGTGACACAGGGACCCCAAATCCCCCCCAGCTGAGCTCCAGCCCCTCTGCCACGGTTCGGAGCGGCACCTGAGCCCTCCCAGGCCTCCAATCGCCGGGGATCTGTTGGGATTTGCTTCTCCCGGGCGGGCCCGAGCCAGCTCCGCCTCCCCGGGGCTCTTCCCGCCGGTTTGGGCTGGAGCTAATTAAATCAGACGGGTAATTAGGGAGCAGCTCTTGCTCAGGAGGAGCTGCCAGGGCCTCCCCTCCCCGAAACCTCTCGCCAGACAGGTTCCCAGCACCGCTCCCACAATTCCTCCCGGGAACTGCGGCGTTCCACACGCCCTGAGCTTTCTCCATGTGAGCTTTAACCCAGGAGGGCAAAACCCTCCCGGACTGATCCCACCATTCCTCAGGTGTCCTGTGGGCTGGGTTTTGGTTTGTGCCCTTCCCTCCAAATCCCACGGCTCGAATTCCTCACTGGGTTAAACTGGGATCAACTGGTGCCAATTTTCTGTAGCTGAGAAAGTGAAATTATCTTCTGCTGGGGGACTTCTGGCTCCAGCAGCTCCTTGATCCGGCTGGGGAAAGGTCACTGGGCTGTTGTGGGCACAGAGGAAAGAGGGAGGGAGGGAGGGATGGATGGATGGATGGATGGATGGATGGATGGATGGATGGATGGATGGATGGATGGATGGATGGATGGAATCCATGGATGGATGGAATCCATGGATGGATGGATGGAGAAACACTCCCTCGTTTGTCACTGTCCCCCCCTCTACACCCTGAGTAAGAGATGAGTAAACCCAGCCTGACAATGGGGAGATCCCTCAGCCCAGCCCTGAGTAAGAGGGCAGGACCCCACAGCCCTGCCCTGCTCCAGCCCCGGAGAGGCCCCGGAGGTGACTCAGGGCCCCGGCAGTTCTGGACAGCCGGGATCTGCCAGGACCTGCTCGGGATCCTCCCCTGGTGCCTCTGATGCGCTGCCAGCACCGCCTGGGGCTGGGGAGACTGGGGGGGACCCTCCCCTCCTCTCCAAAACACCCTAAAACTGGGGAAATCACACGTGTCACCCCCAGTGCCGCCTGCCCCGAAACCAGAGCCCAGATCCCTAATTTGGGCTTTGCTGGGATCTGAAACTCCACCCTGGGAGCAGCGGGACGAGAGCCAGGGCAGCCCAAGGGCGTTGGGTGACTCCTCTTGCCCAGCTCCCAAAGCTCCTGGATCCGTTCCCATTCCTGCCTCGCTCCTCCTGGTGCAGGGAGAGGCCCCGCGAGGGAGGAGGCTCCATCATCTCCATCTCCTCCTCGCCCTGCTGGCGCGGCGTGCCGGGGCAGAGCCGCGCGCGGCGGGAGCACCATGGCCGAGCGGCTGTCGGAGGAGAAGATCGCCGAGTTCAAGGAGGCGTTCTCGCTCTTCGACCGCGACGGCGACGGCTGCATCACCACGCGGGAGCTGGGCACCGTCATGCGCTCGCTGGGCCAGAACCCCACCGAGGCCGAGCTGCAGGACATGGTGGGCGAGGTGGACGCCGACGGCAGCGGCACCATCGACTTCCCCGAGTTCCTGTCGCTGATGGCGAGGAAGATGAGGGACACGGACAGCGAGGAGGAGATCCGGGAGGCGTTCCGCGTGTTCGACAAGGACGGGAACGGCTACATCAGCGCGGCCGAGCTGCGGCACGTCATGACCAACCTGGGCGAGAAGCTGACGGACGAGGAGGTGGACGAGATGATCAAGGAGGCCGACTGCAACAACGACGGGCAGGTCAACTACGAGGAGTTCGTGAGGATGATGACGGAGAAGTGACGGCCCCGCCAGCCGCCTCCAGCTCCATTCCACAGGTAACTCCCTGGGACGCATCGTCCATGGAAAATCCCCAAATCTTGACTCTCCCTCCCCATGTTGGGGGTTGGAAAAATTTATTTTTGTGGTGCTTTGTTGGTTTTTTTAAAATTTTCCTTCTTTTTTTTCCCCATAGGGAACAGAGGTTGTGGTGGTTCTCCCCCAGCCCCTCCATCCCCTCCCACCTTCTCCAGGCTGGAAAAATCCTCTTTTATCGCAGTTGGAGCGTCACCAACGGCGTCTGCATCGGGTGTGGGGTGCAGATGGATTTGGGGTCCCCGTGGGATGTCTCGTGTCTGTAGATATTCCAGAGGCCCCTGAGAATTCCCTGACATCCCTGAGTCCAATAAAAACGTCCCCCCACATCCTGGTGGCTGCTTCATTCGGCTTCTCCTTGGGATCCCTGCTGAAAATGTCCCCTCAAATCATCCTGGTCAGGCTCAAACCCCTCCTCATCTCCATCCCTGTTCCCAAAAAGCTGGAAAGATGCTGGAGACCAGGATGTGGCCATCCCCACCCCAAATCTCATCATTTTGGGATCTGCCTCCACCCCAGGATCTCAGGGGTCCTTTTCCCTCTTCCAACCTAGGAAAAACTGGATTTATCCCTAATCCCCACCCCAAAGCTGAGCAGAGCAGGATTCACCTTTCCCAAACTCGCCATGACTCGGTTTCCCCACAACGAGGGGCAGCCCTGGGATGGGATCATTCCCTCCACAGAAGAATTGGGAGGAAAGTTCCATTTCATGGCTGTAATTAATGCTCCGTCGTTAACGAGCAAACGGGGCCGAGCTGCTCCGCGGGGACCTTGGCTCCCGCCCATCCCCGGGGCTGGGAACTTTGGCAATCCCGGTTGTTTTCCCGGGAAAACCGGGCGGGTCCTGGCAGAGCCCAGCGCGCCCACGCTCGCTCCCAGCTCCTTCTCCCTCCCGCTCCCAGGGTGGGAGCGGGGCAAAGTCCAGACCAAAATCCCCAAATCCACCAAAATCCCCAAATCCACCAAAATCCAGCTGGAGAAAATGCCAGGGTCACGCCGGGCTGTGGCGATGAATGGCTAAAATTAGTCCTGCCCATAAACCTGGGTTATTTATTTCATACCAAACTGATCCTGGTATTTTTAGGCCTGACCTTTTTTTTCTCCTTCTATTTTTGGGTTGTTTAATTTCCAGAGTGTTTTTTCCACTTATCCCAGGATGGTTTTTCAGGATGATGATCCTGAATGGGAGCCTGGATCCCAACCCAGCAGCTCCATCAACAACAGAGCAAGTTCATCCATTTTTCCCATTTATCCCCAAATTTGGTGCTCGGGAGAGCAGTGGGAAATTCCCACCAGCATCCTTGGGATGGACACATGGATGGACAGGATGGTCCTGTTTGTTTCAGCAGGAAAAGGAGAGGATTTTGCTTCCCAAATCCAGGTTTTCATCCCCAAAGTGTCCCTCTGGAGGAGAAGGAGCTGACGGAATTGCAGGATCCATGACCAGTGGAATTCCATCTGATGTTGGTCAATTATTAAATTAATCAAGGTCCACTTGGAACCTGGGAAGTTTGGAGGATCCCTGATCCCTCCCTGATCCCGATTTTCCACCCTAAAGCTCGGTCAGGGTGTTCCCTGCACCCGGGGATGGGGATTGAAGGATGGGATGTGGAACTGGGATCACCTGGGATGGGAACTGGGAATCACCTGGGATAGGAATCATCTGGGACTGGACCTGAAAATCATCTGGTGTGGGATTTGGGATAGGGAATCATCTGGGACGGATCATGTGGGATCATCTGATCTGGGAACTGGGATAGGAATCACCTGGGATGGGTCCTGGGAGATCATCCAGAGTTAGGGAGAACCTGGAATGGATCCTGGAGGATCATCCCATGCAGGATTTGGGATAGGAATCACCTGGGATGGGTCCTGGGAGATCATCTAAGCCAGGACCTGGGGTAGGAATCACCTGGGATGGGATCTGGGAGATCATCCGGAGTTAGGGAGAACCTGGAATGGATCCTGGAGGATCATCCAGTGCAGGATTTGGGATAGGAATCATCTGGGATGGATCCTGTGGGATCATCTTGTGTGGAATCTGGGACAGGGATCACCTGGGATGGGAACTGGGAGTCACCTGGGATAGGAATCATCTGGGACTGGACCTGAAAATCATCTGGTGTGGGATTTGGGATAGGGAATCGTCTGGGATGGATCCTGTGGGATCATCTGATCTGGGAACTGGGACAGGAATCACCTGGGATGGGTCCTGTGAGATCATCCAGAGTTAGGGAGAACCTGGAATGGATCCTGGAGGATCATCCCGTGCAGGATTTGGGATAGGAATCACCTGGGATGGGTCCTGTGGGATCATCTGATCTGGGAACTGGGATAGGAATCACCTGGGATGGGTCCTGTGAGATCATCTGATCTGGGAACTGGGATAGGAATCACCTGGGATGGGTCCTGTGAGATCATCTTGTGTGGAATCTGGGACAGGGATCACCTGGGATGGGATCTGGGCTGGGATCCATGGATTGGACCATGAGGAACCCCTGGGATGGGACCTGGGGTGGGTTTGGGGTGGGACATGGGATCACTGGAATGGGATGTGACCGGGGGATCCCTTGGGACGTGGCTGGAGGGGAAATCTCCTGGATGCAGCTGCTCCCACCTCCACCATGGACAACCTCCCACCGCTTTTCCAGGTATTTTCCAACCAAAAAATCCACCGAGGGCTCCAGGACCGCTCAAAAACACAAATCCAGCTCTGCCCCCATTGCTCCCCTTTCCCTGCTCACCTGGACACTGGTTTTGCCCTAAAATTGAACTTTTAAGGAACAAAAGCAGCTCAGGAGCGCCCCCATCCTAAAGGACCGGAGATGTTTGCTCCAACCCTGTGGGATCAATCCCAAATTCTCCCCATTCCCTTTCATTTCAGCAACCCGAGACGTTCCCATCCCCTTTCAACAACGAGGCTTTAAAACCACAATTAAATAAACTTGGGCAAACAACCCCCAGACCTCCCAGGGTTTTCCCGGAGGAAAAGCAGGATTTTTTTCCCAGTTTTTCCCCATTTTTCCCCTTTCCAAGCCCCGTGGATCCGAGCTCCCTGCCCCCTCCCCAGCAGTGACTCTGCCCCGAGCAAACAGGACGTGGTGCCTGGGAAATGTCTGCGGGAAGGGGAGGCCCCTGCACCTCCAGCTGCCAGAGAAAAGTCTGGGAAAACAGCTCCAAAAGTCTGGAAAAATGGCTCAAAAAGTCTGGAAAAACGGCTCCAAAAGTCTGGGAAAATGGCTCCAAAAGTCTGGGAAAACGGCTCAAAAAGTCTGGGAAAACGGCTCCAAAAGTCTGGAAAAACGGCTCCAAAAGTCTGGAAAAATGGCTCAAAAAGTCTGGAAAAACGGCTCCAAAAGTCTGGAAAAACGGCTCAAAAAGTCTGGGAAAATGGCTCCAAAAGTCTGGAAAAACGGCTCCAAAAGTCTGGGAAAATGGCTCAAAAAGTCTGGGAAAACGGCTCCAAAAGTCTGGGAAAATGGCTCAAAAAGTCTGGAAAAACGGCTCCAAAAGTCTGGGAAAATGGCTCAAAAAATCTGGGAAAATGGCTCAAAAAGTCTGGAAAAACGGCTCCAAAAGTCTGGAAAAACAGCTCAAAAAATCTGGGAAAATGGCTCAAAAAGTCTGGGAAAATGGCTCAAAAAGTCTGGGAAAATGGCTCCAAAAGTCTGGAAAAACGGCTCCAAAAGTCTGGGAAAATGGCTCCAAAAGTCTGGGAAAACGGCTCAAAAAGTCTGGGAAAACGGCTCCAAAAGTCTGGAAAAACGGCTCCAAAAGTCTGGAAAAATGGCTCAAAAAGTCTGGAAAAACGGCTCCAAAAGTCTGGAAAAACGGCTCAAAAAGTCTGGGAAAATGGCTCCAAAAGTCTGGAAAAACGGCTCCAAAAGTCTGGGAAAATGGCTCAAAAAGTCTGGGAAAACGGCTCCAAAAGTCTGGGAAAATGGCTCAAAAAGTCTGGAAAAACGGCTCCAAAAGTCTGGGAAAATGGCTCAAAAAGTCTGGGAAAATGGCTCCAAAAGTCTGGAAAAACGGCTCCAAAAGTCTGGGAAAACGGCTCAAAAAGTCTGGAAAAACTTGGGAAGCAGGATTGCTGCAGGTTGGTGGGTGAGGGGAGCTGGGCTGGGAAATCAAGGCAGGTTCTGCACAAAAACAAAGCCCAAAATTCCATTTATAAACTCGTTTTTCCAATGTTTGCTTTGGAAAAAAGGAACGGTCCCGTTTCCCTGGGGTGTTTTTGTTTAACCTGCTTAAAAGGGATTTTTCACCCTGGTTTTCCACTTTTGGGTTTTTTGGTGGAAGGAGACAATCCCGTCTGTGGGAGAAGTGAAAAAACCACACAAATCATCCCAAAATCAGGCCCGGGGAAATGTGGGAAGCCCCAAATCCAGGGATGGCCAAAATGATGGAGAAGGGAAGAATTTGGTGCCAATTCCAACCCTGGGGCTGAGGTTGTGCCAGATGGGGAAAGCTTTGGGGGAAAATCCCTGATTTGGGTTCATCTCCAGATTTGGGGGTTTTTGGCATTAATCCCTCATGGAATTCAGGGGATGAGGAGAGGGGACAAGCAGGACAGGGAGATGGGAATGGCGAGAAGGAGAGGGGACAAACGGGATGGGGAGAGGGAAATAAAGGGGAGCAGAGCTGGGGGCAAGGGAGGGGACAGGAGGGACCGGGAGAGGGGAAAATGTGACCAAAACATGGAAAAAAGAAACGGTTCCGTTTCCCAGGGGTGTTTTTGTGACCTGCTTTAAAGGGATTTTACTCCCTGGTTTTCCGGGCATCAAGAGAAAGGACCAGTGGGATAAGGACACACGGGATCAGGAGAAAGGACAAGGGGACAAGGACATTTGGGATCAGGAGAGGGGACAAGGACGGGACTTTGGGCTGGGGATGAACGGGGACGGGAGGAGAACGGGACAAAAAAGGGATCTGAAGGAAACAGGAGATGGGGACAAGGGGCACCAGGGGAAGGGACCGCGGGACAAGGACGAGTCTTGGGGTTTGGGATGAGTGACACCAGGAGAGAGCGGGGGACAAGAGAGGGGACAAGGAAAAGCAGGAGCAACAGGTGGAGAAAAGCTGGATCAGGAGAAGGGACAAGGGGACAGGGACAGGACTTTGGCCTGGGGATGAACGGGAACAGGAGGAGAAAGAGACGACAAAAGGGGACCTGAAAACCAGGAGATGGGGACAAGTGGCACCAGGAGAAGGGACCAGGGGACAAGGAAAATTTGGGAGCAAGAGGTGGAGAAAAGCTGGATCAGGGGAAAGGACCAGGGGACAAGGACAAGACTTTGGGCTGGGAATAAAGACAAACAGGAGGAAAATGAGACCAAAAAAGGGGATCTGAAGAAACCGGGAGATGGGGACAAGTGGCACCAGGAGAAGGGACCAGTAGGACCAGGGGACAAGGAAAAACAGAGATGGAGCAAGAGATGGAGAAAAGCTGGATCGGGAGAAGGGACTGGTGGGACCAGGAGATGAGGACAAGTCTTGGGGTTTGGGATAAGTGGGAGCAGGAGAGACCAGGGGACAAGGAAAAGTGGGAACAAGAGATGGAGAAAAGCTGGATCAGAAGGGACAAAGGGACAAGAAGACGACTTTGGGCTGGGGATGAATGGGAACAGGAGAAAAAGGGGACAAGAAAGGGGGAGCTGGAGAAACCAGGAGATGGGGACAAGTGGCACCAGGAGAAGGGACGGGGGACAAGGACGAGGCTTTGGGATGGGACAATGCTGGCACAGCGCACAGGGCTCCTCTCCCCGTCACTGCCAGGGCGTCCCCAAACCTCAGCTCCCAAAACATCCCCGGGATCAATCCCGAGGGAATCGGGAACCTGAAACCCAGAACTGCGAGCAGGGAATGGATTCCAGCAGCCCGGGAGGGGCACGGCCGGGAGGGAATTCACGAACCGGGAAAAGGAGCCCGGGGCACCCGAGGGGCCTCGGGGACACCGGGAAAGATCCCAAACCCCGCCCGAGCCACGCCAGGACCCGCGGATTGCACAGGGACCGGAGGGGTGAACTCCCACTAAACCCCCTCCAAACCCCCCAAATTCCCGGGAGTCCCACAGGGGTCACACCGGAGCCCTCGGGGCCCAGCCCCGCTGGAGCTGCCGGAATTCCACGGACAGAATTCCACAGACAGAATTCCACAGACGGGAATTCCACAGATGGGAATTTCACAGACAGAATTCCACAGATGGGAATTCCACAAACGAGAATTTCACAGACGGGAATTCCACAGACGGGAATTCCACAGACGGGAATTCCACAGACAGAATTCCACAGACGGGAATTCCACAGAGGGAATTCCACAGACAGAATTCCACAGACAGAATTCCACAGACAGAATTCCACAGATGGAATTTCACGGATGGGAATTCCACAGATGGGAATTCCACAGACAGAATTCCACAGATGGAAATGCCACAAACGGGAATTCCACAAACGGGAATTCCACAGACGGGAATTCCACAGACGGGAATTCCACAAATGGGAATTCCACAGACAGAATTCCACAGACAGGAATTCCACAGACAGAATTCCACAGACAGAATTCCACAGACGGGAATTCCACAGACAGAATTCCACAGACAGGAATTCCACAGACAGAATTCCACAGACAGAATTCCACAGACGGAATTTCACAGATGGAATTCCACAGACGGGAATTCCACAAATGGGAATTCCACAGACGGGAATTCCACAGACGGGAATTTCACAGATGGAATTCCACAGACAGAATTCCACAGACAGAATTCCACAGACAGAATTCCACAAACGGGAATTCCACAGACGGGAATTCCACAAACAGAATTCCACAGACAGAATTCCACAGACAGAATTCCACAGATGGAATTCCACAGACGGGAATTCCACAGACAGAATTCCACAGACAGAATTCCACAGACGGAATTTCACAGATGGAATTCCACAGACGGGAATTCCACAAATGGGAATTCCACAGACGGGAATTCCACAGACGGGAATTTCACAGATGGAATTCCACAGACAGAATTCCACAGACAGAATTCCACAGACAGAATTCCACAAACGGGAATTTCACAGACGGGAATTCCACAGATGGGAATTCCACAAACAGAATTCCACAGACAGAATTCCACAGACAGAATTCCACAGACAGAATTCCACAGACGGGAATTCCACAAACGGGAATTCCACAAACGGGAATTCCACAGGCAGAATTCCACAGACGGGAATTCCACAGACGGGAATTCCACAGACAGAATTCCACAGACAGAATTCCACAGACAGAATTCCACAAACGGGAATTCCACAAACGGGAATTCCACAGACAGAATTCCACAGACAGAATTCCACAGATGGAATTCCACAAACGGGAATTCCACAAACGGGAATTCCACAGGCAGAATTCCACAGACGGGAATTCCACAGACGGGAATTCCACAGACAGAATTCCACAGACAGAATTCCACAGACAGAATTCCACAAACGGGAATTCCACAAACGGGAATTCCACAGACAGAATTCCACAGACAGAATTCCACAGACGGGAATTTCACAGACGGAATTCCACAGACAGAATTCCACAGACGGGAATTCCACAGACGGGAATTCCACAGACGGGAATTCCACAGACAGAATTCCACAGACAGAATTCCACAAACGGGAATTCCACAGACAGAATTCCACAGACAGAATTCCACAGACAGAATTCCACAGACGGGAATTCCACAGGCGGGAATTCCACAGATGGAATTCCACAGACAGAATTCCACAGACGGGAATTCTACAGACGGGAATTCCACAGACGGGAATTCCACAGACAGAATTCCACAGACGGGAATTCCACAGACAGAATTTCACGGATGGGAATTCCACAGACAGAATTCCACAGACGGAATTCCACAGACGGAATTCCACAGACGGGAATTCCACAGACAGAATTCCACAGACGGGAATTCCACAGACAGAATTCCACAGACAGAATTCCACAAACAGGAATTCCACAAACAGAATTCCACAGACAGAATTCCACAGATGGAATTCCACAGACGGAAATTCCACAGACGGGAATTCCACAGACAGAATTCCACAGATGGGAATTCCACAGACAGAATTCCACAGACAGAATTCCACAGACAGAATTCCACAGACGGGAATTCCGCAGACAGAATTCCACAGATGGGAATTCCACAGACAGAATTCCACAGACAGAATTCCACAGACAGAATTCCACAGACGGGAATTGATGGGCACAGGAGCTCAGCCCCGCCCCACGGAGGGATTTGGGAATTTTTTCCCTCTTTTCTCGCTCCGGGATGAGCAGGAGGGTGGAGCTGCTGCTCCAGAGACACCCCAGGGATGAACAATTCAAATTCCCTCTGCCCCCGTTCCCAGCTCCACTTTTCCCTCGAAAAACCCACCTGGAATTCCCAAAGTGATCCCAAATCAGCTCTGGGAAGGAGAAAAATAAAATAAAATAAAATAAAATAAAATAAAATAAAATAAAATAAAATAAAATAAAATAAAATAAAATAAAATAAAATAACATAAATAAAATAAAATAAAATAAAATAAAATAAAATAAATAAAATAAAATAAAATATAAAATATAAAATAAAATATAAAATAATAAAAAGATAAAATAAGATAAAAAAATAAAATAAAATAAATAATAAATATAATATAATATAATATAATATAATATAATATAATATAATATAATATAATATAATATAATATAATATAATATAATATAATATAATATAATATAATATAATATAATATAATATAATATAATATAAATTAAAATAAAATATAATGTAATAAATAAAAGAAAAATAAAATAATATAAAATAATATAAAATAAATAAAAATCTAAAATAAGATATAATAAGATAAAATAAGATAAAATATAAAATATAAAATATAAAATATAAAATATAAAATATAAAATATAAAATATAAAATATAAAATATAAAATATAAAATATAAAATATAAAATATAAAATATATAATATAAAATAAAAATATTATGAAATAATATAAATTAAGAGTAAAAATAAAATAAAATAAAATAAATAAAATAAAATAAATAAAATAAAATAAAATAAGCTGAAAAGAAGGAATAACAATTTTCCCGATTTTCAGCCCGTCCAGACGCGCAGCCTTCCCCGTTCCCCCATTCCCTCCCATTCCAAGTTTTCCCGAAATTCCAGTTTTTCTCCCTAAAAACGCGCCTGCCCTGGGCAGAGCAGAGGGAATTTTATTTCAGATCGGGAATTCCTTTTGGGGCCGGGAGAATCGGGAGTCTGGAGCTGAACCCTCTGGAGGCGATGTGTTAATCCCAAAAATCAAAAAATAACCGGAATTCCCAGCTCCGGGATTAGCGGGGTCCGAGTACGGGAACTGGGATTTGCTGGGATCGAAGGAATTTGGGATCAGAGGGATTTGGGATCGAAGGGAATTTGGGATCAGAGGGATTTGGGATCAGAGGGATTTGGGATCAGAGGGAATTTGGGATTGAAGGGAATTTGGGATCAGGGGAATTTGGGATCAGAGGGATTTGGGATCAGAGGGATGTGGGATCAGAGGGATTTGGGATCAGAGGGATTTGGGATCAGAGGGATGTGGGATCAGAGGGATTTTTGGGATCAGAGGGATTTGGGATCAGGGGAATTTAGGATCAGGGGAATTTGGGATCAGAGGGATTTGGGATCAGGGAATTTGGGATCAGGGAATTTGGGATCAGGGGAATTTGGGATCAGAGGGATTTGGGATCAGGGGAATTTGGGATCAGAGGGATTTGGGATCAGAGGGATTTGGGATCAGAGGGATTTGGGATCAGGGGATTTGGGATCAGAGGGATTTGGGATCAGAGGGATTTGGGATCGAAGGGAATTTGGGATCAGGGGATTTGGGATCAGGGAATTTGGGATCAGGGAATTTGGGATCAGGGAATTTGGGATCAGGGGAATTTGGGATCAGGGGATTTGGGATCAGAGGGATTTGGGATCAGGGGATTTGGGATCAGAGGGATGTGGGATCAGGGAATTTGGGATCAGGGGATTTGGGATCAGGGGAATTTGGGATCAGGGGAATTTGGGATCAGAGGGATTTGGGATTGAAGGGAATTTGGGATCAGGGGATTTGGGATCAGGGGATTTGGGATCAGGGGATTTGGGATCAGGGAATTTGGGATCAGGGGATTTGGGATCAGGGGATTTGGGATCAGGGGATTTGGGATCAGAGGGATGTGGGATCAGGGGAATTTGGGATCAGGGGAATTTGGGATCAGGGAATTTGGGATCAGGGATTTGGGGTCCGGGCCGCAGCCGTTCCCGCTCTGGGTGTCGCCGCTCCCGGAGCTTTCCCGGGGGCAGCAGCTCCGCCCAGCGGCGCCGCGCCGGGAGCGGCTCCCGCACCCCAATCCTGAGCGTTTCAGAGGGGTTTCGTGGGAATTGTGGGAATCTGAGCCGCGATTCCTCCCAAAATTTCCTCCTCCAAAAGCCCCGGGCGGCTCTTCCCCATCCGGGAATGAGGGACAGCCCGGGCGGCTCCGGGAAAAGGAGCGGGTGAGAGGATTCCTTAAGGGGAAAATAAAAAGGGATTATCCCGTTTTCCCAGCATCGTTTCCCTCCCAGTTTTTTGGGATTTTTCCACCTCTGATTCCTCCCAGAGCTCAGGATTTCTCAGGGAGATTCCCCAGTCCCAGATTTCCTTCCCAGGTTTTCCATGGAAAACGAGGAATGAAAGGTTTTGGGACGGGGATGGACATGGTGGGGTTTTTATGGAATCGTGGAATGGTTTCAGTGAGACCTTCAGGATCCTCCAATTCCAGCCCCATTCCAAGGGCAGGGACAATTCCTGACCCCAGTGCCCAACCTTGGCCATTGCAGGGATCAGGGGCAGCCCCAGCTGCTCTGGGAATCCCTTCCCAAAATCCCACCCCAGGCTCCCTCTCCAGGGAATTCCCTCCATTCCTGTTGAAAGCGAAGGGAGACGACCCATCTTGTTGTTGATCAGCATCGACTCCGATTTATTGATCAAATCAGTCATCTTTTATAACAGTGTTAATTAACTTCGTGCATATTGCAAAACCCGAGCTCACGACAGGTTACAGAGAAAACTCGAACCCCTCCTTTTGTTTACAATACCCGTGGTTGTTTATTGAAACCAAAATTAGTGTTCTCACTGTGATATGAAAAGTTCTCAAAACCTTCATATCTGTTCCCAGAGCAGCCAAGGGCTGTGATGAGAAGACTGTCTGAGAATCCTGCTGTTTATAGAAAAGGTGCCTGAGAACTGATTATTTACTAAATCAAGCCTGGGAGCTGCTGCTTCACAGCTGCCTTTTACTTTCCCATCAGCTGCTCACCTTCATGGCCTCTTTCTTTAAGCCATGCTTGAACCAGGCTCTCCACACATCCCCAGCTCTCCCAGCCTGGCATTGGATCCATCCCCACCCCAACTCCTCTCTAGGAAGGAATTTTGGGATCGGGGGCTTCACTGGGAACCTCAGCACTCCAGGAAGGGTCTCCCTTCCCTTTGCCATCCCCAACTTCCATAAAAATCCCTCGGGGTGGATTCTGAGTGTCCCAAATCCCAGAATGGTTTGGGTGGGAAGGGCCCTTCAAGCCCATCCCATTCCAATGCCACCATCCCAGATTTCTCCAATCCTTCCTTGGGCACTGCAGGGATCAGGGGCAGCCCCAGCCTCGCCCCTTCCCTGATTCCCTTTAACCAGGAATAAATCCCAGGTGCCCAAATTCCCAACTCTGAGGAGTTGCTGCCCTTTCCAGCACCTCCCAACTTCCTGAATCCATGGAAAATCCGGGATTTCGGTTTTAGGGCACCACCAAAAGCTCAGGATCCATCTCAAAGTGAGGGAGTTTGGGTTTTTTAAGATCCAAGGATTTTGTGACGTGCAGGAGGGGTGGGAACAGGCAAAGGATTCACCCAAGTTTCCAATTTGGGAATCCCAAGAAATCCAATTTTCCCATTTTGGAATCCCAAGAAAGCCAATTTTCCAATTCTGAAATCCCAAGAAATCCATATTTCCAATTTTGGAATCCCAAGAAATCAAATTTTCCCATTTTGGAATCCCAAGAAATCCAATTTTCCAATTTTGGAATCCCAGGAAATCCAATTTTCCCATTTTGGAATCCCAAGAAATCCGTGGGGTTTGATCCCTCCTGGGAACAGCCACAGGATTCCACCCATTTTCCAATTTTGGAATCCCAAGAAATCAAATTTTCCCATTTTGGAATTCCAAGAAATCAAATTTTCCCATTTTGGAATCCCAAGAAATCCACTTTTCCCATTTTGGAATCCCAAGAAATCCAATTTTCCCATTCTGGAATCCCAAGAAATCCAATTTTCCAATTTTGGAATCCCAGCAAATCCAATTTTCCCATTTTGGAATCCCAACAAATCCGTGGGGTTTGATCCCTCCTGGGCTTTGCTGTGTAACCCCAAAATGCCGAATTTGGGCTTCAAACCACGACCTGCTGCTCCCGGGGTTTTCTCCACACTCCCCAAATCCACCCAAAAATTTGGGATGGGCGCCCAAAGCTCTGCAGGACCACCCTGGATTCTCCTGGGAAAAGGAGGGCGTGGAAAAACTCAGGAAAATCCCCAAGATTTGGGGGTTTGGGTGGATTTGTTCCCAAATTTCAGGTGGGACAGAATTCCAGCTTTGCTCCTGCCCCATTCCAGAGGAGCTGAGGGATGCAAAGCTCAGGAAAACTCCTGGGAATTTTCTCCCCTCACTCCAAGAGCCCTGAGGGTGAAATCAGGAATGCCAATCCTGGTTTTTATGGGAATTTTCCCTTTTCCCAGATTTTTCCAGGGATTTGGGAAGCTGCAGCACAAACCCCACAGGGGTTTCCCTCAGCCAGGGGATCCAGGAGTGAAATTTTCCAGTTTCCCAAGGAATGGCTCCAATCCAATCCCAGATAAATTTAATTTTTGGGAAAAGCTGCCAGGACCCAGCTCCCCTTCCCCAGCCCAAATTGCAGCCAGGAGAAATCCCAAAGATTCCCATGGATGGAGGCAAATTCCCAAAGCTGGAATCTGGAATTGGGACCAGAATTGGGATTTGGGATCAGAAACGGGATCAAAATGGGATCACAGGATCAAAAACAGGAAAAATGGGATCAGAAATGGGGAAAAAATGGGATCAGAAATGGGAAAAATGGGATCAGAAATGGGGAAAAATGGGATCAGAAATGGGAAAAATGGGATCAGAAATGGGGAACAATGGGATCAGAAATGGGTAACAGCAGGAAAAGGGGATCAGAACCGGGGTCAAAATGGGATCACAGGATCCGAAACAGGAAAAATGGGATCAGAGATGGGAAAAATGGGATCAGAAATGGGGAAAAATGGGATCAGAAATGGGGAAAAATGGGATCAGAAATAGGATCAGAAATGGGGAAAAAATGGGATCAGAAATGGGGAAAAAATGGGATCAGAAATGGGAAAAATGGGATCAGAAATGGGGAAAATGGGATCAGAAATGGGATAAAAGCAGGAAAAGGGGATCAGAAACGGGATCAAAACGGGATCACAGGATGCAAAACAGGAAAAATGGGATCAGAAATGGGGAAAATGGGATCAGAAACGGGGAAAATGGGATCAGAAATGGGAAAAATGGGATCAGAAATAGGAAAAATGGGATCAGAAATGGGGAAAAATGGGATCAGAAATGGGGAACAATGGGATCAGAAATGGGGTAACAGCAGGAAAATGGGATCAGAAATGGGATAGAACCAGGAAAAGGGGATCAGAAATGGGGGAAAAAAGGGATCAGAAATGGGAAAAAAAATGGGATCAGAAATGGGATAAAAATGGGATCAGAAATGGGATAAAAGCAGGAAAAGGGGATCAGAAACAGGATCAAAATGGGATCACAGAATCCAAAACAAGAAAAATGGGATCAGAAATGGGAAAAATGGGATCAGAAATGGGAAAAATAATGGGATCAGAAATGGGGAAAATGGGATCAGAGATGGGGAAAATGGGATCAGAAACAGGAAAAATAATGGGATCAGAAATGGGATAAAAATGGGATCAGAAATGGGATAAAAATGGGATCAGAAATGGGGTAACAGCAGGAAAAGGGGATCAGAAACGGGGTCAAAATGGGATCACAGGATGCAAAACAAGAAAAATGGGATCAGAAATGGGGAAAAATGGGATCAGAAATGGGAAAAATAATGGGATCAGATATGGGATAGAACCAGGAAAAGGGGATCAGAAATGGGAAAAATGGGATCAGAAATGGGATAAAAGCAGGAAAATGGGATCAGAAATGGGGAAAATGGGATGAGAAATGGGATAACAGCAGGAAAAGGGGATCAGAAATGGGATAAAAGTGGGATCAGAATTGGGATCCCTCCCTGCCCTGCTGGATGCCCAGGAAACCCCCAGGGAAGGGGAATTTTCCCAAATTTTCAGCCGGGTTTGGGATCTGGGAAGGGAGCACAAAGCAGGAATGGCCTGGTGGGATCGGGGGTGGCTCCAGGCCTGGATTTGGGATTTTCCCAAAGTGACCCCAAAATCAGCAGTGCAGGGTTCATTCCCATCGTTCCAGGGTCTGGCGTTCCCAGAAATCCCAAATCCCACAAATCCCCAGACCCTGAGATCCACGAGGGATTTGGGTGCTTGGATTTGGGTTTTCGTCCCAAACCTGATCCAGAGGAGATCCAGGTGATCCTAAAAACCCAGGGAATATCCCCCAAAATTCCGGGATTAAATAAACTGGGATTGGCTTGGAATTGGGATTAATGGGATTAATGGTAAAAATTTAATTAATGGGATAAATGGGATTAATGGGATAAATGGGATAAATGGGATTAACGGGATAAATGGGATTAATGGGATAAATTGAATAAATGGGATAAATGGCATAAATTGAATATATGGGACAAACTGAATAAATGGGATTAATGGCATAAATGGACTAAATTAAATATATGGGATAAAAGGAATAAATGGGACAAATGGGATAAATTTAATTAATGGGAAAAGTTGAAGAAATGGGATAAATGGAATAAATGGGATAAATTGAATAAATGGGATAAATGGCATAAATTGAATATATGGGACAAATTGAATAAATGGGATTAATGGCATAAATGGAATAAATTAAATATATGGGACAAATGGAATAAATGGGATAAATTTAATTAATGGGATAAATGGGATAAATGGGATAAAAGGAATGAATGGGATAAATTGAATAAATGGGATAAATGGCATAAATTGAATATATGGGACAAATTGAATAAATGGGATTAATGGCATAAATGGAATAAATTAAATATATGGGATAAAAGGAATAAATGGGATAAATGGGATAAATTTAATTAATGGGATAAATGGGATAAATGGGATAAAAGGAATTAATGGGATAAATTGAATAAATGGCATAAATGGAATAAATTAAATATATGGGACAAATTGAATAAATGGGATTAATGGCATAAATGGAATAAATTAAATATATGGGATAAAAGGAAAAAATGGGACAAATGGGATAAATTTAATTAATGGGATAAATGGGATAAATGGGATAAAAGGAATTAATGGGATAAATTGAATAAATTGCATAAATGGAATAAATTAAATATATGGGACAAACTGAATAAATGGGATTAATGGCATAAATGGAATAAATTAAATATATGGGATAAATGGAATAAATGGGATAAATGGGATAAATGGGATAAATTTAATTAATGGGAAAAATTGAAGAAATGGGATAAATTGAAGAAATGGGATAAATTGAAGAAATGGCATAAATGGCATAAATTGAATATATGGGACAAATTGAATAAATGGGATAAATGGAATAAATGGGATAAATGGAAGAAATGGGATAAATGGAATAAATGGGATAAATGGGATAAATTTAATTAATGGGATAAATTGAAGAAATGGGATAAATTGAAGAAATGGGATAAATTGAAGAAATTGAATAAATGGGATTAATGGGGTTAATGGGATAAATTAGAGAAATTTAAGTAATGAGATAAATGGAATAAATTGAATATATGGGGAAATGGGATTAATAGGATAAATAATGGAATTAATGGGATAAATGATGGAATTAATGGGATAAATAATGGAATTAATGGGATAAATAATGGAATTAATGGGATAAATAATGGGATTAATGGGATAAATAATGGGATTAATGGGATAAATAATGGAATTAATGGGATTATTCAGCAATTCCTGGATCAGGAGTGCTCACAGCCCCAGTGCCATTCCCAGTTCTCCAAGCTGGAATTCCTGAAGCTCTCCCAAATCCCCGCCGCAGGAATTCCTCCAATGGATTTGAGATAAAACCCCAAAGTTTGGGATTCCCCAGGAAGGCTCCAAAATCAGGGAAATGAGGACGGAATCCTCGGGGTTGGGAATTTCCTGTGGGTTCTCCAAGGAACCTTTTTGCTTCTCCAAGGGAAATTTGGGAATTCCATTACTGTGCTGCTGTGGGCAGGGCTGGAAAAATCTCCTAAAAAGGGATTTGGGAGCCATAAAATGGGATTTGGGATGCTAAAAAGGGATTTGGGAACCATAAAATGGGATTTGGGATTCTAAAAAGGGATTTGGGATCCCTAAAGGGGATTTGGGATTCTCAAAAGGGATTTGGGATCCCTAAAGGGGATTTGGGATCCTCAAAAGGGATTTGGGATCCTCAAAAGGGATTTGGGAACCCTAAAAAGGGATTTGGATCCTTGAAAAGGGATTTGGGATCCTAGAAAGTGATTTGGGATCCTCAAAAGGGATTTGGGATCCTAAAAACGAATTTGGGATCCCTAAAGGGGATTTGGGATCCTAAATAGGAATTTGGGATCCTCAAAAGGGATTTGGGAACCCTAAAAAGGGATTTGGGAACCCTAAAAAGGGATCTGAGCCCCTGAAAGGGGATTTGGGATTCTAAAACGAGATTTGGATCCCTGAAAAGGGATTTGGGACCCCTAAAGGGGATTTGGGATTCTCAAAAGGGATTTGGGATCCTCAAAAGGGATTTGGGAACCCTAAAAAGGGATTTGGATGCTTGAAAAGGGATTTGGGATCCTAAAAAGAGATTTGGGATCCAAAATAGGGACCTGGGATCCCCCCAGAGTGATCTGGGATCCTAAAAATAAATTTGGGATTCTGAAAAGGGATTTGGGAACCCTAAAAAGGGATCTGAGCCCCTGAAAAGGAATTTGGGATTCTAAAACGAGATTTGGATCCTTGAAAAGGGATTTGGGATCCTAAAAAGAGATTTGGGATCCCTAAAAAGGGATTTGGATGCTTGAAAAGGGATTTGGGATCCTAAAAAGAGATTTGGGATCCAAAATAGGGACTTGGGATCCCCGCAGAGGGATCTGGGATCCTAAAAATAAATTTGGGATTCTGAAAAGGGATTTGGGATCCCTAAAAAGGGATCTGAGCCCCTGAAAAGGGATTTGGGATTCTAAAACGAGATTTGGATCCTTGAAAAGGGATTTGGGATCCTAAAAAGAGATTTGGGATCCCTAAAAAGGGATTTGGATGCCTGAAAAGGGATTTGGGATCCTAAAAAGAGATTTGGGATCCTAAAAAGAGATTTGGGATCCTAAAAAGAGATTTGGGATCCAAAATAGGGACTTGGGATCCCTCCAGAGGGATCTGGGATCCTAAAAATAAATTTGGGATTCTGAAAAGGGATTTGGGATCGCTGAAAAGAGATGTGGGATCCTGGAAAGGGATTTGGGATCCCTAAAGTGCCCCACCAAAGCTTTCCCTGCTGTCCCCAGGGATGAACCCCACAAAACCCCTCCGGGGCTCCCCTGAGCTCCCCCAATTTCCCATTTCTGGGGATCGCAGCCCAAAGCTGGGGATGGGAACAGCGGGGATTGGGGTGTGGGGATGAAAAGGGGGAGGGAGGAACAAATAAATGAATAAATAAATGAAAATTCAAACTGCAACCCCATAAAGGGCATTCAGCATTCCCAGCCGGGATCCCAGGATTTGGGAGGGATTTGTTCTTGTGGGGAAACTCTGGGATTTTCCAGGATTGTTGGGAAAATGGAAAACCTGGAAGGGGGAGGAGAATCCCAGCTCAGAAAGCTTCAGGTGCCCCAGGAATTCCAGGAATTCCAGCTGGGATTCAGGCCCGGAATCCCAACCCCAAATCCCTGGAATCCCAGCCCCAATCCCTGAAATCCCAGCCCCAATCCATGGAATCCCAACCCCAATCCCTGGAATCCCAGCCCCAATCCCTGGATTCCCAACCCCAAATCCCTGGATTCCTAACCCCAATCCCTGAAATCCCAATCCCTGAAATCCCAACCCCAATCCCTGGAATCCCAATCCCAATCCCTGGAATCCCAATCCCAATCCATGGAACCCCAACCCCAAATCCCTGGAATCCCAATCCCAATCCATGGAATCCCAATCCCTGAAATCCCAATCCCAATCCCTGGAATCCCAACCCCAATCTCTGGAATCCCAACCCCAAATCCCTGGAATCCCAATCCCAATCCCTGGAATTCCAATCCCAATCCCTGAAATCCCAACCCCAATCTCTGGAATCCCAACCCCAATCCCTGGAATCCCAATCCCAATCCCTGGAATCCCAATCCCAATCCATGGAATTCCAGTCCCAATCCCTGGAATCCCAACCCCAATCCCTGGAATCCCAACCCCAATCCCTGGAATCCCAATCCCAATCCATGGAATTCCAGTCCCAATCCCTGGAATCCCAATCCCAATCCATGGAATCCCAACCCCAAGCCCTGGATTCCCAATCCCAATCCCTGGAATCCCAACCCCAAGCCCTGGATTCCCAATCCCAATCCCTGGAATCCCAATCTCTGGAATCCCAATCCCAATCCCTGGAATCCCAACCCCAAACTGGCATTGGGCAAAGAGCTCCAAATGGGAAAATCAATCCCAAAATTCCCAAATTTTCTTCCAGGCAGAACCCAGTCCTGCTGTATCCCATGGGATCCCCAGAGAGGGGGAACAAAATCTGGGATTGGGAATGTCCTGGGATGTGGGAATGGGGATGGGATTGGGATTGGGATTGGGATTGGGATTGGGAATGGGATTGGGAATGGGATTGGGAATGGGATGGGATGGGATTGGGATTGGGACTGGGAATGGGATTGGGAATGGGATTGGGAATGGGATTGGGAATGGGATTGGGAATGGGAATGGGATTGGGAATGGGATTGGGAATGGGATTGGGAATGGGATTGGGAATGGGATTGGGAATGGGAATGGGATTGGGATTGGGAATGGGGGTGGGATTGGGATGGGATTGGGATTGGGAATGGGATTGGGAATGGGATTGGGATGGGGATGGGATTGGGAATGGGATTGGGATGGGAATGGGAATGTCCTGGGATGTGGGAATGGGATTGGGATTGGGATTGGGATTGGGAATGGGATTGGGATTGGGAATGGGGGTGGGATTGGGAATGGGGGTGGGATTGGGATTGGGAATGGGATTGGGAATGTGATTGGGAATGGGATTGGGATTGAGATTGGGATGGGAATGGGATTGGAATTGGAATGGGATAGGATTGGGAATGGGATTGGGAAGGGGACTGAGAATGGGAATGGGATTGGGAATGGGATTAGGAATGGGATTGGGAATGGGAATGGGACTGGGAACAGGAATGGGAGTGGGATTGGGGATGGGACTGGGAATGGGAACAGGAACAGGAATGGGAATGGGACACAGCCAATCCCAGCCTGGCCTCTCCTCATTCCTGGTGTTGATCCAAAGCCTCTGGACGCTCCTGGAAAACCCCAAAAATTCCCTAAATGAACGAGGCGCAGAGCCTCTAACGAGCCCTGAACTGGGTCATTTAGGGAATTGTTAATTTAGGGAATTCATTTAGGGAATTGTTAATTCAGGGAATGAATGAATGAATGAATGAATGAATGAATGAATGAATGAATGAATGAATGAATGAATGAAAATGAATGAATGAATGAATTAATTAATTAATTAATTAATTAATGAACAGGAATTAATTTTCCCCCAGCAGAGCTCACAGCTGTCACTGGAGTTATTCCCAAGGATTTGGGAATCCCATCCACATCCAAGGGTTTGGGAATCCCATCCACATCCAAGGATTTGGGAATCCAAGGATTTCCCCTCCCTGTCCCCTGCAGGCAGCAGGGAAAGGGATCCTGGGTCATTCCAAAAATGGGATAAAAATGGGAAAATTTGGGTCAGAAATGGGATCAGAGGGGTCTGTGTAGGGAAAAATGGGATCAAAATGGGGAAAACCAGGATAAAAATGTGAGAAAAGGGATTAAAAGGGGATCAGAGGGGTCTGTGCAAGGAAAAATGGGATAAAAATGGGAAAATTGGGATCAGAGGGGTCCCTGCAGGGAAAATTGGGATCAGAAATTGGGATCAGAGGGGTCTGTGCAGGAAAAATGGGATAAAAATGGGAAAATTGGGATCAGAGGGGTCTGTGCAGGAAAAAATGGCATCAAAAGGGATCAGAGGGGCTCCAGAGCACGGAATTCCCAGCTGGAATGATTCCCACCCCACAGTTATCCCACTTCCTTTCCCCCTGGCTGGATCCCCCAGAGGAAATGCAGGAAAATCAGGGAATGCCACCTGGGAGAGGCCGAAATTCCACCTGGGACGTGCCAAGAAATCTCACAGCAAAGAGGAGCTCGCGACAAATCCTATTTACAGCAGTGCCTGGAATTAAATTAAATTAACGCGGGGCTTTGGGGGGAGGTAGAAGAGCAGGAGAATTCCTCTGAGGCTGTGGGGTTTGTCCGGGGGTTTGTCCCGGGGTTTTCCCGGGGTTTTCCCGGGGTTTTCCCGGGGTTTTCCCGGGGTTTCCCGGGGTTTTCCCGGGGTTTTCCCGGGTTTTCCGGGGTTTCCTGGCTCTGTCAGTTGTAGGACAGGTACTGGATGAGCCGGGGGGGGATCTGGAGCTTGGAGATCTCGTGCAGGCCCCGGCGGCCGGCGGCTCTGCGCACCGACAGCCGGCACAGCTGCAGCAGGCTCAGCGGCGTCTCTGGGGAGAGAAATGGGGAAAACGGGGTCAGAAATGGGACTGTGGGGTCAGAAATGGGAATGTGGGGTCAGAAATGGGAATGTGGGGTTAGAAATGGTGTCAGAGATGGGAATATGGGGTCAGAGATGTTGTACAGGCCCTGCTGGCCAGGGGCTCTGCGCACCGACAGCCGGCACAGCTGCAGCAGGCTCAGCGGCGTCTCTGCAGGGAAATGGGGAAAATGGGGTCAGAAATGGGAATGTGGGGTCAGAAATGGGGTCAGAGATGGGAATGTGGGGTCAGGAATGGGGTCAGAGATGTTGTGCAGGCCCCAGCCGCTCTGCGCACCGACAGCCGGCACAGCTGCAGCAGGCTCAGCGGCGTCTCTGGGGAGAAATGGGGAAAATGGGGTCAGAAATGGGGTCAGAAATGGGAATGTGGGGTCAGAAATGCGAATGTGGGATCAGGAATGGGGTCAGAAATGGGAATGTGGGGTTAGAAATGGTGTCAGAAATGGGAATGTGGGGTCAGAAATGGGGTCAGAAATGGGACTGTGGGGTCAGAAATGGGGTCAGAAATGGGAATGTGGGGTCAGAAATGGGGTCAGAGATGTTGTGCAGGCCCTGCTGGCCGGCGGCTCTGTGCACCGACAGCCGGCACAGCTGCAGCAGGCTCAGCGGCGTCTCTGGGGGGAGAAATGGGGAAAACGGGGTCAGAAATGGGGTCAGAAATGGGGTCAGAAATGGGAATATGGGGTCAGAGATGGGAATGTGGGGTCAGAGATGTTGTACAGGCCCTGCTGGCCAGGGGCTCTGCGCACCGACAGCCGGCACAGCTGCAGCAGGCTCAGCGGCGTCTCTGGGGGGAAATGGGGAAAACGGGGTCAGAAATGGGAATGTGGGGTCAGAAATGGGGTCAGAAATGGGAATGTGGGGTCAGAAATGGGAATATGGGATCAGGAATGGGGTCAGAAATGGGAATGTGGGGTCAGAAATGGGAATGTGGGATCAGAAATGGGAATATGGGATCAGGAATGGGGTCAGAAATGGGAATGTGGGATCAGGAATGGGATCAGAGATGGGAATGTGGGATCAGAAATGGGATAAAAGCGGGATCAGAAATGGGAAAATAAGATCAGGAATAGGAACATGGGATCAGAAATTGGATAAAAATGGGACAAGAAATGGGAACATGGGATTGGAAAGGGAAACATGGGATCAGAAATGGGATCAGAAACGGGATCAGAAATGGGATCAGAAATGGTAATATGGGATCTGAAATGGGATAAAAACGGGATCAGAAACAGGAGAAATGGGAACATGGGACAAAAATGGGATCCGAAAGGGGGTTTGATGGCCAAATTCCCAAGAAAAAGGGGATTTTTGATGGCCAAAATCCCAGGACAAAGGGGATTTGATGGCCAGATTCTCAATGAAAAGGGGGTTTGATGGCCAAAATTGCAAGAAAAAGGGGATTTGATGGCTGAATTCCCAGGACAAAGGGGATTTGATGGCCAAATTCCCAAGAAAAAGGGGATTTGATGGCCAAATTCCCAAGAAAAAGGGGATTTTTGATGGCCAAATTCCCAGGACAAAGGGGATTTGATGGCCAAATTCCCAAGAAAAAGGGGGTTTGATGGCCAAATTCCCAGGACAAAGGGGATTAGAGGTCCGAATTCCCGACCCAAAGGACATTTCCGCACTCACTCTCGTAGAACTCGAAGCACTTGGCCGCGGGGCTGCTGCTCCAGGTGTAGTCCGAGGGTTTCTTGCCCCGGTTGTCCCGGGCGTAGATGTTGCCCCCAAACTCCACCAGCAGCTCCACCAGGTCCACGTTCCTCACCTTGGCGGCGTGGTGCAGCGCCGTCTCGTGCAGCTTGGCCGCGTTCACGTTGGCTCCTGGGGGACGAAAGGAAAGACGGGGGGGAAAAGGGGATTTAACCAGGGAAAAGGAGATTGAGGCAGGGAAAGGCGGATTTAGCCAGAGAAAAGGGATCGGAAATGGGAACAGGAGTGGCACCAGAGGAGTCTGTGCGGGGAATAATGGGATCAGGAACGGGACCAGGAGTGGGATCAGGAACGGGACCAGGAATGGGACCAGGAACGGGACCAGGAGTGGGATCAGGAACGGGACCAGGAACGGGATCAGGAACGGGACCAGGAACGGGATCAGGAACGGGACCAGGAATGGGATCAGCAATGGGATCAGGAATGGGATCAGGAATAGCATCAGGAATGGGATCAGGAATGGGACCAGGAATGGGATCAGGAACGGGACCAGAGGAGTCTGTGCGGGGAATAATGGGATCAGGAACGGGACCAGGAATGGGATCAGGAACGGGATCAGGAGTGGGATCAGGAACGGGACCAGGAATGGGACCAGAGGGGTCTGTGCAGGGAATAATGGGATCAGGAACGGGACCAGAGGAGTCTGTGCAGGGAATAATGGGATCAGGAACGGGACCAGGAATGGGATCAGGAACGGGACCAGGAATGGGATCAGGAACGGGACCAGGAATGGGACCAGGAACGGGATCAGGAATGGGATCAACAATGGGATTAGGAATGGCATCAGGAATGGGACCAGAGGAGTCTGTGCAGGGAATAATTGGATCAGGAACAGGATCAGGAATGGGATCAGGAACGGGACCAGGAGTGTGATCAGGAACGGGACCAGGAATGGGATCAGCAATGGGATCAGCAATGGGATTAGGAATGGCATCAGGAATGGGACCAGAGGGGTCTGTGCAGGGAAAAACAGGATCAGGAATGGGATCAGGAATGGGATCAGGAATGGGATCAGGAATGGGATCAGGAATGGGATCAGCAATGGGATCAGCACTGGGCTCAGCACTGGGCTCAGCAATGGGATCAACAATGGGATCAGGAATGGGATCAGCAATGGGATCAGCAATGGGATCAGCAATGGGATCAGCAATGGGATCAGCAATGGGATCAGGAATGGGATCAGGAATGGGATCAGCAATGGGATCAGGAATGGGATCAGCAATGGGATCAGCAATGGGATCAGGAATGGGATCAGGAATGGGATCAGCAATGGGATCAGCAATGGGATCAGCACTGGGATCAGCGATGGGATCAGCAATGGAGCAGAGCTGTGTGAGCAGGGAGAACAGGATCAGCACTGGGATCAGCACTGGGATCAGGAATGGGATCAACAATGGGATCAGCACTGGGCTCAGCCATGGGCTCAGCCATGGAGCAGAGCTGTGTGAGCAGGGAGAACAGGATCACCAAGGGGATCACCACTGGGCTCAGCCATGGAGCAGAGCTGTGTGAGCAGCAGCCGCTCCCCAGGGCATCCCGAGTCTCTCCGGGCGGGTCGGGGCCGTACCCGCCTGCAGCAGCAGCTTGGCGCAGTCCAGGTGCTCCCGGGCGCAGGCCACGTGCAGGGGGGTCCCGAAGTGGCAGTCGTGGGCCTCCAGGTTGGCACCCACCTCGATCAGGAGCTGCACGCACTCGGGGCTGCCTGCGACGGGAACACGGGAAACCCAATGGGAACGGGAATGGCCAACGGGAACTGGGAATGGGCTCTGGGAACCGGGAATGGCCAACGGGAACTGGGAATGGGCACTGGGAACTGGGAATGGCCAACGGGAACTGGGAATGGGCACTGGGAACTGGGAATGGGCACTGGGAACCGGGAATGGGCAACGGGAACTGGGAATGGGCACTGGGAACTGGGAATGGCCAACGGGAACTGGGAATGGCCAACGGGAACTGGGAATGGGCACTGGGAACTGGGAATGGCCAACGGGAACTGGGAATGGGCACTGGGAACCGGGAATGGCCAACGGGAACCGGGAATGGCCAATGGGAACTGGGAATGGGCACTGGGAACTGGGAATGGCCAACGGGAACTGGGAATGGGCAACGGGAACTAGGAATGGCCAACGGGAACCGGGAATGGGCACTGGGAACTGGGAATGGACACTGGGAACTGGGAATGGCCAATGGGAACTGGGAATGGGCACTGGGAACTGGGAATGGGCACTGGGAACCGGGAATGGCCAACGGGAACTGGGAATGGGCACTGGGAACCGGGAATGGGCAACGGGAACCGGGAATGGCCAATGGGAACTGGGAATGGGCACTGGGAACTGGGAATGGCCAACGGGAACTGGGAATGGCCAACGGGAACTGGGAATGGCCAATGGAAACTGGGAATGGCCAATGGAACCGGGAATGGCCAATGGAAACTGGGAATGGGCACTGGGAACTGGGAATGGCCAATGGAACTGGGAATGGGCACTGGGAACCGGGAATGGCCAATGGGAACTGGGAATGGGCACTGGGAACCGGGAATTCAGGCTGAAAACTGGGAATGCCCAATGGAAACTGGGAATGCCCAATGGAAACTGGGAATTCCCAATGGAAACTGGAAATTACCGCTGAAAACTGGGAATTACTGCTGAAAACTGGGAATTCCCAAGGAAAACTGGGAACCAGCCTGGAATAACCCTGGAATGACCCTGCAATGGCCCAGGAATGGGCCTGGAATGACCCTGGAATTAATGACGCTGGGATTGCCCTTGAATGGCACTGGAATGGCCCTGGAATGACCCTGGAATTCCCCTGCAATGGCCCAAGAACAGCCCTGGAATTGCCCTGGAATGACCCTGAAATGACCCAGGAATGGCCCTGGAATTCCCCTGGAATGGCCCTGGAATGGCCAGGAACTGCCCTGGAATTCTCCTGGAATGACGCAGGAATTGCCCTGAAATGACCCTGAAATTCTCCTGCCCTGGAATTGCCTTGGAATTGCCCTGGAATAACCCTGAAATGACCTTGGAATGAGCCTGGAACTGCCGTGGAATGGCCCTGAAATGACCCTGGAATTCTCCTGCCCTGGAATGACCCTGGAATTGCCCTGGAATAACCCTGGAATAACCCTCGAATGACGCAGGAATTGCCCTGAAATAACCCTGAAATTACCCTGGAATTGCCGTGGAATGGCCTTGAAATGACCCCGGAATTCTCCTGCCCTGGAATGACCTTGGAATTGCCCTGGAATAACCCTGAAATGAGCCTGGAATTGCCTTGGAACTGCCGTGGAATGGCCCTGAAATGACCCTGGAATGAGCCGGGAATGGCCCTCGAATGACCCTGGAACAAATGATGCTGGAATTCTCCTGGAATGACCCAGGAATTAATGACGCTGGAATGACCCAGGAATTGCCCTGAAATAACCCTGAAATTGCCCTGGAATTGCCTTGGAACTGCCGTGGAATGGCCCTGAAATGACCCTGGAATGAGCCTGGAATTGCCTTGGAATTGCCCTGGAATAACCCTGAAATGACCCTGGAATTGCCCTGGAATGACCCTGGAATTCTCCTGCCCTGGAATTGCCTTGGAATTGCCCTGGAATAACCCTGAAATGAGCCTGGAATGAGCCTGGAACTGCCTTGGAATGGCCCTGAAATGACCCTGGCATTACCCACAAACTGCCCCGGGCGCCCCCGCAATGCCAGCCCCGGGTGCCCCCGCAATGCCAGCCCCGGGATAACCCCGGCATTGCCAGCCCCGGGTGCCCCCGCAATGCCAGCCCCGGGCGCCCCCGCACTGCCAGCCCCGGCAGTGCCCCCGCAGTGCCAGCCCCGGGTGCCCCCGCACTGCCAGCCCCGGGTGCCCCCGCACTGCCAGCCCCGGGATAACCCCGCAATGCCAGCCCCGGGCGCCCCCGCACTGCCAGCCCCGGGTGCCCCCGCAATGCCAGCCCCGGGCTAGCCCCGGCGGTGCCCCGGGTGCCCCCACAATGCCAGCCCCGGGCGCCCCCGCACTGCCAGCCCCGGGATAACCCCGGCGGTGCCCCCGCAATGCCAGCCCCGGGATAACCCCGCAATGCCAGCCCCGGGTGCCCCCGCAGTGCCAGCCCCGGGACGCCCCGGCGGTGCCCCGGGTACCGTTCATGCAGGCCTCGTGCAGGGGCGAGGCCGTGTACAGCGGCGGGTTCACCTTGGCGCCGTGCGACAGCAGCACCCGCACGCACTCGACGCTGCCCGAGGCGCAGGCGTCGCACAGCGGCGTGCTGCCGTCGATGTTCCGCGCGTCCACCTGCCCGCGGGGAAAAAACGGGGGGAAAACGGGGGGAAAACGGGGAAAACGGGTTAGAAACAGGGGGAAACAGGGAAAAACAGGGGAAAAACAGGGGAAAAACAGGGGGAAAACGGGTTAGAAATAGGGGGAAAACAGGGGAAAAACAGGGGGAAAACGGGTTAGAAACAGGGAAAAAACGGGGAAAACAGGTTAAAAATAGGGGAAATCAGGGGAAACAGGGGAAAACCAGGGGAAAAACAGGGGATAAACAGGGGAAAAACAGGGGATAAACGGGAAAAACAGGGGAAAAACAGGGGATAAACAGGGGAAAACGGGTTAGAAACAGGGAAAACAGGGGAAAAACAGGGGAAAAACAGGGGAAAAACAGGTTAAAAATAGGGGAAAACGGGTTAGAAACAGGGGAAACAGGGGAAAAACAGGGGAAAGACAGGGGAAAAACAGGTTAAAAATAGGGGAAAACGGGTTAGAAACAGGGAAAAACGGGAAAACGGGTTAAAAATAGGGGAAAACGGGTTAGAAACAGGGAAAACAGGGGAAAAACAGGGGAAAACGGGTTAAAACCAAGGAAAAAAACAGGTTAAAAACAGGTTAAAAACAGGGGGAAAACAGGGAAAAACAGGGGAAAGACAGGGGAAAACGGGTTAGAAACAGGGAAAAACGGGAAAATGGGTTAAAAATAGGGGGAAAACGGGTTAGAAACAGGGAAAACAGGGGAAAAACAGGGGAAAAACGGGAAAAACAGGGGAAAATGGGGAAAACGGGTTAGAAACAGGGAAAAACGGGGAAAACGGGTTAAAATAGGGGAAAACGGGTTAAAAACAGGGAAAAACAGGGGAAAAACAGGTTAAAAATAGGGGGAAAACAGGGGGAAAACAGGTTAAAAACAGGGGAAAACAGGGAAAATCAGGGGAAACAGGTTAAAATAGGGGAAAAAACGGGAGAAAACAGTTAAAAATAGGGGACAAACGGGAAAACAGGTTAAAAAGTAGGGAAAAGTAGGGGAAAGACAAGTTAAAAGTAGGGGAAAAGCAGGTTAAAAGTAGGGAAAAGTGGGTTGAAAGCAGGTTAGAAGCAGTTTAAAAGTAGGGAAAAGTGGGTTAAAAGTAAGGAAAAGCAGGGAAAGCAGGTTAAAAGTAGGGAAAAGCAGGTTAAATGTAGGGAAAAGCAGGGGAAAGCAGGTTAAAAGGAGGTTAAAAGTAGGGAAAAGAAGGTTAAAAGTAGGGAAAAGCAGGTTAGAAGTAGGGAAAAGTAGGGAAAAGAAGGTTAAAAGCAGGGAAAAGCAGGAAAAGCAGGTTAAAAGTAGGGAGAAGTGGGTTGAAAGCAGGTTAGAAGCAGTTTAAAAGTGGAGAAAAGCAGGTTAAAAGGAGGTTAAAAGCAGGGAAAAGGAGGTTAAAAGTAAGGAAAAGCAGGTTAAAAGAAGGGAAAAGCAAGCGAAAAGCAGGGAAAAGCAGGTTAAAAGTAAGGAAAACCAGGGGAAAGCAGGTTAAAAGGAGGTTAAAAGTAGGGAAAAGCGGGGAAAAGCGGGGAAAAGCAAGTTAAAAGGAGGGGAAAGCAGGTTCAAAGCAGGGCTGTGCCCTCCTGGCAGGGACTTGTGCAGAGCCACCAGGGCCCCTGAGCCTCCTTTGCTCCAGGCTCAGCCCCTGCCCAGCTCCCTCAGCCCCTCCTGGTTCTCCAGACCCTTCCCAGCTCCCTCAGCCCCTCCTGGTTCTCCAGACCCTTCCCAGCTCCCTCAGCCCCTCCTGGTTCTCCAGACCCTTCCCAGCTCCCCCAGCCCCTCCTGGTTCTCCAGGCCCTTCCCAGCTCCCCCAGCCCCTCCAGCCCATTCCCAGCTCCCTCCCCCAGCTCCCTCAGCCCCCCAGTCCCGTTCCATCTCTTGTTCCCACTTTTCCTTGTCCCCTGGTCTCTCCTGCTCCCACTTATCCCAAACCCCAAGACTTGTCCTCATCTCCTGGTCCCACCAGTCCCTTCTCCCGATCCAGCTTTTCTCCATCTCTTGCTCCATCTCTGTTTTTCCGTGTCCCCTGGTCCTACTGGTCCCTTCTCCTGGTGCCACTTGTCCCCATCTCCCGGTTTCTTCAGATCCCCTTTTTTGGTCTCATTTTCCTCCTGTTTGTCTTTATTCCCAGCCCAAAGTCTTGTCCTTGTCCCCTGGTCCTTTCCCCTGATCCAGCTTTTCTCCACCTCTTGTTCCCAAATTTTCCTTGTCCCCTGGTCCCTTCTCCTGGCGCCACTTGTCCCCATCTCCTGGTTTTCAGGTCCCCTTTTGTCATCTCTTTCTCCTCCTGTCCCCGTTCATCCCCAGCCCAAAGTCCTGTCCCTGTCCCCTTGTCCCTGCTCCTGATCCAGCTTTTCTCCACCTGCTGCTCCTGCTTTTCCTTGTCCCCTCTCTTGTCCCCCGCTCTCTCCTGGTGTCACTCATCCCAAACCCCAAGACTCGTCCTTGTCCCCCGGTCCCTTCTCCTGGTGCCACTTGTCCCCATCTCCTGTTTCCTTCAGATCCCTTTTTTGTCCTGTTCTCCTCCTGTCCCCGTTCATCCCCAGCCCAAAGTCCTGTCCCTGTTCCCTTGTCCCTTCTCCTGATCCAGCTTTTCTCCACCTGTTGCTCCTGCTTTTCCTTGTCCCCTGGTCCCTTCTCCTGGTGCCACTTGTCCCCATCTCCTGGTTTTCAGGTCCCCTTTTGTCATCTCTTTCTCCTCCTGTCCCCGTTCATCCCCAGCCCAAAGTCCCGTCCCTGTCCCCTTGTCCCTTCTCCTGATCCAGCTTTTCTCCACCTGCTGCTCCTGCTTTTCCTTGTCCCCTGGTCCCCTCTCCTGGCGCCACTTGTCCCCATCTCCATCTCTTTCTCCTCCTGTCCCCGTTCATCCCCAGCCCAAAGTCCTGTCCCTGTCCCCTTGTCCCTTCTCCTGATCCAGCTTTTCTCCACCTGTTGCTCCCAAATTTTGCTTGTCCCCTCTCTTGTCCCCCGCTCTCTCCTGGTGTCACTCATCCCAAACCCCAAGACTCGTCCTTGTCCCCTGGTCCCCTCTCCTGGTGCCACTTGTCCCCATCTCCTGTTTCCTTCAGATCCCTTTTTTGTCCCGTTCTCCTCCTGTCCCCGTTCATCCCCAGCCCAATGTCCTGTCCCTGTCCCCTTGTCCCTGCTCCTGATCCAGCTTTTCTCCACCTCTTGTTCCCAAATTTTCCTTGTCCCCCGGTCCCTTCTCCTGGTGCCACTTGTCCCCATCTCCAGGTTTTCAGGTCCCCTTTTGTCATCTCTTTCTCCTCCTGTCCCCATTCATCCCCAGCCCAAAGTCCCGTCCCTGTCCCCTTGTCCCTGCTCCTGATCCAGCTTTTCTCCACCTCTTGTTCCCAAATTTTCCTTGTCCCCCGGTCTCTTCTCCTGGTGCCACTTGTCCCCATCTCCTGTTTCCTTCAGATCCCTTTTTTGTCCCGTTCTCCTCCTGTCCCCGTTCATCCCCAGCCCAAAGTCCTGTCCCTGTCCCCTGGTCCTTTCCCCTGATCCAGCTTTTCTCCACCTCTTGTTCCCAAATTTTCCTTGTCCCCCGGTCCCTTCTCCTGGTGCCCCTTGTCCCCATCTCCTGTTTCCTTCAGATCCCCTTTTGTCATCTCTTTCTCCTCCTGTCCCCGTTCATCCCCAGCCCAAAGTCCTGTCCCTGTTCCCTTGTCCCTTCTCCTGATCCAGCTTTTCTCCACCTGTAGCTCCTGCTTTTCCTTGTCCCCTGGTCCCTTCTCCTGGTGCCACTTGTCCACATCTCCTGGTTTTCAGGTCCCCTTTTGTCATCTCTTTCTCCTCCTGTCCCCATTCATCCCCAGCCCAAAGTCCCGTCCCTGTCCCCTTGTCCCTTCTCCTGATCCAGCTTTTCTCCACCTCTTGTTCCCAAATTTTCCTTGTCCCCCGGTCCCTTCTCCTGGTGCCACTTGTCCCCATCTCCTGTTTCCTTCAGATCCCTTTTTTGTCCCGTTCTCCTCCTCTTCCTGTTCATCCCCAGCCCAAAGTCCTGTCCCTGTCCCGTTGTCCCTTCTCCTGATCCAGCTTTTCTCCACCTGCTGCTCCTGCTTTTCCTTGTCCCCTGGTCCCCTCTCCAGTGCCACTTGTCCCCATCTCCTGGTTTTCAGGTCCCCTTTTGTCATCTCTTTCTCCTCCTGTCCCCGTTCATCCCCAGCCCAAAGTCCTGTCCCTGTCCCCTTGTCCCTTCTCCTGATCCAGCTTTTCTCCACCTCTTGTTCCCAAATTTTCTTGTCCCCTCTCTTGTCCCCTGCTCTCTCCTGGTGTCACTCATCCCAAACCCCAAGACTCGTCCTTGTCCCCTGGTCCCCTCTCCTGGTGCCCCTTGTCCCCATCTCCTGTTTCCTTCAGATCCCTTTTTTGTCCCGTTCTCCTCCTGTCCCCGTTCATCCCCAGCCCAAAGTCCTGTCCCTGTCCCCTTGTCCCTTCTCCTGATCCAGCTTTTCTCCACCTGTTGTTCCCAAATTTTCCTTGTCCCCCAGTCCCTTCTCCTGGCGCCACTTGTCCCCATCTCCATCTCTTTCTCCTCCTGTCCCCGTTCATCCCCAGCCCAAAGTCCCGTCCCTGTCCCCTTGTCCCTGCTCCTGATCCAGCTTTTCTCCACCTGCTGCTCCTGCTTTTCCCTGACCGGGGGCAGGGGCAGGGCAGTCCCACCTGTGCCCCGGCCTCCAGCAGCAGCCGCACGCACTGGGCCTGCCCGCGCAGGCTGGCCTCGTGCAGGGGCGTGATGGAGTCGTAGGTGACGGCGTTGACGCAGGCCCCGCTCTCGATCAGCCGCCGCAGCTGCGCCGTCTCCCCGCGGCGCGCGGCCTCGTGCACCGGCGTCCGGTCCGCCCAGAAACCTGCGAGATTTTAGTAAATTCCGTTTTTTTTTTATAGGGAAAAAAATGTAATATTTTATTTTTGGTCGTTTCTGTTCCGCGGCGGCTTCGCTCCGCAAGGTGGAAATCCGCCCTCGGCCTCGGTCACTGCGGGGATGGGAAAATCCACGCCGGTCTTCTGGAAAGGAACAGTCTGGGAGAAAATATTCACCAGGGGAAAATAGCAGTTTTGGAGAATATTAGCAGTTTGGGAGAAAATATCCATTTGGGAGAAAATATCCATTTGGGAGAATGCGTCAATTTGGGTGAATATACCAGTTTGGGAGATAATACCAGTTTGGGAGAAAATACCAGTTTGGGAGAAAATATCCATATGGGAAAAAAATACCCATTTGGGAGAAATACCACTCTGGGAAAAAATATTCATTTGGGAGAAAATATCCATTTGGAAAAAAATATCAGTTTGGGAGAAAATACCAATTTGGGAGAAAATTACCAGTTTGGGAGAATGCATCAATTTGGGTGAATATACCAATTTGGGAGAAAATATCCATATGGGAAAAAAATACCCATTTGGGAGAAAATACCAATTTGGGAGAAAATATCAATTTGGGAGAAAATATCCATTTGGGAGAATGCATCAGTTTGGGTGAATATACTAATTTGGGAGAAAATATCCATATGGGAAAAAAATACCCATTTGGGAGAATATACCAGTTTGGGAGAAAATATCAGTTTGGGAGAAAATACCAATTTGGAAGAAAATAGCAATTTGGGAGAAAATATCAATTTGGAAGAAAATACCAGTTTGGGAGAAAATATCCATATGGGAAAAAAATACCCATTTGGGAGAATATACCAGTTTGGGAGAAAATTACCAGTTTGGGAAAAAATACCAGTTTGGGAGAAAATTACCAGTTTGGGAGAAAATACCAGTTTGGGAGAAAATATCAATTTGGGAGAAAATTACCAGTTTGGGAGAAAATACCAATTTGGGAGAAAATTACCAATTTGGGAGAAAATATTCATTTCGGAAAAAATTACCAGTTTGGGAGAAAATACCAGTTTGGGAGAAAATACCAGTTTGGGAGAAAATAACAGTTTGGGAGAAAATACCAGTTTGGGAGAAAATATCCATTTGGGAGAAAACAGTAATTTTGGAGAAAAATACCAGTCTGGGAGAAAATATTCATTTGGGAGAAAATATCAGTTTAGGGAAAAATACCAATTTGGGAGAAAATATTCATTTGGGAGAATATATCAGTTTTGGAGAAAATAGCAATTTTGGAGAAAATCCCAATTTTGCTCCTGCGGGAGGATGAAATTCCCCAAATCCATTCTGGTTTGGAATGATGGAGCTGGAAAATCCATGGCAATAATTCCATAAAAACTGCAATTGTTCCATCCTGACAAGGGAGAAATTGAGGATTTTTCAAATATGGATTTTTCATGGATGTTTTTCTCCTGAAAATACCAAACTGGGAGAAAATATTCACTTTTGGAGAAACCTAATTTTGCCCCTGCAGAAGGATGAAATTCCATGAATCCAGTGGGAAACTTCTGGTGTGAAATGGTGGAGCTGGAAAATCCATGGCAATAATTCCATAAAAACTGCAATTGTTCCATCCTGCCCAGTGAGAATAGAAGGATTTTTCATACATGGATTTTTCATGTATATTTTTCTCCATAAAACACCAATTTTGGAGAAAATATCCATTTGGGAAAAAATACCAATTTGCGAGAAAATCCCAATTTTGCTCCTGCGGGAGGATGAAATTCCCTAAATCCATTCTGGTTTGAAATGATGGAGCTGGAAAATCCACGGCAATAATTCCATATAAACTGCAATTGCTCCATCCTGCCCAGTGAGAATAGAAGGATTTTTCATATATGGATTTTTCATGTGTGTTTTTCAAGTTTTGGAGAAAATTCAAATTTTGGCGAAAATATCCATGGAGATCTGGATTCCCGGAGGAGCATGGGAAAAGAGCTGGGATCAAGCTAAAACTCAGCCCAAGTCAAAAATCCCTTCCCGAGCTCTGGATTCCTGCAGGAACAAGGAGAGCTGGGATGAAGGATAAACTCGGCCTAACCCAAAAATCCCAGCCCAAAACTCCGTGGGGCTTGAAAAAAGAAATTCCCACCTCCGAGACCTCAGCTCAGCAGCCAGCACGGGGCAATCCCAGCTCATGTGGCACCAGGAGGTGACAATGCCACCTGCACCCATGGGTGGCATCTTGGCAGTGAGGAATTCCTGCCTGGGCTGGCACTGCCAGAGCAGCTGGGGCTGCCCCTGATCCCTGCAGCGCCCGAGGCCATTTTAATTAATTACGAATTAATTTAACATAAACTAATTTATGAATTTTTAATTTACAAATTAACTTTATTCATGAGATTCCAAATCCCAAAGTCGGTGTTTGATCCCTGTTTTTAAGGGCAAGTGTGAACAATTTTTGTCTTTTCAATTTAAAAAGTTCAGATCAAATTATTCATTGTGTCAGTTTTTATTTCTCTCCAATTATTCCATGGGAAAAAAAATGATTAATTTAGGGAAAAGGGAAAAAATCTGGATGAGGGAAAAACGTGGAGGGTTCTAAAAATGATCCAAAAATCCCAAACGATCCAAGAATCCCAAAGGGATCCAAAAATCCCAAAGGGATCCAAGAATCTCAAAATGATCCAAGATCCCAAAGTGATCCAAAAATCCCAAAATGATCCAAGAACCCCAAAGTGATCCAAGAATCCCAAAATGATCCAAGAATCACAAAGTGATCCAAGATCCCAAAACGATCCAAGAATCACAAAGTGATCCAAGATCCCAAAATGATCCAAGATCCCAAAGTGATCCAAGATCCCAAAATGATCCAAGAATCCCCAAATGATCCAAGATCCCAAAGGGATCCAAAAATCCCAAAGTGATCCAAGATCCCAAAGTGATCCAAGAATCCCAAAATTATCCAAGAATCACAAAGTGATCCAAGAACCCCAAAATGATCCAAGATCCCAAAGTGATCCCGGGAGCAGCCGCTGGGATTTGGGCACCGCGGCTCCGAGGTGGGAACATCCCGATCCCACAGCCCCACAACACTGCACGCGGGGATTTAGGGAAGAACAAGGATCGTTCCCCGGGAATTAGGGAAGAACAAGGATCGTTCCCCGGGAATTAGGGAGGTGGAACAAGGATCGTTCCCCGGGAATTAGGGAGGAGCAAGGATCGTTCCTCGGGAATTAGGGAAGAACGAGGATCGTTCCCCGGGAATTAGGGAGGTGGAACAAGGATCGTTCCCTGGGAATTAGGGAGGTGGAACAAGGATCGTTCCCCGGGAATTAGGGAGGTGGAACAAGGATCGTTCCCCGGGAATTAGGGAGGTGGAACAAGGATCGTTCCCTGGGAATTAGGGAGGTGGAGCAAGGATCGTTCCCCGGGAATTAGGGAGGTGGAGCAAGGATCGTTCCCCGGGAATTAGGGAGGTGGAGCAAGGATCGTTCCCCGGGAATTAGGGAGGTGGAACAAGGATCGTTCCCCGGGAATTAGGGAGGTGGAACAAGGATCGTTCCCCGGGAATTAAGGGAGGTGGAACACGGATCGTTCCCCGGGAATTAAGGAAGAACAAGGATCGTTCCCCGGGAATTAGGGAGGAGCAAGGATCGCTGCCGTGTCCTGACGCTGTCCCGAGCATCCTCTCATCCCTTTCCTCGCCAGAGGCCACTCGCTGCCCAAACCGCCCTGCAACCCCCAGAGCCCATCCTGTACCCCCAAACCCCTCTTTAACACCCCAAATCACACCCTGCACCCCAAAACCGTCCTGCAGCCCCCAAAACCGTCCTGCAATCCCCCAAACCCATCCTTACACCCGCAGAGCACTCTGTAACACCCAAAATCACACTGTAACCACCAAACCCACCCTGCGATCCCCAAACCCCACCCCGCAACCCCCGCACCCGCCGCCCCGCGCAGCTCCCGCCTATTCCCGGCCGGCCCCGCTCCCAGCCCCGTTCCGGGTGTGCCCGGCCCGGCCCGCTGCCCACGCACCGATGTCGCCCCTCAGGGAGCCGCTGCCGCCGGGGCTCTCCATGGCCCGGCCCCGCGGAGCCGCCGCTGCGGCCTCGTCCCGAGCCGGGGCCTGAGGGGCGGCAGGGCCCGCCGCGGAGCACGCCGGGAGTTGTAGTGCGGAAACGGGCGGCCATGCGGAATGGGGTGGGAACGGGGGACTGGGATGGGAACGGGGGAATGGGATGGGGACGGGGGAATGGGATGGGGAAATAGGGACTGGGATGGGAATGGGGGACTGGGATGGGAACGGGGACTGGGATGGGGAAATAGGGGAACTGGGATGGGAATGGGGGACTGGGGTGGGAACGGGGACTGGGATGGGAACGGGGACTGGGGTGGGAATGGGGGGACTGGGATGGGAACGGGGACTGGGGTGGGAACGGGGACTGGGGTGGGAATGGGGGGACTGGGGTGGGGAACGGGGACTGGGATGGGAACGGGGGACTGGGATGGGAACGGGAACTGGGATGGGAACGGGGGGACTGGGATGGGAACGGGGGACTGGGGTGGGAACGGGGGGACTGGGATGGGAACAGGGGGACCGGGATGGGGAACGGGGACTGGGATGGGAACGGGGGACTGGGATGGGAACGGGGACTGGGATGGGAACGGGGACTGGGGTGGGAACGGGGGATTGGGATGGGAACGGGGACTGGGATGGGAACGGGGACTGGGGTGGGAACGGGGACTGGGATGGGGAAATAGGGGAACTGGGGTGGGGACGGGGACTGGGATGGGAACGGGGACTGGGATGGGGACGGGGACTGGGATGGGGACGGGGACTGGGATGGGGAAATAGGGAAACCGGGATGGGAACGGGGGACTGGGGTGGGAACGGGGACTGGGAGGGACTGGGGTGGGAACGGGGAACTGGGATGGGGAATGGGGGACTGGGATGGGAACGGGGGGACTGGGATGGGGAATGGGGGACTGGGATGGGAACGGGGACTGGGATGGGAACGGGAACTGGGAAGGGAACGGGGGACTGGGATGGGGAAATAGGGGAACTGGGATGGGAACGGGGACTGGGATGGGAACGGGGAACTGGGATGGGAGCGGGGGACTGGGATGGGAACGGGGACTGGGGTGGGAACGGGGACTGGGAGGGACTGGGGCGGGAACGGGGAACTGGGATGGGAACGGGGACTGGGATGGGAACGGGGACTGGGGTGGGAACGGGGGACTGGGATGGGAATGGGGGGACTGGGATGGGAACGGGGGGACTGGGATGGGAACGGGGGGACTGGGATGGGAACGGGGACTGGGATGGGGAACGGGGGACTGGGATGGGAACGGGGGACTGGGGTGGGAAGGGGGGACTGGGATGGGGGGACAGGGGACAGGGATGTGGGACAGGGGTATTGGGGACACTGGGATGGGGAACAGGGGGGACTGGTTTGAAATGATGGAGCTGGAAATGTTGTGGCAATAATTCCATAAAAACTGCAATTGTTCCATCCTGACAAGTGAGAACTGGAATATCCATTTTGGGACAATATACCCATTTGGGAGAAAATAGCAATTTTGGAGAAAATCCCAATTTTGCCCCTGCGGGAGGATGAAATTCCCTAAATCCATTCTGGTTTGAAATGATGGAGCTGGAAAATCCATGGCAATAATTCCATAAAAACTGCAATTGTTCCATCCTGACAAGGGAGAAATTGAGGATTTTTCATTTATGGATTTTTCATGGATGTTTTTCTCCTGAAAATACCAAACTGGGAGAAAATATTCAGTTTTGGAGAAACCTAATTTTGCCCCTGCAGAAGGATGAAATTCCATGAATCCAGTGGGAAACTTCTGGTGTGAAATGATGGAGGTGGAAAATCCATGGCAATAATTCCATAAAAACTTCAATTGTTCCATCCTGACAAGGGAGAAATTGAGGATTTTTCATTTATGGATTTTTCATGAATATTTTTCTCCATAAAACACCAATTTTGGAGAAAATATCCATTTGGGAAAAAAATCCCAATTTGGGAGAAAATCCCAATTTTGGAGAAAATCCCAATTTTGCCCCTGCATGAGGATGAAATTCCCTAAATCCATTCTGGTGTGAAATGATGGAGCTGGAAAATTCATGGCAATAATTCCATAAAAACTGCAAGATTTAATACCATAAAATAAAAGTTTAATACAATGTAATACCATTTAATAAAATAATTTAAAATTAAATTTAGTAATATAGAATTTCATAAAATCAAGATCTAATAAAATAAAATAAAATAAAATAAAAAGTTAATAAAATAAAAATTTAATAAAATAAAAATTAGAAAATAAAATTGAATAAATAAAATAAAATAAAATAAAATAAAATAGAATGAAATGAAATAAAATAAAATAAAATAAAATAAAATAAAATAAGATAAAATAAAATAAAATAAAATAAAATAAAATAAAATAAAATAAAATAAAATAAAATAAAATAAAATAAAATTTGCTGGGAGATCTTAGAGATTAAATGAGTTTTTCTGAGTGAGTGAAGAATGGGGTAAGGGCTTGACACCCACCTTGGCACTGGTGTGGATAAAGCAAAAATTTGGGGTTAAAATGTTCAGATTTTGCATTTTTTGCCTCTTTTTCTTTGTTTGACACCCCTTTAGTGAAAACAGAGCAGAAAATGGGGAGAAAAAAATTTTTCCCCACTTGAGCTGATGAGCAGAAAATCACAGATTTGGGAGGAAATTGCAGAAATCGCTGCCTTGCGGTCAAAATTGGGTTTAAAAGTCAATGGAAGAGACAGAAATGATCGCAAATTTTCGGAAATGAAGGGAAACCAAGGCAAATTTCTGGAATGGGAAAATTTCTCCTTCCCAGAGAAGCCGAGGTTGCCCCGTCCCTGCAGGACCCAAGGTGAGTTTGGAAGCCCTGGGATGGTGGAAGGTGCCATGGATGGATTCCTGGGATGTGGAACCAGGAGATGTTTCAGGTCCCACCCAAACTAATGAAGGAACAGGAGAAAAATCAGCATTTTCGTGGTGATCAATAAGAGAAAAGCAGAGAAATTCAGCTTTACACCCCTTTAGTGAAAACAGAGCAGAAAATGGGGAGAAAACAATTTTTCCCCATTTGAGCTGATGAGCAGAAAATCACAGATTTGGGAGGAAATTGCAGAAATCGCTGCCTTGCGGTCAAAACTGGGTTTAAAAGTTGGTGGAAGAGACAGAAATGATCGCAAATTTTAGGAAATGAAGGGAACCAAACAAATTTGTGGAATGGGAAATTTCTCCTTCCCAGAGAAGCCGAGGTTGCCCCGTCCCTGCAGGAGCCGAGGTGAGTTTGGAAGCCCTGGGATGGTGGAAGGTGCCATGGATGGATTCCTGGGATGTGGAACCAGGAGATGTTTCAGGTCCCACCCCACCCAAACTAATGAAGGAATAGGAGAAAAATCAGCATTTTCGTGGTGATCAATAAGAGAAAAGCAGAGAAATTCAGCTTTTCTGTGGATTTGTGGGTTAAGGCAGGGCAGGAGCAGGATCCCACCCAGTGTGTGCAGGTTGTGTTCTCACCCTGGCTCCTGGCACTGCCACACACTGGCAATAATTAATAAATTGAATTATTTGTGTTACCCTGATGTCATCAGGAACTGCTGCTCCCTCCTCCCACCTGAGCCGTTCCATTATTCCATTATTCCATTACTCCATTATGCCATTATTCCATTATTCCATTATTCCATTATTCCATTATTCCATTACTCCATTATTCCATTACTCCATTATTCCATTATTCCATTATTCCATTATTCCATTATTCCATTATTCCATTATTCCATTACTCCATTATTCCATTACTCCATTACTCCATTACTCCATTACTCCATTACTCCATTACTCCATTACTCCATTACTCCATTATTCCATTACTCCATTATTCCATTATGCCATTACTCCATTATTCCATTACTCCATTATTCCATTACTCCATTATTCCATTATTCCATTATTCCATTACTCCATTACTCCATTACTCCATTACTCCATTACTCCATTATTCCATTACTCCATTACTCCATTACTCCATTACTCCATTATTCCATTACTCCATTATTCCATTACTCCATTACTCCATTATTCCATTACTCCATTACTCCATTATTCCATTACTCCATTATTCCATTATTCCATTACTCCATTATTCCATTACTCCATTATTCCATTATTCCATTACTCTATTACTCCATTATTCCATTATTCCATTATTCCATTATTCCATTACTCCATTACTCCATTACTCCATTATTCCATTATTCCATTACTCCATTATTCCATTATTCCATTATTCCATTACTCCATTACTCCATTACTCCATTATTCCATTACTCCATTATTCCATTACTCCATTACTCCATTATTCCATTACTCCATTACTCCATTATTCCATTACTCCATTATTCCATTATTCCATTACTCCATTATTCCATTACTCCATTATTCCATTATTCCATTACTCTATTACTCCATTATTCCATTATTCCATTATTCCATTATTCCATTACTCCATTACTCCATTACTCCATTATTCCATTACTCCATTATTCCATTATTCCATTATTCCATTATTCCATTACTCCATTACTCCATTACTCCATTATTCCATTACTCCATTATTCCATTACTCCATTATTCCATTATTCCATTACTCCATTATTCCATTACTCCATTACTCCATTATTCCATTACTCCATTACTCCATTACTCCATTATTCCATTATTCCATTATTCCATTACTCCATTATTCCATTACTCCATTATTCCATTATTCCATTACTCCATTATTCCATTACTCCATTACTCCATTATTCCATTACTCCATTACTCCATTATTCCATTACTCCATTACTCCATTACTCCATTATTCCATTATTCCATTATTCCATTACTCCATTATTCCATTATTCCATTATTCCATTACTCCATTACTCCATTACTCCATTACTCCATTACTCCATTATTCCATTACTCCATTATTCCATTACTCCATTACTCCATTATTCCATTACTCCATTATTCCATTACTCCATTACTCCATTACTCCATTACTCCATTACTCCATTATTCCATTACTCCATTATTCCATTACTCCATTACTCCATTATTCCATTATTCCATTATTCCATTACTCCATTCCAACTCTTCTCCTCCATGGAACAACCAACAGGATAATTCAGGGGTTTTCGGAATAAAAGAGGGAACTAAAACTCCAAACGACTTCTTCAAATTGACATTGAAGTGCACCAGAACTTTATGAGTCAAGGTTTCAAAGAAGCCAAAATGGAACCGTGCCAGGAACCAGGTCCCCACCACGGTGACATCGTGGGCCTGGCTTGTCACCACCCACAAAAGCCATGAGGCACCAAAAGGGGACAGAGAAACTCCACTTTAAATGGGCTCTGACCTCCAGAGGAAAAAGGGGACAGAGAAACTCCACTTTAAATGGGCTCTGACCTCCAGAGGCTCCTCAGCCAAAGGAACAAAATATTTATCATTAAAATCATTGGAAAAGATTCTTAGGGTGATCCAGTCTGAACCATCAGAAGTGCTGATGACAAAATTCCTTGGAATTTTTTGCTTTTCCATGCATTGAAAAAGGAGCTGAAATTCTACATTTCCACACCATAAGTAGCTCCCAACACCAAAATATTTGGATTTCATTGGGACAGTGACTGGGTGATCCCACTGGAGTCAAGGTTTCAAAGAAGCCAAAATGAAACCTTGCCAGGAACCAGGTCCCCACCACAGTGACATCGTGGGCCTGGCTTGTCACCACCCACAAAAGCCATGAGGCACCAAAAGGGGACAGAGAAACTCCACTTTAAATGGGCTCTGACCTCCAGAGGAAAAAGGGGACAGAGAAACTCCAATATAAATGGGCTCTGACCTCCAGAGGCTCCTCAGCCAAAGGAACAAAATATTTATAATTAAAATCATTGGAAAGGATTTTTAGGGTGAACCAGTCTGAACCATCAGAAGTGCTGATGACAAAATTCCTTTGAATTTTTTGCTTTTCCAAGCATTGAAAAAGGAGCTGAAATTCTACATTTCCTCACCAGAAGTAGCTCCCAACACCAAAATATTTGGATTTCATTGTGACAGTGACTGGGTGATCCCACTGGAGGGGGAAACTTGGATGTTCTGACTGCAGATCTGCTCTCGAGACACCCCAAAATCACAGAGAACTCCTGACACCTCTCAGGTCAAGGCTGTGGATTTTCCCCTCTTTAAGGACAACCAGGAAAATATTTCTGTCTCAGCAAGAATTCCAGGTTTTTATCTGCCAGCAGGAGCTAGAAAAACCCGTGGATCTGGCAGATTTGCTGTGATAAATGCTATAAATAATAATAAATAATGTAAATATATAATATAATTAATATAATATAATATAGTATAATATAGTATAATGTAATGTAATGTAATATAATACAATGTAATACAATGTAATACAATGTAATATAATATAATATAATATAACATAATATAATATAATATAATATAATATAATATAATATAATATAATATAATATAATATAATATAATATAATGTAATGTAATGTAATACAATGTAATATAATGTAATGTAATGTAATATAATGTAATATAATGTAATATAATATAATTAATATAATATAATATAATATAATATAATATAATATAATATAGTATAATATAGTATAATGAAATGTAATACAATGTAATATAATATAATATAATATTATACAATATAATATAATATAATATAATAGAGTATAATGTAATATAATATATTATAATATAGTATAATATAATATAATATAGTATAATGTAATGTAATGTAATATAATATAATATAATATAATATAATATAATATAATATAATATAATATAATATAATGTAATGTAATATAATATAGTATAATGAAATGTAATATAATGTAATATAATATGATGTAATATAATATAATATAATATAATATAATATAATATAATATAATATAATATAGTATAATGTAATGTAATACAATATAATATAATATAATATAATATAATATAATATAATATAATATAATATAATATAATATAATATAATATGTAATTATATATAACATCTATACTATTATAATATATACTATTATTTATATTATTTATATTATAATATAAATAAATGCTATAAAATTCGCTATAATAGGTGCCCTGCCCCCCCCCCCCCCCCCCCAAATCACTTTTTCTCCCTCCTGACTTCACTTTTCCCCCTGGGCAGCCGCCCTTTGCACTCTGCTGCTGCCCTAGCAAATTCTTAGGGTGGGTGAAATCGCACCAGGGCACGTTCCTGACTTATTTGGCTGACAAGTGACTCATAAATGAGCCGGCCCGTTGTTGTTCCTTACGTTTGAATTTGTTTGCCAACCTTTGCTGCAAAGGCCAGCAGAGCTAAAGCCCAGCCCGGGCACTGAGCACGGAGACAGCTGAGCAGGGATCAGGAATCGGCCTCTCCATAACTCATTTGTGGTGGATTCAGCACCGCGGCTCTCGATGACACGAGGAATGCCAAGTGGAATCCCCTCCAAGGCTCCTTGCTCAGCCAAACACAGCCTTTGCCCCGGCGTTCAGCACGGGCTGTTCCTAAATCCTCTTGTGTAAGAGGCTGGGCGAGTCCAGATCTCCCTGTTCCCTCTCCAAAGCCGATTGCAACACTCGCTGTTGGATGTGCTTTTGGTGAAGCCTAAAAATGATCCTTGGCTTTTTCTGTTCCACGTAGGGTTCAGTACTGGGGTGAGGCAACCCAGAACCATCAGGAGGGACTTCAATGAGCCCCTTTCGTGATCCCCTCAGAGCCTTTTACCACCACTTTTTATCTTTTCTGGCCCAGGGTTTTTCCTCAGCCCCTCAGTTTGGCTCTTCCCTCAGCCCCTTCCCTCATGATTTTTCATCTTTTCTGGCCCAGGGTTTTTCCTCAGCCCCTCAGTTTGGCTCTTCCCTCAGCCCCTTCCCTCATGATTTTTCATCTTTTCTGGCCCAGGGTTTTTCCTCAGCCCCTCAGTTTGGCTCTTCCCTCAGCCCCTTCCCTCACGATTTTTCATCTTTTCTGGCCCAGGGTTTTTCCTCAGCCCCTCAGTTTGGCTCTTCCCTCAGCCCCTTCCCTCGTGATTTTTCATCTTTTCTGGCCCAGGGTTTTTCCTCAGCCCCTCAGTTTGGCTCTTCCCTCAGCCCCTTCCCTCATGATTTTTCATCTTTTCTGGCCCAGGGTTTTTCCTCAGCCCCTCATTTTGGCTCTTCCCTCAGGCCCTTCCCTCGGGGCCTCTCCCCATCATTTTTATCTGTTTTGGCCCAGTGGTTTTCCTCAGTTTCTCATTTTGGATCTTCCCTCAGTGCCCTTCCTTTCATTCCTTGTTTCTCATTCCTTGTTTCTTGTTCCTTCTTTCCCTCACATCATTCCTTAAATCCCTTCCTTCCCCCTCAGTCCTTCCCCCTCAGAGCCTTCCCTCAATCTCCCCAAAACCCCTTCCCTGATCCCCTCATTTTGGCTCTTCCCTCAGCACCTTTCCCATCATTTTTCATCTGTTCTCGCCCAGTGTTTTTCCTCAGCCCCTCATTTTGGCTCTTCCCTCAGGGCCTCTCCCCATCTTTCTTCTATTCATTCCATCCTCTTTCCTCACCTCTTCACCCCATTTCTGTGCCACTCACCCTCATTCTCTGTCTTCTCCTGCTCTGAGCCCATCCCTCACTTCAGTGCCTTCCCCACAGCTTTGTTCTGGATCTTTCCTCATTCCCTCACATCATTCCTTAAGCTCCTTCCTTCACCTCAGTCCTTGCCCCTCAGGCCCCCATTTTGGCTCTTCCCTCAGGGCCTTTCCCCATCATTTTTTATCTCTTCTGGCTCAGGGTTTTTCTTCAGTTTCTCATTTTGGATCTTCTTTCACCTCAGTCCTTCCCCCTCAGAGCCTTCCCTCAGCCCCTCATTTTGGCTTTTCCCTCAGGGCCTTTCCCCATCATTTTTTATCTGTTCTGGCCCAGGCTTTTAACTCAGTCTCTCATTTTGGATCTTCTCTCACCTCAGTCCTTCCCCCTCAGAGCCTTCCCTCAATCCCCCCAAAATCCCTGCCCTCAATCCCCTTCCTGATCCTCTCAGCTCCTCATTTTGGCTCTTCGCTCGGCCCTTTCCCTCAGGGCCTTCTCCCCATATTTCATTATCCCTTCTGTCCCTTTTCCCTCACATCATTCCTTAACCCCTTCCTTCACCTCAGTTCTTCCCCCTCAGAGCCTTCCCTCAATCCCCCCAAAATCCCTTCCCTGATCTCCTCAGGGCCTTTCTCCCATATTTCATTTTCCATTCCATCCCCTTCCCTCATCTCCTCACCCCATTATTGTGTCCCTCAGCCCCGTCCCTGTTCCCAATGTCCCCTTGTCCTCCATGGATTGGGATACCCCCAAAGTCCCTCACGGGGTGGCTCCAGGCCACACACACACAGACGGAAATAGATGTCTGAGCAGAAAAAGAAGATAAATAATTCAATTTTTCTGCACCACCTGGAATCTGCCCAGATCAGCCCAGCAAGGAGAGAGTTTGTCCTTGAGTAGTTGAGGGAAGAGCTGAGGTCAGGTATGGAGGGGCAGAGGGGATCAGGAAAGGGATTGAGATAAAATACTGAGGGAGAAGGACTGAGGGGATGGAGGGGGCTCTGGGAAGTGTGAGGGATTAAGGAAAGAAATTTTGGGATTGAAGAAAGGCCCAATATAAGGAGCTGAGGGAAAATACTGAGCAAGAAGGTCTGAAGTGAGGAAAGGGACTCAAGGAATGATGTGAGGGGACAACGGAAGGAGTTTGGGGACTGAGGGAAGGTCCAAAACATGGCTCTGGGGAAGGCACTGAGATGAGAGCTCAAAGAAGAAAAATGAGGGGAGGGGCAGTGGGAAGAGCCGAACAAACATTGGATTGGTCAGGAGGGGAATTGGAGGAAACTGAGGAAAGACCCAAAAAAGAGAAAACACTGCTGGGGAAGGACTGAGGAGGAGAAAGGGCTCTCTCCCCATGCTGTGAGGGGATGGGGAAGGGGCAGCGGAGAGAGCTGAAGTCAGGCATGGAGGGGCTGAGGCGATCGAGGAGGAGGACAGGGCAAGATTGAGGCAAGATCCCCAGCACCGGCAAACACTGATAGCCGAGCCGGGAGCTGACAACGAGGGAGCAGCCATGAGGGACGGAAGGAGACAGGCCGGCTCCGGGCAGCCAGCGGCCGGTGACCGCGGGAAGAGGAAAACCCGCGGGCGGCCCCTCGCTGTCTTTCCGGTTCAGTTTTCACTTTCTGTTTTTTTCCGCGCCGCTCCCGCCCCACGTCCCCTCCTTCTCTCCCTCCCTCCCTCTCTCTCTCTCTCTCCTCCCCCTCCTGCTCCGTCCTTCCACTTCCTGGGGCCGGCGGATGGCGGCGGCCGCCCCGCGCCGCCTCATGCCGCCCGCCCGGTAGCGGCGCCGCGCCGGGGCCGGGCGGGGCGGCCATGAGGGCGGCCTGAGGGACGGCCCCGAGCGAGCCCCGGCCATGGGCGAGAGGCGGCGCGGGGAGAGCGGCGAGCCGGGCACGGGTAAGCGGGGCCGGGGCGTGAGGGCGGGCGGGCTCCATCGCGCCCTTCGCTGCGACTTGGGCGGTGGTTACCGGCTCCATGCCGCTCTCCCTTGAGGGAGGGAAAGGCGAGCGGTTTCTTGCCGCTCTTCGCAGGGAGAAGGGAAAGCCAGCGGCTGCATGCCGCACTCCCCTAGGCGGGGGGGAATTACTGGCTCCATGCCGCTCTTCCTTTGGAGAGGGGAAGGCGACCGGCTCCATCGTGCCCTTCCTTAAAGAGGGAAGGGTTCCCAGCTCCATCGTGCCCTTCCTTAAAGAGGGAAGGGTTCCCAGCTCCATCGTGCCCTTCCTTAAAGAGGGAAGGGTTCCCAGCTCCATCGTGCCCTTCCTTAAAGAGGGAAGGGTTCCCAGCTCCATCGTGCCCTTCCTTAAGGAGAAGAGGGTTCCCGGCTCCATCCCGCCCTTCCTTAAGGAGAGGAGGATTCCCGGCTCCATCCCGCCCTGCCCTGGCAGAAATGTGCGTGTAGGAGTGGGGATTTCTGCCTCCATCCCGCCTTTCTCTGGGCAGCAAAGGGTTACCTCTCCATCGCACTTTTCCCCGGGGAAAAGACGATTTAGCGGCTCCGTCGTGGGTAACAGCGCGTTCCCGGCTCCATCCCGCGTTCCCCGGGGAGCAGAGCAGCGGCCACGCCGCCCTTGCCCCGCTCCGTGCCCGTGAGGCCCCGACCCGAGCTCCTGCAAGGCTGGGACACGTAGGAACCCAGATGGTTTTGAAATTCTCCGGCTCACCAGCGACACGTCGGCTTTTCCGAGGGGTTGATCCCGAGGCCTGAGCGGCTGGGAAAGTCACGGTGCTTTTTTGGACACACGTGCTGGGTGATGGGAGCGGGATTTGGCAATGAAAGCAGCGTGGATGGGTGATGATCCTCTCCTGGAGGGCATGGAGGTCCCTCGGTCTCCCTTTGGGGCAGCTGCAGGGCTGAAATTTGGCCTTATAAGGGGAGAAAAATCCGTTTGTGCTCCGGTCTTGCACAATTCTAATCCCAGATTGTCCTCAAATCATCCCGCGGAGGTTTGGGTGGCAGCAGAGCTCGCCCAGCCCCAGGTCTGCGCTCCTGAAGGGAGGAGAATCTGGGATGGACGGAACAAGCACAAACAGAATTGTAAATCATGCTCCTCGCTCCCTGGAAACCGAGGCTCTTTAATAAAAACCTGTGTTCTGGCATGATCCAGAATGATCCAGAATGGTGCAGGAGGCGCTCTGCTTTTTTTGGGCTACTCAAATCAGAACATAAAATTTAAGGATTCACCCCAAAATGGGTATTTCTTAGTGCAGCTCCAAGCTCATTCTGGTTTTTCTAAACCATTTTATTTTTTATAAAACGCGGGGTTTTGCTGTGGTCGAGTCTGGAAGTCACTGCTCTGCTCTAGAAGGGATTTTTTAGATAAGTTCTGTTGTAAGCAAGAGTGTGATTTCACAGAAATTGTTGTTTTCCAGTCCAAAAAAAGCGTTATCAGAGCATTTCAGGAACTCTATCTCCTCTGGTAAGGATTGTGATTAATTACAATTAATTGCCTTGCACCACAGCCTGTTAGGTGGCTCTGAAATTGGTTTTTTGCAAAATTTGCATAAAATTTATTTCTTTTTAGTGCTCCTAAACCTGCAGGTTTTGGCAACAGCAGAGCCAGCTCGAATATTCCCCATTCCCATTTTAAGTATTCCTTAAGATCCAACCTTGGGATTTTCTTTCCCTAAGTCCCCAATTCCTTGTTTTGCTTAGGATCCCTTTGAGACCAGAAATTCAAATGTTGATTTTTTGGGGGGGATAAATTCAGTTTTTTACCAAATCTGGAATATTTTTTTGGATGGTGAGACCCCACTAATTCTGAGGGAACCTTTGGGTTTGACTTGTTTGGATTGGGAATTTTCAGGGTGTGATTCCCCCAGCCGGAGGATCCTCAGGGAACGTGGTTGGAGGATTTGTTTTGATTTTTTTTCCCCTTTTCCCAAAGGGAATTTCTCTGCCTCAGGGAGATTGTTCCTGACACTGCTGCTCTCTCAGCTCCCTGGAAAATCCCAGAAGTGGCTGAAAAATCCCAGAAGTGGCTGATTTTGCAGACAAAATGTTGGTTTTTTTGTTGTCCAAGTGCCAAAATCCCAGTGCTGCTGCCTTGGCAAGAGTCAGGTGTCACCTGAAGCCACAGCCCTGGGTGAGGTGACAGAATGGGAGTTTTGGGATAAAACCTCCTGATTTCCATCAGGGAATGTGTGAAACGTGCCAAAAGCACATTTTGGATTTCCTGAGCAGCTGAAAGGAGCAGGAGGGAAGCTGGAAAATGCAAGCAATGGATTTTAGCTGGAGGATTCCTGCCCTGAGGAGTTTCCCCATCCCCGTGGGGTGGACGTGGCTTTGTCCGCTCAGGAATGGGGAAAATTCCAACTCCTCATCCAGCCTGACCCTCCCAGGGAGTTTTTATTTCTTATTCCCTTTTAATTTTTCCATTAAAATGGAAACATTTCAATGCAGCAGGAAAGGCTCCATCATTTCTCCAGCAGGCTGGATTTTTCCAGCTTTTTTTGAAATGAAACATTTCCTTTGGAATTCTTTTGTTGGAGCCAAACAAAAGAAGAGAAGGAAGAAAATTCCGGGTGGGAATTGGGAAACTCCCGGATTTGCTGATGAGACAAATTTTGGGAATTATTTTTGTTTTGTTTTGGATGCAGGGACATCACTTTCCCTTCCCATGAGGAAACCGCTGAAATTCCCGAAAATTCCCTGCCCATCCCGTGGGATTTGGGTTTTGCTGGGAGGTAAAAATCTGAGTTTGAGTGCAGCTCTCTGAGGGTTGCAGAGTGCCAGGAATTCCCTGCAGCTCCAAAACCCATCCAGATAAATCCTGTCAGCCCTGAGAAACATCTGCAGCCTCCCCATCCTCATTCCTTTATCATGGAGAAAGAAATGTTCCCTAAAAGCCAACCCAAACCTGCCTGGGACGGCTGGAGGGATCAGAAATGGGATCAGAAATGGGATCAGAAATGGGATCAGAAATGGGATCAGGAATGGGATCAGGAATGGGATCAGAAATGGGAGCAGAAGTGGGATCAGGAATGGGATCAGGAATGGGATCAGGAATGGGATCAGAAATGGGATCAGGAATGGGAGCAGGAATGGGATCAGGAATGGGATCAGAAATGGGATCAGAAATGGGATCAGAAATGGGATCAGCAATGGGATCAACAATGGGATCAGAAATGGGAGCAGAAATGGGAGCAGAAATGGGAGCAGAAATGGGAGCAGAAATGGGATCAGAAATGGGATCAGGAATGGGATCAGAAATGGGATCAGGAATGGGATCAGAAATGGGATCACAAATGGGAGCAGAAATGGGATCAGAAGTGGGATCAGAAATGGGATCAGGAATGGGAGCAGAAATGGGATCACAAATGGGAGCAGAAATGGGATCAGAAGTGGGATCAGAAATGGGATCAGAAGTGGGATCAGAAATGGGATCAGGAATGGGAGCAGAAATGGGATCAGCAATGGGAGCAGAAATGGGATCACAAATGGGAGCAGAAATGGGATCAGGAATGGGATCAGCAATGGGATCACAAATGGGAGCAGAAATGGGATCAGAAGTGGGATCAGAAATGGGATCAGGAATGGGAGCAGAAATGGGAGCAGAAATGGGATCAGAAATGGGAGCAGAAATGGGAGCAGAAATGGGATCAGGAATGGGATCAGAAATGGGATCAGAAATGGGATCAGAAATGGGATCAGAAATGGGAGCAGAAGTGGGATCAGAAATGGGATCAGGAATGGGATCAGAAATGGGATCAGGAATGGGAGCAGAAATGGGAGCAGAAATGGGATCACAAATGGGATCACAAATGGGATCAGGGGATGCTGAGCTGCTCCAGAGTTGGAATTCCCAGCTGGAATCAGCCCTGGGGCATTAGGAAAAAAAAAAAGGAAAAAAAATTGGAAAAAAATATTGGAAAAAAAATTGGAAAAAAATATTGGAAAAAAAATATTGGAAATCCAGTCCAGCACAATTGCAGAGCTGGGAAAACCCTCAGAGATCCAACCCAGCCATTCCCAAGCCTGCCAAGGCCACCACTGCTGTCCCCAAGTGTCACTTCCAGCTTTTCCACCCCTCCAGTGCCCTGGGCAGCCTCTTCCCGTGGTTTTTAGGGGGGGAAATTTTCCCTAAAATCCAATTTTAGGGATTCCAAATCCAGAGAAATTCCCTGTGGGAAAAGGGAAAAAAAATCAAAACAAATCCTCCAGCCACGTTCCCTGAGGATCCTCTGGCTGGGGGAATCACACCCTGAAAATTCCCAATCAAAACAACTCAAACCCAAAGGTTCCCTCAGAGTTAGTGGGGTCTCACCATCCAAAAAATATTCCAGATTGGGTAAAAAACTGAATTTCTGTTGTTCCCAACCCCTTTAGCAAACAGCTCTGGGGTCAGATGGAGCAGGAAAATCCCTGGATCAGCCAGGGAGAGACTCCGGATTTTCTGGGGGATCCCCCGGAGAAAGAAGGAAATTGGGATGGGAGGAATTGAACTGCAAAAGAACCTGGGGGAGATGATCCCAAGGAACCTCTGGAATGCACAAACTGGGTTTTGGGATAATTGGGGCGGGATAAAAAGTTCCTGGATTCATCCCAAATGTTGGTGGGAATCCGCAGTGGGACGTGGTGGGGCCAGAGCTGGTCCTGCTGGTGATTCCCAATGTTCCTGCTCATCCCAGCCTTGGGATCAGGGCAGGGAAATTGCTGCATTTTAAAGGTTTTCGGGAAATTCGGAGGATTTGACAGCACCCAGGTGCCTGCAGTGAATGCTACTCAGATTTTAGGGTTAAAAAATGTGCAAACAGAGGAAATGCTGCACTTCCAGAGCCTGGGGCTTCCTGCTGGGCTGGGAAGCTGCTGGGGCCGTCCAGAGATCCCAGAAAACAGCGGGAACCAAAGGGAAATCCTGGGGTTTGGAAATCAGGGGTGCCCAGGGCTGATTCCAGCTGGGAATGCCAGCTCTGGAGCAGCTCAGCATTCCCTGATCCCAGTGCTGATCCCATTGATCCCATTGATCCCATTGCTGATCCCATTGCTGATCCCATTGATCCCATTGCTGATCCCAGTGCTGATCCCATTGCTGATCCCATTGCTGATCCCATTGCTGATCCCAGTGCTGATCCCATTGGTGATCCCATTGCTGATCCCATTGCTGATCCCAGTGCTGATCCCATTGCTGATCCCATTGCTGATCCCATTGATCCCATTGCTGATCCCATTGATCCCATTGCTGATCCCAGTGCTGATCCCATTGCTGATCCCATTGCTGATCCCATTGCTGATCCCATTGATCCCATTGCTGATCCCAGTGCTGATCCCATTGCTGATCCCAGTGCTGATCCCGTTGTTGATCCCGTTGTTGATCCCATTGTTGATCCCATTGTTGATCCCATGGCTGATCCCATTGCTGATCCCATTGTCGATCCCATTCCTGATCCCATTCCTGATCCCATTCCTGATCCCATTCCTGATCCCATTGATCCCAGTGCTGATCCCATTGTTGATCCCATTGCTGATCCCATTGATCCCATTGCTGATCCCATTGCTGATCCCATTGTCGATCCCATTGCTGATCCCAGTGCTGATCCCATTGATCCCATTTCTGATCCCATTGCTGATCCCATTGCTGATCCCATTGCTGATCCCATTGTCGATCCCATTGCTGATCCCATTGATCCCATTGCTGATCCCATTGCTGATCCCATGGTTGATCCCATTGCTGATCCCATTGCTGATCCCATTGCTGATCCCATTGATCCCATTGCTGATCCCATTTCTGATCCCGTTGTTGATCCCTCCAGCTGGGTCAGGGCAGGTGTGGGTTGGATTTCAGGGAACATTCCCAAGCTTCTCCTTCTTCCCAAGTTTCTCCTCCTTTTCTTTCTCCTGACTTTTCCCCATGGATCTGGTGCCATTGCCAAGTTTCTCCTTCCTGGAGTTTTTCACCATGGATCCAGCACCATTCCCAAATTTCTCATTCCCAACTTTCCCATTCCCAAGTTCCCATTCCCAAGTTCCCATTCCCAAGTTTCTCATTCCCAAGTTTCTCATTCCCAAGTTTCTCATTCCCAAGTTCCACCCCATGGATCTGGTGCCATTCCCAAATTTCCCATTCGCAAATTTCCCATTCCCGTTCCCATTCCCATTCCCAAGTTTCCCATCTCAGGTTTCCCATTCCCGTTTCCATTCCTGTTCCCATTTCCATTCCCGTTCCCATTCCCAAGTCCCCATTCCCAAGTTTCCCATTCCCAAATTTCCCATTCCCAAGTCCCCATTCTCAAGTTCCCATTCCCAAGTTCCCCCTATGGATCCAGTGCCATTCCCAAGTTCCACTCCATGGATCCAGCACCATTCCTCGATTTCTCATTCCCAAGTTTCCCATTCCCAAATTTCTCATTCCCAAATTCCCATTCCCAAGTTTCCCCACTGGATCCAGCACCATTCCCAAGTTCTCATTCACAAGTTTCCCTTTCCCAAGTTTCCCATTCCCAAATTTCATTCCCACATTTCCCATTCCCAAATTCCCATTCCCAAGTTTCCCATTCCCAAATTCCCATTCCCGTTCCCATTCCCAAGTTTCCCATTCCCAAGTTTCCCATTCCCATTCCCAAGTTCCCAATCCCAAATTCCCATTCCCGTTCCCACATTTCCCATTCCCATTCCCGTTCCCATTCCCATTTCCCATTCCCACATTTCCCATTCCCACAATTCCCATTCCCACATTTCCCATTCCCCCATTTCCCATTCCCACTTTCCCATTCCCACTTTCCCATTTCCCATTCCCACCATTCCCATTCCCATTCCCCCATTTCCCATTCCCATTCCCAGGTTCCCGTTCCCATTCCCACATTTCCCATTTCCCATTCCCCCATTTCCCATTCCCATTCCCGTTCCCATTCCCACAATTCCCATTCCCAGTTTCCCATTCCCAGTTTCCCATTCCCATTCCCAGTTTCCCATTCCCATTCCCACATTTCCCATTCCCATTCCCCCATTTCCCATTCCCACAATTCCCATTCCCCCATTTCCCATTCCCACAATTCCCATTCCCACAATTCCCATTCCCACATTTCCCATTCCCACAATTCCCATTCCCACATTTCCCATTCCCATTCCCAGTTTCCCATTCCCATTCCCACAATTCCCATTCCCCCATTTCCCATTCCCAGTTTCCCATTTCCCATTCCCAGTTTCCCATTCCCATTCCCAGTTTCCCATTGCCATTCCCACAATTCCCATTCCCAGTTTCCCACGTTCCCGTTTCCCACTTTCACTTTCCCTCCTGCCGTGGCCACTTTCACTTTCCCTCCTGCTCCTGCCCTGGATTTGGGATTTTTTTGGGAATTTTGGTGCCAACATTTGGGATTTTTTTGGGAATTTTGGTGCCAGCATTTGGGATTTTTTGGGAATTTTGGTGCCAGCATTTGGGATTTTTTGGGAATTTTGGTGCCAGCATTTGGGATTTTTTTGGGAATTTTGGTGCCAGCATTTGGGATTTTTTTGGGAATTTTGGTGCCAGCATTTGGGATTTTTTTGGGAATTTTGGTGCCAGCATTTGGGATTTTTTGGGAATTTTGGTGCCAGCATTTGGGATTTTTTTGGGAATTTTGGTGCCAGCATTTGGGATTTTTTGGGAATTTTGGTGCCAGCATTTGGGATTTCTTTGGGAATTTTGGTGCCAGCATTTGGGATTTTTTGGGAATTTTGGTGCCAGCATTTGGGATTTCTTTGGGAATTTTGGTGCCAGCATTTGGGATTTTTTGGGAATTTTGGTGCCAGCATTTGAGATTTTTTTGGGAATTTTGGTGCCAGCATTTGGGATTTTTTTGGGAATTTTGGTGCCAACATTTGGGATTTTTTTGGGAATTTTGGTGCCAGCATTTGGGATTTTTTTGGGAATTTTGGTGCCAGCATTTGGGATTTTTTTGGGAATTTTGGTGCCAGCATTTGGGATTTTTTGGGAATTTTGGTGCCAGCATTTGGGATTTTTTTGGGAATTTTTTCCATAGCATTGGGACCCATCTCCCCAAAATCCAGGAGGGAATTCAGGGCTGCAGCCATTGGGCTCAGTTTCCTCACATTAATTCATTCATTAATTTTTAAATTAATTTTCCCCTTCCTGGATTTTCATTTTAAAGCTGCATTTAGGAAAAAAACATTGGAGAAATCCCTGCAAAATTCCAGGATTTTTCATTGTGTTCCCAAGAGTTTTCCATCCCTTTTTTAAAGCTTTTATCCCTGAAAATATCGGATATTTTCCAAAAAAAGTTGTGGTGCTCCAGCAGAAAGGATTTTAAAAATGAGGAGGTTGCGTTGGATCCTTTGAGCTGAGCTGGGATTTAAAACTCAGTGAAAATTTTAAATTTAAAATGAAATATTTTAAATTTAAAATGTAATATTTAATTTTTTTTTAAATTTTAAATTTTCTGGATGCTTCCTTAAGGATGCAGGAAACACAGGGGGAAAAAATGCAACAAAAATGAGCAAAATGAACTTTTCCTTTCCTCATCAGACTGAAACACACGATGCTGGAAAAAGCTGGAAAATCCCTTCATTTCCCATTTTTCTGCTCTTAATTTGCTTTTTTCCCTAATTCCAAAACATCCGAGGCAGCGCCTGAAATCAGAACGGGTGAAAAGTGAAAATAAAAAGGCACAAAAATAAAAAATAAAAAGGCACAAAAGACCCAAAAAAGGTTTAAAGCACAAAAATCTTCTTTAAAGTCTTTCCCCCAAAGTTCCTTCCTTGCCTGCCGCGTTTTTCTGGGATCACTTTGGGATCTTGGATCATTTTGGGATCTTGGATCATTTTGGGATCTTGGATCATTTTGGGATTCTTGGATCATTTTGGGATTCTTGGATCGTTTGGGATCTTGGATCATTTTGGGATCTTGGATCACTTTGGCATCTTGGATAATTTTGGGGTCTTGGATCCCTTTGGGATCTTGGATCACTTTGTGATTCTTGGATCATTTTGGGATTTTTGGATCATTTTGGGATCTTGGATCACTTTGGGATCTTGGATCATTTTGGGATCTTGGATCATTTTGGGATCTTGGATCCCTTTGGGATCTTGGATAATTTTGGGATTCTTGGATCATTTTGGGATCTTGGATAAATTTCGGATCTTGGATCATTTTGGGATCTTGGATCCCTTTGGGATTCTTGGATCATTTGGGATTCTTGGATCATTTTGGGATCTTGGATCATTTGGGATCTTGGATAATTTTGGGATTCTTGGATCCCTTTGGGATCTTGGATCACTTTGGGATCTTGGATCATTTTGGGATCTTGGATCCCTTTGGGATTCTTGGATCATTTTGGGATCTTGGATCACTTTGGGTTCTTGGATCATTTTGGGATCTTGGATCATTTTGGGATCTTGGATCATTTTGGGATTCTTGGATCCCTTTGGGATTCTTGGATCACTTTGGGATTCTTGGATCACTTTGGGATCTTGGATCCCTTTGGGATTCTTGGATCACTTTGGGATCTTGGATCATTTTGGGATTCTTGGATCATTTTGGGGTCTTGGATCATTTTGGGATCTTGGATCCCTTTGGGATTCTTGGATCACTTTGGGATCTTGGATCCCTTTGGGACTCTTGGATCACTTTGGGGTTCTTGGATCACTTTGGGATTCTTGGATCATTTTGGGATTCTTGGATCCCTTTGGGATTTTTGGATCATTTTGGGATCTTGGATCCCTTTGGGATCTTGGATCATTTTGGGATTCTTGGATCCCTTTGGGATCTTGGATCATTTTGGGATCTTGGATCAATTTGGGATCTTGGATCATTTTGGGATCTTGGATCAATTTGGGATCTTGGATCGCTTTGGGATCTTGGATCCCTTTGGGATCTTGGATCATTTTGGGATCTTGGATCACTTTGGGGTTCTTGGATCACTTTGAGATCTTGGATCACTTTGGGATCTTGGATCATTTTGGGATCTTGGATCCCTTTGGGATTCTTGGATCACTTTGGGATCTTGGATCATTTGGGATTCTTGGATCGTTTGGGATTTTTGGATCATTTTTAGAACCCTCCACGTTTTTCCCTCATCCAGATTTTTTCCCTTTTCCCCAAATTAATCCTTTTTTTTTTTTCCATGGAATAATTGGAGAGAAATAAAAATTGACACAATAAATAATTTGATCTGAACTTTTTAAATTGAAAAGACAAAAATTATTCACACTTGCCCTTAAAAACAGGGATCAAACACCGACTTTGGGATTTGGAATCTCATGAATAAAGTTAATTTATAAATTAAAAATTCATAAATCAGTTTATGTTAAATGAATTCGTAATTAATTAAATGGCCTTGGGCACTGCAGGGATCAGGGATATTTTGGGAAGTTTGAGGATTTTTATTTCCCCTTCTGCTCTCTGGAGCTGATTCCAACCCCAAACTCAAACTCCAAACTTTCCTTGGATTCTCAGGAATTTTGGGAGGTTTCATTTGATTTTTTTCCCCATTTTTTCCCATTCCTCCTGTCGGGAGCTGATTCCAAACCCCACTCTTGGGGTTCTTCCCACCCCAAACCCACCAGAACTTGTGGAGCACCACGACCTCACCCTGCTCTTCCAACACGGGGAATAAAGCACATGGCTGGGGAGATCTCCTTGGATTTCATGCTTGGGGTGGACTTCTGGGATGGATTTCCATGCTTGGGGTGGAGTTTTGGGATGGATTTCCATGGTTGGGGTGGATTTCATGCTTGGGGTGGATTTTTGGGATGGATTCCATGGATTTCCATGCTTGGGGTGGATTTTTGGGATGGATTTCCAAGCTTGGGATGTGGTTTTGGGATGAATCTTGGGGTGGATTTTTGGGATGGATTTCCAAGCTTGGGGTGGATTTTTGGGATGGATTTCCATGTTTGGGATGTGGTTTTGGGATGGATTTCATGCTTGGGGTGGATTTTTGGGATGGATTTCCATGTTTGGGAGGGATTTTTGGGATGGATTCCATGCTTGGGATGGATTTCATGCTTGGGGTGGATTTTTGGGATGGATTTCCATGGTTGGGATGGATTCCATGCTTGGGATGGATTTTTGGGATGGATTTCCATGTTTGGGATGGATTTTTGGGATGGATTCCATGGATTTCCATGCTTGGGGTGGATTTTTGGGATGGATTTCCATGCTTGGGGTGGATTTCCAAGCTTGGGATGGATTTTTGGGATGGATTTCATGCTTGGGATGGATTTCCATGTTTGGGATGTATTTTTGGGATGGATTTCCATGCTTGGGATGGAGTTTTGGGATGGATTTCATGGACTTCATGCTTGGGATGTGTTTTTGGTGCAGGGCAAGGTCAGAGCCGTCCCTGAGAGCTCCCCCAGCAGCTCCACCTGCCCCTCGCCCGGCTCCGACTGCCACGTGTCCAGCGGGAGCAGCCAGGTACCCGGGGCGGCCTTTGCCAGGGATTTCATGGATTGCCCTTCTCCCGGTCCCACGGTCCATGGATTTCTCCATTCCCTGATTTCCCTGCTGCCCCATCCCCACCACATTCAGTGGATTTCCCTTTTCCCAGCATTGCCCTTTTCCCAGTCCCACATTCCAGGGATTACGCTTTTTCCATGGATTTCCATTTTCCCACTCACACTTTCCATGGATTACCCTTTATCCCAGTCCCAGATTCCATGATTTCCCTGTTTTTCCCAGTCCCAGAATCCGTGATTATCCTGTTTTTCCCAGTCCCAGATTCCTTGATTTCCCTGTTTTTCCCAGTCCCAGAATCCATGATTTCCCTGTTTTTCCCAGTCCCAGATTGATTCCATGATTTCCCTGTTTTTCCCAGTCCCTGATTCCATGATTTCCCTGTTTTTCCCAGTCCCTGATTCCATGATTTCCCTGTTTTTCCCAGTCCCAGAATCCATGATTTCCCTGTTTTTCCCAGTCCCAGATTCCGTGATTTCCCTGTTTTTCCCAGTCCCAGAATCCGTGATTTCCCTGCTTTTCCCAGTCCCAGATTCCATGATTTCCCTGCTTTTCCCAGTCCCAGATTCCATGATTTCCCTGTTTTTCCCAGTCCCAGATTCCATGATTTCCCTGTTTTTCCCAGTCCCAGATTCCATGATTTCCCTGTTTTTCCCAGTCCCAGATTGATTCCATGATTTCCCTGTTTTTCCCAGTCCCAGATTCCATGATTTCCCTGTTTTTCCCAGTCCCAGAATCCATGATTTCCCTGTTTCTCCCAGTCCCAGATTCCATGATTTCCCTGTTTTTCCCAGTCCCAGATTCCATGATTTCCCTGTTTTTCCCAGTCCCAGATTCCATGATTATCCTGTTTTTCCCAGATTCCATGATTTCCCTGTTTTTCCCAGTCCCAGATTCCATGATTTCCCTGTTTTTCCCAGTCCCAGATTCCATGATTTCCCTGTTTTTCCCAGTCCTAGATTCCATGATTATCCTGTTTTTCCCAGATTCCATGATTTCCCTGTTTTTCCCAGTCCCAGATTGATTCCATGATTTCCCTGTTTTTCCCAGTCCCTGATTCCGTGATTTCCCTGTTTTTCCCAGTCCCAGATTCCATGATTTCCCTGTTTTTCCCAGTCCCAGATTCCATGATTTCCCTGTTTCTCCCAGTCCCAGATTCCATGATTTCCCTGTTTTTCCCAGTCCCAGATTGATTCCATGATTTCCCTGTTTTTCCCAGTCCCAGATTCCATGATTTCCCTGTTTTTCCCAGTCCCAGATTCCATGATTTCCCTGTTTTTCCCAGTCCCAGATTGAATCCATGATTTCCCTGTTTCTCCCAGTCCCAGATTCCATGATTATCCTGTTTTTCCCAGTCCCAGATTCCATGATTTCCCTGTTTTTCCCAGTCCTTGTTTCCATGATTTCCCTGTTTTTCCCAGTCCCAGATTCCATGATTTCTCTGTTTTCCCAGTCCCAGATTCCATGATTTCCCTGTTTTTCCCAGTCCCAGAATCCATGATTTCCCTGTTTCTCCCAGTCCCAGATTCCATGATTTCCCTGTTTTTCCCAGTCCCAGATTCCATGATTTCCCTGTTTTTCCCAGTCCCAGATTGAATCCATGATTTCCCTGTTTTTCCCAGTCCCAGATTGAATCCATGATTTCCCTGTTTCTCCCAGTCCCAGATTCCATGATTTCCCTGTTTTTCCCAGTCCCAGATTGATTCCATGATTTCCCTGTTTTTCCCAGTCCCAGATTCCATGATTTCCCTGTTTTTCCCAGTCCCAGATTCCATGATTTCCCTGTTTCTCCCAGTCCCAGATTCCATGATTTCCCTGTTTTTCCCAGTCCCAGATTCCATGATTTCCCTGTTTTTCCCAGTCCCAGATTGAATCCATGATTTCCCTGTTTTTCCCAGTCCCAGATTCCATGATTTCCCTGTTTTTCCCAGTCCCAGATTCCGTGATTTCCCTGTTTTTCCCAGTCCCAGATTGAATCCATGATTTCCCTGTTTTTCCCAGTCCCAGATTCCATGATTTCCCTGTTTTTCCCAGTCCCAGATTCCATGATTATCCTGTTTTTCCCAGTCCCAGATTCCGTGATTTCCCTGTTTTTCCCAGTCCCAGAATCCATGATTTCCCTGTTTTTCCCAGTCCCAGAATCCATGATTTCCCTGTTTTTCCCAGATTGATTCCATGATTTCCCTGTTTTTCCCAGTCCCAGATTGATTCCATGATTTCCCTGTTTTTCCCAGTCCCTGATTCCATGATTTCCCTGTTTTTCCCAGTCCCAGATTCCATGATTTCCCTGTTTTTCCCAGTCCCAGATTCCATGATTTCCCTGTTTTTCCCAGTCCCAGATTCCATGATTTCCCTGTTTTTCCCAGTCCCAGATTCCGTGATTTCCCTGTTTTTCCCAGTCCCAGATTGATTCCATGATTTCCCTGTTTTTCCCAGTCCCAGATTCCATGATTTCCCTGTTTCTCCCAGTCCCAGATTCCATGATTTCCCTGTTTCTCCCAGTCCCAGATTCCATGATTTCCCTGTTTTTCCCAGTCCCAGATTCCGTGATTTCCCTGTTTTTCCCAGTCCCAGATTCCATGATTATCCTGTTTTTCCCAGTCCCAGATTGAATCCATGATTTCCCTGTTTTTCCCATCCCCATTCCATGATTTCCCTGTTTTTCCCAGTCTCTGATTCCATGATTTCCCTGTTTTTCCCATTCCATGGACTGCCCTTTTCCCAATCCCCCATTCCATGGATTTCCCTTTCTCCCATGGATTTCCCTTTTCCCATCCCCATTCCATGATTCCCTGTTTTCCCATCCCCATTCCATGATTCCCTGTTCTTTCCCAGTTTCCTGTGGATTATTTCTCTGTGTTTCCCATGGATTATTCCCTGTTTCCCATGGATGAATTCCCCGTTACACATTAATTATTTCCCCCATGGATTATTTCCAGTTCCCATGGATTATTTCCCGTTCCCCACGAATGATTTTCCAGTTCCTCATGGATGAATTCCCTGTTTCCTGTGGATGAATTCCCAGTTCCCCATGGATGATTCCCAGTATCCCATGGATTACTCGCAGTATCCCGTGGATTATTCCCAGTTCCCCATGGATTACTCCCATTTCCCATGGATTATTCCCAGTATCCCATGGATTATCCCCATTCCCCATGGATTATCCCCAATATGCCATGGCTGTTTCCCTGTTTCCCCGGTACTATGTGTATGAGGTGAGCAGGGTGAATTCCCATTCCCCATGGGTTATCCCCAATATCCCATGGCTGTTTCCCTGTCTCTCCCCAGTACTACGTGTACAAGGTGAGCAGGGTGAATTCCCATTCCATGTGGATTATTCCCCAATATCCCATGGATTATTCCCTGTGTCTCCCCAGTACTACGTGTACGAGGTGAGCGGGGTGAATTCCCCGTTCCCCATGGATTATCCCCAATATCCCATGGATGATTCCCATTCCCAATGGATTATCCCCAATATCCCACAGCTGTTTCTGTCTCTCCCCAGTACTACATGTACGAGGTGAGCGGGGTGAATTCCCCGTTCCCCATGGGTTATCCCCAATATCCCATGGATATTTCCCTGTCTCTCCCCAGTACTATATGTACGAGGTGAGCGGGGTGAATTCCCCATTCCCCATGGGTTATCCCCAATATCCCACAGCTGTTTCCCTGTCTCTCCCCAGTACTACGTGTACGAGGTGAGCGGGGTGAATTCCCCATTCTCCATGGATTATCCCCAATATCCCATGGCTGTTTCCCCATCTCCCCAGTACTATGTGTATGAGGTGAGCGGGGTGAATTCCCCGTTCCCCGTGGGTTATCCCCAATATCCCATGGATATTTCCCTGTCTCTCCCCAGTACTACATGTACGAGGTGAGCGGGGTGAATTCCCATTCCCTGTAGGTTATCCCCAATATCCCATGGATACTTCCCTGTCTCCCCAGTACTGCGTGTACGAGGTGAGCGGGGTGAATTCCCCGTTCCCTGTAGGTTATCCCCAATATCCCACAGCTGTTTCTCTCTCTCCCCAGTACTGCGTGTACAAGGTGAGCGGGGTGAATTCCCCGTTCCCCATGGGTTATCCCCAATATCCCATGGATATTTCCCTGTCTCTCCCCAGTACTGCATGTACGAGGTGAGCGGGGTGAATTCCCCGTTCCCCATGGGTTATCCCCAATATCCCATGGATATTTCCCTGTCTCTCCCCAGTACTATATGTACAAGGTGAGCGGGGTGAATTCCCCGTTCCCCATGGGTTATCCCCAATATCCCATGGATATTTCCCTGTCTCTCCCCAGTACTGCGTGTACGAGGTGAGCGGGGTGAATTCCCTGTTCCCCATGGGTTATCCCCAATATCCCATGGATATTTCCCTGTCTCTCCCCAGTACTGCGTGTACGAGGTGAGCGGGGTGAATTCCCCGTTCCCCATGGGTTATCCCCAATACCCCACAGCTGTTTCCCTCTCTCCCCAGTACAATGTGTATGAGGTGAGCAGGGTGAATTCCCATTCCCCATGGGTTATCCTCCATATCCCATGGCTGTTTCCTTGTCTCTCCCCAGTACTACGTGTACAAGGTGAGCAGGGTGAATTCCCATTCCATGTGGATTATTCCCCAATATCCCATGGATATTTCCCTGTCTCTCCCCAGTACTACGTGTACGAGGTGAGTGGGGTGAATTCCCATTCCCTGTAGGTTATCCCCAATATCCCACAGCTGTTTCCCTGTCTCTCCTCAGTACTATGTGTACGAGGTGAGCGGGGTGAATTCCCATTCCCCATGGATTATCCCCAATATCCCATGGATGATTCCCATTCCCAATGGATTATCCCCAATATCCCACAGCTGTTTCCCTGTCTCTCCCCAGTACTACATGTACGAGGTGAGCGGGGTGAATTCCCCGTTCCCCATGGGTTATCCCCAATATCCCACAGCTGTTTCTGTCTCTACCCAGTACTATGTGTACGAGGTGAGCGGGGTGAATTCCCATTCCCTGTAGGTTATCCCCAATATCCCACAGCTGTTTCCCTGTCTCTCCCCAGTACTACGTGTACGAGGTGAGCGGGGTGAATTCCCCGTTCCCCATGGGTTATCCCCAATATCCCATGGATATTTCCCTGTCTCTCCCCAGTACTACGTGTACGAGGTGAGCGGGGTGAATTCCCATTCCCTGTAGGTTATCCCCAATATCCCACAGCTGTTTCTCTCTCTCCCCAGTACTACGTGTGCGAGGTGAGCGGCGCGGGGGCGGCCGAGCGGCCCCGCCAGGTGTGTCCCCACGTGCTGCTGTCCTGCCAGTACCGCCCGCCCCGGGAGATGCCTGCGCCGGCCCCGCCGCGCCCGTAAGGACACAGAGCCCTCGGCTCCCCCTCCCTGCCCTGGCATCCTCTTGTTCCTGTTCCCCATCTGATATTCCTTTTATCCTTTTCCCATCCCTGTAATTCCTTTTATTCCTTTTTCTGTCACTAATATTCCTTTTATCCTTTTCCCATCTCTACTATTCCTTTTATTCCTTTCCCCTTCTCTAAAATTCATTTTATTTCTTTTTTTTTAGATCTAAAATTCCTTTTTATCCTTTTCCCATATTTAAAATCCCTCTTATTTCTTTTCCCATCTCTAACGCTTCTTTTCTTCCCTCTTTTCACATCTCTAAAATTCCTTTTATTCCTTTTTCCGTCTCTGATTTTTTTCCTTTTATTCCTTTCCCATCTCTAAATATTCCTTTTGTCTTTTCCCATCTCTAAATATTCCTTTTATCCTTTCCCATCTCTAAATATTCCTTTTATCCTTTTCCCATATCTAAACATTCCCTTTTATTCTTTTCCTATCTTTTAAATCCCCCTTCTTCCATCTTTTCCCACCTGTAAAATTCCCTTTTATCCTTTTCCCATCTAATAATTCCTTTTATTTCCTCTTTTCCCATCTCTGAATATTTTCCTTTGATTCCCATCTCTGAATATTTTCTTTTTTTTATTGATCTCTCTCTCCAGAGCGGAGCAGAACCACCAAGGTAAGAGCTGCTGGGGTTTGGGGTTTTTGGGGTTTTTGGGGTTGTGGTTTTTGGGGTTGTGGTTGTGGTTTTTGAGTTTCTGGTTGGGGTCGTGATTTTTTGGGTTGGGTTTGAGGTTTTTGGGTTTGGGGTTTTTGGGATTGTGGTTTTTGGCTGTGGGGTTTTTGGGGGTGGTGGTTTTGGGGTTGTGGTGGTTTGGGTTTGGGTTTTAGGGGTTGGGGGTTTTTTGGGTTTGAGGCTGTAGTTTTGGGGTTTGGGGTTGTGGTTTTTGGGTTGTGCTTGTGGATTTTAGGTTTGGAGGTTTTGAGGTTGTGGTTGTGGGTTTTGGGTTGGGGGGCTTGGGCTTGTGGTTTGTTGGGTTTGTGGTTTGTGGATTTGGAGGTTTTGGGGTTGTGGTTTTTGGGTTGGGTTTGTGGTTTGTGGATTTGGAGGTTTTGGGGTTGTAGTTTTTGGGTTTGGGGTTTTGGGCTTGGGGTTTTTGCGTTCGAGGTTGTGGGTTTTGGGTTTGGGCTTGGGCTTGTGGTTTTTTGGGTCGAGTTTGTGGTTTTTAGGTTTGGTGGTTTTTGATTTGGGTTTTTGGGTTTGGGGTTTGATGTTGTTTGGGTTTGGGGTTTTTTGGGTTTGAGGCTGTGGTTTTTGGGTTTTTGGGGTTCTGGTTTTTGGGGTTCGGGTTGTGGTTTTTGGGTTTGGGGTTGTGATTGTGGTTTTTGGGGTTGGGATTGTGGTTTTTGGGTTTGGGGTTGGGATTGGGGTTTTTGGGTTTGGGTTTGGGATTGTGGTTTTTGGGGTTGGGATTGTGGTTTTTCGGGTGGGGTTTGGGGTTTTAGGGGTTGGGGGTTTTTTGGGTTTGAGGCTGTAGTTTTGGCATTTGGGGTTGTGGTTTGTTGGGTTTGTGGTTTGTGGATTTGGAGATTTTGGGGTTGTAGTTTTTGGGTTTGGGGTTTTGGGCTTGGGGTTTTTGTGTGTGAGGTTGTGGGTTTTGGGTTTGGGCGTGGGCTTGTGGTTTTTTGGGTTGAGTTTGTGGTTTTTAGGTTTGGTGGTTTTCGATTTGGGTTTTTGGGTTTGGGGTTTGATGTTGTTTGAGTTTGGGGGTTTTTGGGTTTGAGGCTGTGGTTTTTGGGTTTTTGGGGTTCTGGTTTTTGGGGTTGTGATTGTGGTTTTTGGGTTTGGGGTTGTGATTGTGGTTTTTGGGGTTGGGATTGTGGTTTTTTGGGTGGAGTTTGGGATTTTTGGGGTTTGGGGTTTTTGGGTTTGAGGCTGTGGTTTTTGGGTTTTTGGGGTTCTGGTTTTTGGGGTTGTGATTGTGGTTTTGGGGGTTGGGATTGGGGTTTTTGGGTTTGGGGTTTTTGGGATTGTGGTTTTTGGCTGTGGGGTTTTTGGGGGTGGTGGTTTTGGGGTTGTGGTGGTTTGGGTTTGGGTTTTAGGGGTTGGGGGTTTTTTGGGTTTGAGGCTGTAGTTTTGGGGTTTGGGGTTGTGGTTTTTGGGTTGTGCTTGTGGATTTTAGGTTTGGAGGTTTTGAGGTTGTGGTTGTGGGGTTTGGGTTGGGGGGCTTGGGCTTGTGGTTTGTTGGGTTTGTGGTTTGTGGATTTGGAGGTTTTGGGGTTGTGGTTTTTTGGGTTGGGTTTGTGGTTTGTGGATTTGGAGGTTTTGGGGTTGTAGTTTTTGGGTTTGGGCTTTTGGGCTTGGGGTTTTTGTGTTTGAGGTTGTGGGTTTTGGGTTTGGGCTTGGGCTTGTGGTTTTTTGGGTTGAGTTTGTGGTTTTTAGGTTTGGTGGTTTTCGATTTGGGTTTTTGGGTTTGGGGTTTGATGTTGTTTGGGTTTGGGGTTTTTTGGGTTTGAGGCTGTGGTTTTTGGGTTTTTGGGGTTCGGGTTGTGGTTTTTGGGTTTGGGGTTGGGATTGGGGTTTTTGGGTTTGGGGTTGTGATTGTGGTTTTTGGGGTTGGGATTGTGGTTTTTGGCTGTGGGGTTTTTGGGGGTGGTGGTTTTGGGGTTGTGGTGGTTTGGGTTTGGGTTTTAGGGGTTGGGGGTTTTTTGGGTTTGAGGCTGTAGTTTTGGGGTTTGGGGTTGTGGTTTTTGGGTTGTGCTTGTGGATTTTAGGTTTGGAGGTTTTGAGGTTGTGGTTGTGGGGTTTGGGTTGGGGGGCTTGGGCTTGTGGTTTGTTGGGTTTGTGGTTTGTGGATTTGGAGGTTTTGGGGTTGTAGTTTTTGGGTTTGGGGTTTTGGGCTTGGGGTTTTTGCGTTCGAGGTTGTGGGTTTTGGGTTTGGGCTTGGGCTTGTGGTTTGTTGGGTTTGTGGTTTGTGGATTTGGAGGTTTTGGGGTTGTGGTTTTTTGGGTTGGGTTTGTGGTTTGTGGATTTGGAGGTTTTGGGGTTGTGGTTTTTGGGTTTGGGGTTTTGGGCTTGGGGTTTTTGCGTTCGAGGTTGTGGGTTTTGGGTTTGGGCTTGGGCTTGTGGTTTTTTGGGTCGAGTTTGTGGTTTTTAGGTTTGGTGGTTTTCGATTTGGGTTTTTGGGTTTGGGGTTTGATGTTGTTTGGGTTTGGGGTTTTTTGGGTTTGAGGCTGTGGTTTTTGGGTTTTTGGGGTTCTGGTTTTTGGGGTTCGGGTTGTGGTTTTTGGGTTTTTGGGGTTCTGGTTTTTGGGGTTGGGATTGGGGTTTTTGGGTTTGGGGTTGGGATTGGGGTTTTTGGGTTTGGGGTTGGGATTGTGGTTTTTGGGGTTGGGATTGTGGTTTTTCGGGTGGGGTTTGGGGTTTTTGGGGTTTGGGGTTTTTGGGTTTGAGGCTGTGGTTTTTGGGTTGGGTTTGTGGTTTGTGGATTTGGAGGTTTTGGGGTTGCAGTTTTTGGGTTTGGGGTTTTGGGCTTGGGGTTTTTGTGTTCGAGGTTGTGGGTTTTGGGTTTGGGCGTGGGCTTGTGGTTTTTTGGGTCGAGTTTGTGGTTTTTAGGTTTGGTGGTTTTTGATTTGGGTTTTTGGGTTTGGGGTTTGATGTTGTTTGGGTTTGGGGTTTTTTGGGTTTGAGGCTGTAGTTTTTGGGTTTTTGGGGTTCTGGTTTTTGGGGTTGTGATTGTGGTTTTTGGGTTTGGGGTTGTGATTGTGGTTTTTGGGGTTGGGATTGTGGTTTTTGGGGTTGGGATTGTGGTTTTTGGGGTGGGGTTTGGGATTTGTGGGTTTGAGGCTGTAGTTTTGGCATTTGGGGTTGTGGTTTTTGGGTTGGGTTTGTGGATTTGGAGGTTTTGGGGTTGTAGTTTTTGGGTTTGGGGTTTTGGGCTTGGGGTTTTTGTGTTCGAGGTTGTGGGTTTTGAGTTTGGGCTTGGGCTTGTGGGTTTTTGGGTTGAGTTTGTGGTTTTTAGGTTTGGTGGTTTTTGATTTGGGTTTTTGGGTTTGGGGTTTGATGTTGTTTGGGTTTGGGGTTTTTTGGGTTTGAGGCTGTGGTTTTTGGGTTTTTGGGGTTCTGGTTTTTGGGGTTGGGATTGGGGTTTTTGGGTTTGGGGTTGTGATTGTGGTTTTTGGGGTTGGGATTGTGGTTTTTCGGGTGGGGTTTGGGATGTTTGGGTTTGGGGTTTTTGGGTTTGAGGCTGTAGTTTTGGCGTTTGGGCTTGTGGTTTGTTGGGTTTGTGGTTTGTGGATTTGGAGGTTTTGGGGTTGTGGGTTTTGGGTTTGGGGTTTTGGGCTTGGGGTTTTTGTGTTCGAGGTTGTGGGTTTGGGCTTGGGCTTGTGGTTTGTTGGGTTTGTGGTTTGTGGATTTGGAGGTTTTGGGGTTGTAGTTTTTGGGTTTGGGGTTTTGGGCTTGGGGTTTTTGTGTTCGAGGTTTTGGGTTTGGGCTTGGGCTTGTGGTTTTTTGGGTCGAGTTTGTGGTTTTTAGGTTTGGTGGTTTTCGATTTGGGTTTTTGGGTTTGGGGTTTGATGTTGTTTGGGTTTGGGTTTTTTTGGGTTTGAGGCTGTGGTTTTTGGGTTTTTGGGGTTCCGGTTTTTGGGGTTGGGATTGTGGTTTTTGGGTTTGGGGTTGTGATTGTGGTTTTTGGGGTTGGGATTGTGGTTTTTGGGTTTGGGGTTGTGGTTGTGGTTTTTGGGGTTGGGATTGTGGTTTTTCGGGTGGGGTTTGGGGTTTTTGGGGTTTGGGGTTTTTGGGGTTGTGGGTTTGGTTTGTGTTTTGGTGTTCCCCATGGGCTGTTCTGTCCCGTTCCCTGTGCAGAGCCGCAGTCGCCGTTGGCACCGTGCCCGTGGCGGGGCCAGCTGTGCATCGGGGGGCAGCGCCTGTGCACCATCGGCCTGAGGAGCCGGCACAGCGCGGGCACCGTGCCCGCACAGCTGTGAGTGCCACCCCTGAGCTGGGCTGGGCTTAACTCCCTGAGCCGGGCTTAGCACAGCGTGGGCACCGTGCCCGCACAGCTGTGAGTGAGGCTGGGCTGGGCTTAACTCCCTGAGCCGGGCTTAGCACAGCGCGGGCACCGTGCCCGCACAGCTGTGAGTGAGGCTGGGCTGGGCTTAACTCCCTGAGCCGGGCTTAGCACAGCGCGGGCACCGTGCCCGCACAGCTGTGAGTGAGGCTGGGCTGGGCTTAACTCCCTGAGCCAGGGTTAGCGCAGCGTGGGCACCATGCCCGCACAGCTGTGAGTGCCATCCCTGAGCTGGGCTGGGCTTAACTCCCTGAGCCGGGCTTAGCACAGGGCACCGTGCCCGCACAGCTGTGAGTGAGGCTGGGCTGGGCTCAACTCCCTGAGCCAGGCTTAGCGCAGCGTGGGCACCGTGCCCGCACAGCTGTGAGTGTGCACGTGTACCTCAGCCAGGCTTAGCACCCTGAGCCAGGCTTAACTCCCTGAGCCGGGCTTAGCGCAGCGTGGGCACCGCGCCCGCACAGCTGGGAGTGAGGCTGGGCTGGGCTTAACTCCCTGAGCCGGGCTTAGCTCAGCGCGGGCACCGTGCCTGCACAGCTGTGAGTGAGGCTGGGCTGGGCTGGGCTGGGCTTAACTCCCTGAGCCGGGCTTAGCACAGCGTGGGCACCGTGCCCGCACAGCTGGGAGTGAGGCTGGGCTGGGCTTAACTCCCTGAGCCGGGCTCACACACTGAGCCTGGTTCCTTAACCGAAACCTGATTTCTGAAACTGAACCTTGTTCCTTGACCAAATCCTGGCTTATTAACCCAAACTTGGTTTCTTAAGCAAATCCTGGTTTTTTAAACTACACCTCATTTCTTAACCGAAACCTGGTTTCTCAAACTGAGCCTGGTTTCTCAAACTTCACCTCATTTCTCAAACTAAGCCTGGTTTCTTAAACTAAGCCTGGTTTCTCAAACTGAGCCTGGTTCCATAACCCAAACCTGGTTCCTTAACCCAAACCTGGTTCCTGAACCCAAACCTGGTTCCTGAACCCAAACCTGGTTCCTTAACCCAAACCTGGTTCCAGAACCCAAACCTGGTTCCTGAACCCAAATCTGGTTCCTTAACCCAAACCTGATTCCAGAACCCAAACCTGGTTCCTTAACCCAAACCTGGTTCCAGAACCCAAACCTGGTTCCTTAACCCAAACCTGGTTCCAGAACCCAAACCTGGTTCCTCAACCCAAACCTGATTCCTTAACCCAAACCTGGTTCCAGAACCCAAACCTGGTTCCAGAACCCAAACCTGGTTCCAGAACCCAAACCTGGTTCCTCAACCCAAACCTGGTTCCTTAACCCAAACCTGGTTCCTCAACCCAAACCTGGTTCCAGAACCCAAACCTGGTTCCAGAACCCAAACCTGGTTCCAGAACCCAAACCTGGTTCCAGAACCCAAACCTGGTTCCAGAACCCAAACCTGATTCCAGAACCCAAACCTGGTTCCTCAACCCAAACCTGGTTCCAGAACCCAAACCTGGTTCCAGAACCCAAACCTGGTTCCTTAACCCAAACCTGGTTCCTTAACCCAAACCTGGTTCCAGAACCCAAACCTGGTTCCTTAACCCAAACCTGGTTCCTTAACCCAAACCTGGTTCCTCAACCCAAACCTGGTTCCAGAACCCAAACCTGGTTCCTCAACCCAAACCTGGTTCCTGAACCCAAACCTGGTTCCTTAACCCAAACCTGGTTCCAGAACCCAAACCTGGTTCCTCAACCCAAACCTGGTTCCAGAACCCAAACCTGGTTCCAGAACCCAAACCTGGTTCCAGAACCCAAACCTGGTCCCATAACCCAAACCTGGTTCCAGAACCCAAACCTGGTTCCAGAACCCAAACCTGGTTCCTTAACCCAAACCTGGTTCCTTAACCCAAACCTGGTTCCAGAACCCAAACCTGGTTCCTGAACCCAAACCTGGTTCCAGAACCCAAACCTGGTTCCAGAACCCAAACCTGGTTCCTCGACCCAAACCTGGTTCCTTAACCCAAACCTGGTTCCAGAACCCAAACCTGGTTCCTTAACCCAAACCTGGTTCCAGAACCCAAACCTGGTTCCTCAACCCAAACCTGGTTCCAGAACCCAAACCTGGTTCCTCAACCCAAACCTGGTTCCAGAACCCAAACCTGGTTCCAGAACCCAAACCTGGTTCCTTAACCCAAACCTGGTTCCAGAACCCAAACCTGGTTCCTTAACCCAAACCTGGTTCCTCAACCCAAACCTGGTTCCAGAACCCAAACCTGGTTCCTTAACCCAAACCTGGTTCCAGAACCCAAACCTGGTTCCAGAACCCAAACCTGGTTCCTGAACCCAAACCTGGTTCCTCAACCCAAACCTGGTTCCAGAACCCAAACCTGGTTCCTTAACCCAAACCTGGTTCCAGAACTCAAACCTGGTTCCTTAACCCAAACCTGGTTCCAGAACCCAAACCTGGTTCCTCAACCCAAACCTGGTTCCTCAACCCAAACCTGGTTCCTTAACCCAAACCTGGTTCCTTAACCCAAACCTGGTTCCAGAACCCAAACCTGGTTCCTTAACCCAAACCTGGTTCCACAACCCAAACCTGGTTCCAGAACCCAAACCTGGTTCCTCAACCCAAACCTGGTTCCAGAACCCAAACCTGGTTCCTCAACCCAAACCTGGTTCCAGAACCCAAACCTGATTCCTTAACCCAAACCTGGTTCCAGAACCCAAACCTGGTTCCTCAACCCAAACCTGGTTCCTTAACCCAAACCTGGTTCCAGAACCCAAACCTGGTTCCAGAACCCAAACCTGGTTCTGTGATTTGTGATTTCCAGGGTTTGCACACAGGATCCTGAGCAAGCTGCTCCTTTTCCAGAGCTTTTCTTTGGCTCCGCAGAACTCCCAGCTCTCCTTGATCCTGAATTTTTTTGTGCTTCATCCCCTCAGGCCTCCCAGCCTGGACATCAAACACGTCATGGGCTTGTCTGACTTGAAGAAAAAGCTGCCAGAAGCTGCATTTGGGAAAAAGAATTACACAGGGAACGAAGGTGGGTGTGGGGCACCCCAATTCCCAGTGCCCCCAGCAATTCCATCCTGGAAATCCCACAGAAATCCCATCCCATCCCACCCCTCCTGCCCCCAGTCTGCTTCCAGGGCGTTCGCTGCAGCCTCTACGAGGTGGAAATCTCCAACAAGGACCCGTCCAAAATGGATCTGCTGCTGGAGAACCTGAAGGAGAAGGACCTGGTGAGTGTTTGTCCGGGGCTAAAGTGGCCTTAAAATGACATTTCTGGTGTCACTGTCCACAGCTAGCACAGAATGGAATAATTTTCCCTGCTTTAAATGTTATTTTCCTGCTTGGCTGCTCTCAAACATTTATTTTTTTTTTGTGTTCCTCACCTGAAGCTGGGAATTATTTCTGGAGGTTTTTACTTGGGGTATATATTTTTAAATTCTGTTTTTTTCCAGCACAAATACAGAATTTTTTTTTTGTGCTGGAAAAAAAAACAGAATATAAAAATATAAATCCCAAGGAGAAACCTTGGGATTTATAAAAATATAAATATAAATATAAATATAAAAATAAAAAAAGAATTCCTGACCTGGTGTCCCAGGACAAACCCTCAGCCTGTCCCTCCTGCTTTGGGGCTGGGCTTGGCTTTTCCTGCGGTTCCAGCGCTGGGATCTGGGCTGGGATTTCATTTCCTCTCAGAGATCCCAACCACCAATGTAGGAGGGCACAGCCTCGGAAACAGGGAGGGATCTTCAGGGGAGGAGAAATTTGGGAATCGCGGCGGTTTTGGCTGAGGCAGGAGGCACACTTCCATTTTATTCCATTTTATTCCATTTTATTCTGTTTTATTCCATTTTATTCTGTTTTATTCCATTCTATTCTATTTTATTCCGTTTTATTCCATTTTATTCTGTTTTATTCTGTTTTATTCCATTTTATTTCATTCTATTCCATTCTATTCCATTCTATTCCATTTGCCATTTTATTCCATTTTATTCTATTTTATTCCATTTTATTCTGTTTTATTCCATTTTATTCCATTTTATTCTGTTTTATTCCATTTTATTCCATTCTATTCCATTCTATTCCATTTTATTCCATTTTATTCTATTTTATTCCATTCTATTCCATTCTATTCCATTTTATTCCATTCTATTCCATTTTATTCCATTTTATTCCATTTTATTCCATTTTATTCCATTTTATTCCATTTTATTCTATTTTATTCTATTTTATTCCATTCTATTCCATTTTCCATTTTATTCCATTCTATTCCATTCTATTCCATTTGCCATTTTATTCTATTTTATTCTGTTTTATTCCATTTTATTCTATTTTATTCTGTTTTATTCCATTTTATTCTATTTTATTCTATTTTATTCCATTCTATTCCATTCTATTCCATTCTATTCCATTCTATTCCATTTGCCATTTTATTCCATTTTATTCCATTTTATTCTGTTTTATTCTGTTTTATTCTGTTTTATTCCATTCTATTCCATTTTATTCCATTCTATTCTATTTTATTCTATTTTATTCCATTCTATTCCATTTTCCATTTTATTCCATTTTATTCCATTTTATTCCATTTTATTCAATTTTATTCCATTTTATTCCATTCTATTCCATTCTATTCCATTTGCCATTTTATTCCGTTTTATTCTATTTTATTCCATTTTATTCCATTCTATTCCATTCTATTCCATTTTATTCCATTTTATTCCATTTTATTCCATTCTATTCCATTTTATTCCATTTTATTCCATTTTATTCTATTCTATTCCATTCTATTCCATTTTCCATTTTATTCCATTTTATTCCATTTTATTCTGTTTTATTCCATTCTATTCCATTCTATTCCATTTTATTCCATTTTATTCCATTTTATTCCATTCTATTCCATTTGCCATTTTATTCCATTTAATTCCATTTTATTCCATTTTATTCTATTTTATTCTGTTTTATTCCATTCTATTCCATTTTATTCCATTCTATTCCATTTTATTCCATTCTATTCCATTTTATTCTATTTTATTCTATTTTATTCCATTTTATTCCATTTTATTCCATTCTATTCCATTTGCCATTCTATTCCATTCTATTCCATTCTATTCCATTTGCCATTTTATTCCATTTTATTCCATTTTATTCCATTTTATTCCATTTTATTCTATTTTATTCCATTCTATTCCATTCTATTCCATTCTATTCCATTTGCCATTTTATTCCATTCTATTCCATTTTATTCCATTCTATTCCATTCTATTCCATTTTCCATTTTATTCCATTTTATTCCATTTTATTCCATTTTCTGTTATTATATTCCCTTTTATTACATTTTATTCCATTTCATTCCCTTTAATTCCAGATTATTCCCTTTTATTCCATTCTATTCCATTTTCCCTTTTATTCCATTTTATTCCATTTTCTGTTATTTTATTCCCTTTTATTCCATTTTATTCCCTTTAATTCCATATTATTCCATTTTATTCCCATTTATTCCATTTTATTCCCTTTAATTCCATATTATTCCCTTTTATTCCCTTTTATCCCATTTTATTCCCTTTAATTCCATTTTATTCCCATTTATTCCCTTTTATTCCATTTTATTCTGCCCTAGTTCTAAATATAAAAATTTTCCACGTCCTGTCCGAACTGGAACTGCCAAGAGAACCCTGCATTGAACCTAAAGCCAGAAAAACCTTCCAAAATTCATTAATAACGCTAAAATTACGAGTGTGGGGCTAATTAAAATGTACGGTGTCACAAAGTGAAAAACTTTAGAGTTTATGAAGAAATAAAGTAATTTATAAAAATAGAAATGTAGTAAGATATGGTAGATATAGTATGTATTATAGAAATATTTAAAAAATAAAATGAACATTATAAGACAAAACCAAATTTTTCTTTACCTTCCCCTCCATAAATTTAAGTAAAATTTTAGAATCAGTGGAGCTGGTTAAAAGTGTCTGATATCACAAAATAAAAACTATCAAAAAGTAAAAAACTTCAGAGTTTAAAATATAAAAATATATAAAAACCAAAATAAGGATTTGAAGACAAAACCAAATTGTTCTTCTTCACCTTCCCCTCCATAAATTTAAGTAAGATTTTAGAATCAGTGTGGCTGGTTAAAAGTGTATGGTATCACAAAATAAAAAACTATCAAAAAGTAAAAAACTTCAGAGTTTAAAATATAAAAATATATAAAAACCAAAATAAAGATTTTAAGACAAAACCAAATTGTTCTTTACCTTCCCCTTCATAAATTTAAGTAATATTTTAGAATCAGTGGAGCTGGTTAAAAGTGTTTGATATCACAAAATAAAAACTATCAAAAAGTAAAATATCAAAAAATCAAAAACTTCAGAGTTTAAAATCTAATAATATATAAAAACCAAAAGAAAGATTATAAGACAAAACCAAATTGTTCTTTACCTTCCCCTTCATAAGTTTAAGTAATATTTTAGAATGAGTGGAGCTGGTTAAAAGTGTCTGATATCACAAAATAAAAACTATCAAAAAGTAAAATATCAAACAGTAAAAAACTTCAGTTTAAAATATAATAATATATAAAACCAAAATAAAGATTTTAAGACAAAATCAAATTTTTCTTTACCTTCCTCTCCATAAGTTTAAGTAAAATTTTAGAATCAGTGGAGCTGGTTAAGAGTGTTTGATACCACAAAGTAAAAAACTTGAAATTTAGTTTTTAAATACAGTAATATATAAAAAACAAAATAAAGATTATAAGACAAAACCAAATTGTTCTTCACCTTCCTCTCCATAAATTTAAGTAAGATTTTAGAATCAGTGTGGCTGGTTAAAAGTGTCTGATATCACAAAATAAAAACTATCAAAAAGTAAAATATCAAAAAGTAAAAAACTTCAGAGTTTAAAATATAATACTATATAAAAACCAAAATAAAGATTTTAAGACAAAACCAAATTGTTCTTTACCTTCCTCTCCATAAATTTAAGTAAGATTTTAGAATCAGTGGAGCTGGTTAAGAGTGTTTGATATCACAAAGTAAAAACGATCAAAAAGTAAAATATCAAAAAGTGAAAAACTTCAGAGTTTAAAATATAAAAATATATAAAAAACCAAAATAAAGATTATAAAACAAAACCAAATTGTTCTTCACCTTCCCCTCCATAAATTTAAGTAAGATTTTAGAATCAGTGGAGCTGGTTAAGAGTGTTTGATATCACAAAATAAAAACTATCAAAAAGTAAAATATCAAAAAGTAAAAAACTTCAGAGTTTAAAATATAATAATATATAAAACCAAAATAAAATTATAAGACAAAACCAAATTGTTCTTTACCTTCCCCTTCATAAATTTAAGTAATATTTTAGAATCAGTGTGGCTGGTTAAAAGTGTTTGATATCACAAAGTAAAAAACTTAAAATTTGGAGTTTTTAAATACAGTAATATATAAAAAAAACAAAATAAAGATTTTAAGACAAAACCAAATTGTTCTTTACCTTCCCCTTCATAAGTTTAAGTAAAATTTTAGAATCAGTGGAGCTGGTTAAGAGTGTTTGATAT